>OZ038484.1:105206632-105271632 GCA_964036315.1 Acanthosepion esculentum
AAAAATTTTATTTTGCAACAGGTATTTATAAACAGAAGTAAAAGCCATGTTAGGTTTTCAAACTTTTTAAACTTATGACTGCTCAAAAATAGTGTAGCAGACTGTGGGTTTACATGCTGTTAAATTAGGAACATGTGCATTCATTCCCACTACAAGAACATGGCAGACTCAGAGATTGAATCCACTATAAAGAAGTGTAAAGAAAACCAACAAGACTGGTATATATATATATATATATATATATATATATATATATAAACAAATATATGTATTAAACAACAAAATTTACAATGAACATAGACATTAACACTTGTGTTTGTGTGTGAATGCAGAGAGTTTGTATTTTGGTGAATGTTTGTACGTACGTGTATGTGTGTATAATGTTCATGGCGTCTCCCACAAATGGGATGACACAATCTTCTGCGAGAGCTTACATTGTAGATGTGCTCACTGAAAATGAAGAAATGAAAAAGAGAACGAAGCAAGAAATCGCCAGTATTTATAATGTATGGAGTGCATCCCCTAGTGAACAATTTGGACAATTAAGGAGGAGTTAACTTCGACAATAGTTTTCAGGCTAACAGTAAAAGTCAAGGTAAATTATGGAGGTTGCTAAGTGATGTAATTTAAAGCCTAATCAATGAAAGGGAGTAAATGTTGTTATTGTTGAATTTTTTATTTTCTTATTTGTTTATATTTATTCATATTTTTTATTAATTTAATTATAATTTATCATTTTAATATTATAAATTACTGATGTATTTATTTTAAATAGTAGAAGGTCTTGATTTAACTATTTTCTTTCTAAAAAATTTTTATGGTTGAATATGTTAGCATTGGAAAATAGTATTTCTTTTGGAAAAGGAAATATTTGAAAAAAGCTGGGGTGAAGTTTAGCATTTTGGCAACATTCAATAGTGACACTCTCAGGTACTTTCCATCTAAATAAGTTATTTTCTCTTTTAATAAGTGTGGTATTCTTTAGATCAAAGTTGTGGATGAGCTTATTTTTGTGTATGTGTAATGCATTTGATAAATTATGTATAAGATCCTTTTTGTGTTCACAAATCCACTTTTTAAAATTTCTGCAAGTTTACCCAATATATTATAAAGAACAGTTGTGACAGTTTATTTTATATATACCTGCTTCAGAATTATTATTGTTGTGATTTTTTTTTTTGGTTCTGATTATATCCATAATAGTTTTGGATGTGATTGTAATTATTTTGATGTTAAGATTGGATAAATTATTTTGGATACAAGATGTCAATGAGTTAGTAGATAGTATTATGCATCTGTTTTTATCAACTTTGTTGTTGTTGTTAATGTCATTATCATTTTTGCAGTTGTATATTTTGTATACCTTTCTCTTAAAAAAAATAGTCAGGATATTGGAGGTTTTGCCACTCAGGAACACCATGTACTGTAAGCAACCTCATACAATCCAAAATGTTTTGATTTTAAATAACCCATAGAAAATTGATAAGCCATAAAAAACAAAATTACATCATCTTAGTTTCAGACAAGAACCTCATTGAGTAATAATCTACCTTGAGTGGCTCTTGAGTCTTGTATTGGGTGAACAATTAGTAAAAAAAAAAATGATTATTGAATTACTTGCAGAAATTGATTAAATGATTTATGTTTCTTTCTTTTCATAAAACAGGTTTTTCAGGGAAATCTTTTTTAAAGTACTGTTCATCATTACTTACCATGAAGCACTAAATTCTTAATGGTTGGTTTCTTATTGTATGCAGTGTTATATTTGGGAGGAGTGGATAGAAGAAAATACATTTTCTTATATAGGAAATATATTACATATAAATTATACATTGATATTATAGAAGAAAATGATACGTAAATTTTCATATTTCAGAACAATGTGTGGGAAAACAAAGTGGAAAAAATTTTTCATGTTGTTTCATACTTTAGGACTTCATCAGACAAAAACATGTTTCTGTTGATACAACTAATATATGTGCACAAAAGGAAGGTGTCTGGGTTTATAGATCACATCTGGCAAAACCTAGTGGCAGTTAAAGAATGTGAATATTCATCCAAATATCTGATGATGACTTATCGCAGAATTTTAGACAATGAGAAAGGCCAAAGAATATCCTTTATCTTTGACTAGGTTTTGGCAGACATGTTCCTTGGCCTTTCTCCTTGCCTAAAATACTGAGATAAGTCATCATCAGATATTTGAATGAATATTCACATCTTTTATCTATCACTAGATGTGTTCTTTCTCCTTGTCTAAAATTTTAAGATTATTCATTGTCCACATTTCACAAGTTATTCTACTGATTATTTTATTTTTGCTCTTTTTATCATTACATTTCCAACAATGTTATTTTGTGTTCCTCACTCATTATTTAAGAAAATTTTCTTTTTTAGATTTCAATGTGAAATCTTCCTGCAGACAGCCATAATTTATTCATCAGTTTGAAAATTAGTCTTATATGTAAGTTTGATCTGATGAAAATTGTCTCTTCTAAGAATTCTTAATAGTCTTGATATAAACTGAAGTGTCAAAAAAATAAAACCATCAACACGTTGGATTATTTTTTCTCTCCCTTAATTGTTGAAATTTATTCAGACAAATAAGATTCATGACATAATAGGCTAAGTAGCATTGAAGCTATGACAAAGGTGGACAGGATTTAACACTGACTACAGAATAATTGTTGAGGCCACATTGATGGGACACTCTGTCTCCAAGGTGACAACTGTTCTTTGTTTTTCTCTGGCAATACTATCAAAGGTATATCAGGAGAATGTGAATTCTGAACACACATCAGCAACAAATAAAAGCTGCAAGCACCAGTAGTTGACACCAAATTTGTACTATCAACAACATTCAAGGAGAGTAACCACTCAACAAAGGGGAACATTGCATTACATCACATCCCAATTCAGCACGGTTGTTATTCACTCCATCAGTGTACAGTGCAACATACTATATGCAAAACTACTAAAGCCTAGCTCTAGATCATTTGTTGTTGAGGAAAATCTTAGTGATATTTGTAAGAGTCTTGATGTTAATTTCTCTCTTAGCAAAGAATTTGAACTAATATGTAATGAATGGACTCATATCTAAGTAGGACAGGCCTCAAAAGTCATCATAGATACCACAGAGAAAAGTTATTCACTACATGTTATATGGCATTTCTACTTGCAGATAATGTAAATAGAATTTGCCTCAGTTGGTGAAGTAGAATGTGAAATGAAAATTCACCAAAATGTTAATGCAACACCCAAAAAACCCAATGTTGCCACATCTAAAAGGTACATTCACACTGCTTGTATTTTAGAAAAAAATCAAGTTATGGCATTACTTGAAATCAAGTCACAACCATCATATACTCACTATGCTTACTCTAAATTATTGATGCTCAAGTCAAAGTTGATATTGAATGCTAGCTTTCCAAGTAAGGGAACCTCCCCAATAAAAAGATTGATGTAGCAAAATCTCTTACATTCCCTTTCACCATCTTTGATTCTATATCATACTAAGCTGATTTTAATAAATATATTGACTGAAAAAAAATAAATAAATTAGAAAAAATTGTTTTCTACCTTCTCACATTTGTAGAAATCTGCACAACCAAATGTGTGGGTGATATAAAAATGTAGCAGTGTAGATGTTGCAGTCAAAGTATAAAGACTGGATTTAATACCATCTGAGCATCGATGGAACTAGAAAAATAGGGCACACTATCTCTAAAGAGGCAACTGCATTCCAAACATCAGTGTTTCTCAACAACAGCAACAGTATATCAAGAATATATGAATTCTGGACAGGCATTAGCTGCATATGAACTCTGAAAACCTCTACATGGAATTCAAGAATAGGGCCACCAGTTACTGACAAGCATGATAACCACCCAAAACATTTTTGAATTTAAATTCAATACAGGTAACATTTAATTCATATGTCAAACCATGGTCAAGTATATACAGTATTCTATAAGATTTCATAGTCATTGACCATTTCTAACACCATGGTATCAGTTATTGCACCTGACCTCAGCCAAAGGACATCATCACTGAACCATGGAAAATTGGTGGTGCATCACTTGGTTGATTAAGTCATGCTTCCAGCTCTTTTTATCCAGATGGCCAGATGCAAAACTGCAGCCATCCACATGATGCAATAATGGGATTACTATTGATTGACAAGGATGGAAACCACCCAATAAAGGAGGTAATCAAATCAGATCCCAGTTCAACACAGCTTTCAATATCTTAGTCAATGCATGGTCAAGCATACACTTTAATATTTTAGGTTTCATAGTCATTGCCAACAAAAGTACCATATTTAACACCATGGTATCTATTATTGAACTTCACCTGGGCCAGAAAACATTACTTTGGGGCTGTGGATTGATTTGTTTTTTTTTATGGTTTATCAACTTTTTGTTGGTTATTTAAAGCCCAAAAATAGTTTTAGATTGTAAGAATTTTTTGCCAAGGAAGATGATTTACAGACACATGTCCTCGTAATTGACCCATAGCTGGGTAGAGAAGAGGTAAATTTATGTCTTTCGCAAGTGAATTTGTGCATAAATGATTATAACAAACCCAGCCAGAATTGGAACTCTGCTCTCTGATTTCCAATTTCAATCCATTATCCATTACACCACCCACACATTCAAGTGGCTACCCATCAAAGTACTGACCAGTCTTGACATTGCTTAACTTTGGTTTCAGCATGATATGATTGTAAGCCTATTAAACTGGAAAATTGGTGGTGTAATAATATATGGTCAGATGAGTCGGGTTTCCATCTTTTTCAGACGGTTAAATTCATTAATGGAAGAGATCACATAAGATGATGGATTCAACCTATAGCAATGTTGATGTGCAGGATGATGGTGTCTCCGCAATGAAATGAATCTTATTTTGACAGCTGTCCCTAGGCATCAGCACCTTGTGAACTACATGTCATGCCATGTCATATACAGATATTGTTATAGACCATTTTCACCCTATTATATGCTCATCGTGTTTCCAGAATGGTTTTCCAGTAAGATAACAGAATCCATTATAAAAATTCAGGATGTGAAATTAGTAAATACTAAACATTTCAAATACCTTGACGTATGGATGAGTGATAACTAATTTAGTATAAGAGAAAAGGAAATACAGGGTGTGATGGATAAATTGTCATCTAAATTATGCAAAAATGAAAATAACACCGACATCTCATTTTGACCGATATATCTACCAAAATTACACAAAAATATCTTGAAATACTGAAGAGTAAATTTGTTCAATAAAAAGGCCATTGGTTTCAACTACGGCCTCCAGATGACTTTGGATTTTCTTCATCTTGACTGGACAGTCTCCTTGTTTAAGTTGGTGAATGCTGCCATAATCCTTGCCTTCAGTTCATCTTTGGTGTTACAAGGAGTTTTATTGGTCTCTCACTCAACTGCACCCCCACACATAATAATCAAGTGGTTGCAATTTAGGAAGTTGGGTGGCCAGATGTAAGGGGTGATGTGGTTGCAGAAGTTGTCTGACAGGCATGACTTGGTTCTCCTGATTGTGTAACATAGGACAGAGTCCTTTTGCCAGATATAGGCTCTTCCAGCAGCCACTCTCTTGACCTAGGGCATCATTACCTCCTCAAGGCACTTGATGTAGATTCTGTGTTGAGTCTGAGGCCCTCACCAAGAATTCAGGAGTTCTTATCAGAACGATCAGAGTGAGTTTTCCAAATTGCTGTACGTTTGTAATCACTTTGAGACTAATCCAACTCTTCCCAAATCCTCTGCACTGTCCTCAGATTGACACCCAAACACTGAAATGTTCATATTGGAACTTCCAGCACAAATGCCAACCAGGACAGCATGCCATTTCCAAATTTCTGGCAGAGTGAATTGTGTTATGGTGCTCTTTTTCTCAGACATGATGCTCACCTCTGACCTTACTAAAGTGTGCAGTCAACAAAGTCAAAAACAGACAATGCACACGCATGAAATTAAAAATATAAAATGGCAACAATTTACCCATCGTGCCCTGTAGAGTGTAGAATAGTCTGTGCTAGAAGTAGTTTCGCCCAATACTGCAAATTGCTACAAAACCAAAATTTTAAGCTGAAAACTTGATTAATGTTCTTAAATAACCTCATCAGATTGAGACCTTCATATTTATTTCACCAAACAAGTTCAGAAATATTTCAATTTTAATATTCAGCTGTACACAACTCCTTACTAAGATCAATTTTAAAAAATCTATTTGATCACATGAAGATTATAGGTCTTGGTGACGACCATGCTTTGAACCTTGTGGATTGATGTTAAAGAATTCCAAACAAAGAACTCTACCAATTAACAGAAACTTTGAGGACCTGCAGCAGTAAGAACAAAAAGAAAATGGACATTGCATGTAATTTGAAGAGAAAATAATCAAAATTTTGATGTGCCACACAAATTCAAAGCCTCCATCAGTATTGGAAAGAGCAATAACAGTTACTAGACTTGAGAAGGCTATTCTCCTGAAAATTTGTTTTAATGGAAAGAATTTAGAAATTTCAACTGAAAGTAGCCTTGGCTGCTCTGTCAATGAATGCTAAAATAATTTTACCGTTAGCATATTCTATATGGATGCCACCATACTAGTTCTGGAAATACTTGGTTGGCTTCCAGTGACTCCATTGGCCATTGCACCCATCAGATTTAATTCCCATTGAGCAGGCTCAGTGTGATTGAAATTCTCAATACCCAATGAACACAACTTAGGGATTATCCTTGAATGTACCTGGATAGATATACCTAGGCAACAGTATCAATACCTTGTGAACTCCATGTCATGTGATGTAGCCACTATTCTTCAGGCAAATGGATATAGTTGTCTCCATTTCTTTGGCATTTCACTTCATGACAACTTTTATTGCCAAGTCTACTGATTAATCTTAGAGATATTGACATTAGCCTTAAAAGAAATAAACTGAAAAGGGTCTCTAAATTGAAATGTTTATACAATGAGTTAGATACATTTTTAACTGAGATGCCAGTGAGCTGAACTTCACCTAATAAGCAATCTAATGATTAGATCAACACATATGCTAATTTACCCAGTACATGCACAAATCACTGAAAATAACAATTTACAGTTACAGAAGGCCATTATGAAAAAAATTCTTCTCAAATTATATAATGCACCTGATTAGGTAAACAGGTCACATCAACATCAAGTGTCTTAAAGAAATATCAGAGCATTCATTTAAATAGTTCATAGAATAATGAATCTGAGCAGATTTGTCACATTTTAAATAAGCTAATAGATCTTATTTTTAATAAAGATTTTTAGAAAATGATATTATCTGAAATAAGAAGTCACAGTTTATTTAACAACCATTTATTTACTGTCCTCCTGATTAGTCTTCTTTTGTTCTCTCTCCTTAGTAAAGTTTACATTTTCTAATTTTTTTACACCCAGTAACCACTTGTGCCTTAGTGTCTATGCTACCTTGCTCGGGGTTAATTCAATTAAAAAAACAAAACACAGGTAACTTTTTTCTTTTTTTTTTTATTATTAGAAATAGATTTTTTGTTACCTGAAAGAAAAATAACTGTAAAACATTTATAAAAGATAAATAAGTACTTTGAGATGCTGAGTATGTCTGCAGAGAAATTATTTATTCGAGAGTCAAAGATTATCTTAAATATTTTCCTTCATATTAGGATGAAATCAAACAAGTTTCAAAGTAAACAATTGAATGACTTTCTTTTTCTTTCTTTTCATTTTTTCTTTTTTCCATTTTCTTTTTCTTTCTCTTTCCTTCTTTTTCATTTATATTTTTCATTCTACATTTTTTATCTATATGCTATTTTCCTTTTTTTCATTTATCATTTTTTTTCCATTTTTAAAAACCCTTTATTCATTAATTGAAAATACTGCTGGACAAAACTACTTAACCCCTGGAAGTCAATCACCATGGCTGCAGAGATATTGGCCACTTCTTGTCTCAGTTTTCGCATATCACTTATTAATCCAGAGACGGATATGCAATATAATTGGTCCTGATCTGGCATCTCATCTGCAGTCGCTCTCTTGCAGACGTGCTGTCGCCTCCCTCTGTCTTTTTTACAAATACTTTCAAGGTAACTGCACCGATGAGCTGCTTTCGCTTGTTCCCAGACTTCATGAATTTAAGCGTTCAACTAGGCTGGCATCTCACTCTCACCTTTTCACTGTTGAAACTGTTAAGTGTGGCCATCTCTTCTACTCCAATAGCTTCATGTCTTGCACTTCTCGCCTGTGGAACTCCCTCCCCTTTTCTTGTTTCCCTGGTGGCTATAATCTCCAACTATTCAAATGTAATGTCAATCGATGTCTCTAGATGCCTTGATCTATCCCCTATCCTTCTCTTCATCCTTTCCTCTATCACTCCTATTTGCTCTCACTCCAACTCTCTTTAACCCCTTGCATGCTAGTGGCTTCCCACCTTGCTTGGGGTGAAATGCTTAAAAAAAAAAAAATCCATTTATACTTGCTCCGTTCTCCACCAGTTCTAATCTCGTCACATTCAGTATCAATATACTTCCTTGTGCCACCGTGGCTAAAATTCTATGATCCTTTTCCACTCCTTCCTGCTTTTCTCTTGTAATTTTAATTTCTGTTATGGTAACTGTTCCGAACAGAATGCTTAATTCCATTCCAACAATGGGAATTACTGCTCTTTTCCTTCTTATCTGTAACAGTTTAATCCCTTCTAAATAATTTTTTATATCCTTCCATCAGGACCCCATTAAAGAATTTCTCCAGCTCCAGGGAGTACAGTAATCTAAGGTATTGTTCCTCTCTGATATAATTCTCCACTACTTTCATTCTTGCTGTCCTCAGCTTAAGTAGTTCACTTTCCAATTTATTTAACAGCAATTTGTCGGGCTTCAAATCTATCACGAAAGTGACTAACCATTTTGATTGAGTTACTGTCACCACTCATTTTTCTGAAAATCATTTTTTGGCTGTGCTTCCAAGCTGATACTGCTACCATCATTGACATTAGTATAAGCCTCATCCTGCCAGTCATTCCTGCAAGTGTAAGATTTCCTTGCTTTATTTTTCTGACCATTCAATGTTTACACACTTTTATATTTAATTCTCTTCCCAGTATTTCTTCCTTTTTAATTTTTTTTCAATTTTAACTTGTTGCTGATCAATTTTTCACCAGGTTTGATTGGTCTCAGACAGGTGTATGGTACTTTTGCCCAGAGGTTGTGTCTCACTGATACTACCACCAGACATACATGGGCCCTTGTGCAAACTGACAACAACACTAATAAGTAAATTTGTCCTCCTTTCATGATGTTCTATCCACATCTCCATCCCCTCCTACCAACTTCTACTGTTAATTACTTGTTGTGGTAGGATCCACCTAATTTGCATAGTGGAGTACCGACTATATAAATATGGTTGGTACCGGGAGGACAGAGAGGCGAATCAAGAGATTCAACTAGAGACTCTGCCCAACTGTGACTTAGTCAACACATTCTCCAGGAACGGTCTTCCCCGGAATATACAAAAGACTATATGTAAATATTGTGTACACTTTCTTGTTTAAATACATTTGTTCTAAGTACATTTTGTGTTGCATTATTATTCCATGCATTAGCCAAGTTTCAACATTACTGATTGGTTTTTTTCTCATGAATTCAATGTTATTGCACATTGACATTGCATCCATCCATCTATCACATCGTTCTCACTTGTATTTTTCTTTACTGAGATTCAGGGTTTCCCGCCCCTTTCGTTTTCTGCTTAAGGGGTAACTTAAGCCCAAGCTCTGCCCTATTTTCTTCCCTGAATCATTTTTGGAGTTGAGAGAGAGGTATGTCATCCTCCTCTTCCCAATCACTTAGCTTCTCTTTCTCTCCAGGAGGGTTCAAATCAGAACCTCATCACTTAGGTCTTTTGCTTTCCACTGATTCATTAGCTGTTTTCTTGCTTTGCTTATAACCCTTTCTACTGGCTGTTGACTTATTTTTCTTCTTTCTTCTTCCTCCCCAGAGTTTTCGTCTGTTTCCATTTCCTCTGGCTCCATGAGGGTTGCTATCCTCATCATTCCTTTGCTGTTCCTTTGTTTAGTTCCTTTCTGCTCATCTACCTCAGCCGTTTTGAAGTCATTCTCATGAGCCCCTTTTACTCTTCCTGCTATTTGGTCCCAGATTACAAAGGACACTGGCCCTGTCTGCTCCACTATTCTATAATTGGGTTCCACCTCTGGTCCAATTTTCCTTCCCTCAGGTGAATCTTGTAGAACTCAGGATCTCTAATCCCTAACTCTACTTTTGTTCACCCTCTCATTCCTCATCTTTTGTGTCCTTTTTATTCTCCTTCTGGCCTGAGCAAACAACTTATGTTGTCCTGTTAGCAATCTGTGGTGGTCTTCCCCCATGTCCTCTCTTCGAGGCTTTAACAGGTTATCTACTGGCAGGACCATGTCTCGCCCGAACACCATATAGTACAGTGAGAACATTAAAGTCTCATTTGTGGTAAACCTCACTGCTGCCAGGGCCTGCATTAAATACAGGTCCCAATTCTTGGTGTTATCTCTTGCCAATTTAGTCAATATATCACCCAAGGTCCTATGAAATCTTTCCACTTTCACATTTACTCTGTGGATGGTATAGGGAGGTGTGGTCACATGTACTGTATTCAAGCTTGCCTGAGCTCTCTTATCAGGTATCACATATGCCTCAGGCCAACCTGTCAGCCAATCTACAAAGCTCACAATGTATAGATTTCTCCTTGGGTTTCCTCCATACTATTCTGACACATCCATACTCACTTTCTCAAAGGGGAAATTGGGGATATCTGTCTCCAAATGCGGAGCCATTTTCTGCCTTCTGCTCTGGGCCTGATATACCACACAACCCTGTATTTAGTTGGTGACTTCATTATATAGCCCAGGCTAATAATAGGTTCTCCCTATCAGATCACAGGTTTTATTGATTTACATGTGACCCAGTTTCTAATGACACTGCTCCAATATTTTGGCTCTCAGCCCTTTAGGCACATTCAATCTGAGCCTTACCTCTTCATCCTCTCCAGAGAGCTAATATAGCATTTCATCATGCACTGCATACTTAAAGGTATTACCTGCCTCTATTTTTGCTATGAGGGCAACTATCTCACTGTCCTCCAGACCCTCTCTTATTGCTTCTTTCCAGTGAGAATCAGCCACAACTTCTATGGTCTCTTCTGCTTCAATCTTCAACACAGAATGTTCCTTTAATCAATTGGAATTGATTACCTGTATCTGGTAAGCCCTATCATCTATTCCTGGCTCTACCCTTATGGATTCTGCCTCTAAATCCATGCATGTATCATCCCTACTGACCAGGTACTCTATTTTACAGTTGTACCTGCTCAACTTCAATGCCCACTGCTGGATCTTTTTGTTAGTCAATTCAGCTTCCAGCAAGTATTGGAGTAGCTTGTTGTCAGACTTGTTAGTAACTACTGCTCAATTCAAGTAGTAATCTAATTTTTGCAAGGCATGCATAATGGTGTGTCTCCTTCTCTATCACTGACCACCTCTGCTGTGTTTTGGAGAGTCTATGGGATAGGAAGTATAGTGGTACTTCTTCCAGTACATCAGGCACTGGGCTATCCCTGTCCAGGCATGGCTGGTTAAAAACTGCTCCAATACACTGATCATTAGCATCTGTGTAGAGTACCATCAGCTTGCTAAGGTTTGGATACATTAATAAAGGTTTCACAGTCAGTTGCTCCTTCAGACTGTCAAATGCTCTCTGACTGTCCTCTGTCCACTTAAACCTAGCATACTTTTTGGTCAATGCTATCATAGGAGTAGCCAGCCTAGAAAACGCTGGGATATACCATCAGTAATAGCTTATGGCTTCTATGAACCCTCTTACTTGGCTCACCATTTTTGGCTCAGGCATTTCTCTTATTACCTCTACCTTGCCAAGGTCAAGCTTAATCTCATAGAATTTTGTTTTCTATTTCAGGAACTGACATTTTGGTAATTTTAATTTTAATCCATGTCTCCGTATCCATCCTAACACCTATCTCAAGTGGTTGAAATGCTTTTCTGGTGTTTCAGAGAACACTAAAATATCATCCAAATAGGGCCTGGCAAAACCCTTTATTTTGCTCAACACTATTGACATCAGCTGCTGGAAAATACCAAGCCAAATGGCATGACCCTAAACTGATATAACCTCATATGGCATGCAAACACAGTCTTTTCATGATCTGCTTCATCAAGGGCTACCTGCCAATAGCCTGACCTCAAGTTTATTATTGAGAAATACTTAGCCTTTCAAAGAAGAGTCAAGATGTCATCTATCAATGGAAGGGGAATTGTCAGTAGTTTTGTGACAGCATTCAGCTTTCTAAAATTGACACAGGATCTGTGTACCACCCCATCCTTCTTTTCCACCACTACTATGGGGAAATTCCAAGGAGAGTCATTCCTGATTCTAGCATGTCCTTAACCACTGCCTCCACCAGTGGTCTCTTATGGATTGGTATCCTATACATTCTTAGTTTGATCGGCACTTGTTTGCTGGTATCAATCCACATTTTCACTGCATGGGTCTGTCCCAATTCTTTGTCAGACTTAACCACTACATCATGGTTGGCTCTCAGTAATCAACCTATTCTGACCATAAATTTCTCAGGGGCTATTATTTCTTCTTTTACTTCCCCTACCTGATTTTTTCCCCTTCTTTCTCTGTTCATTTTATATATATAATATATATATATATATATATATATATATAGAGAGAGAGAGAGAGATGTTTAGTTGAATAATTTTAACATGTTCTGTCTACTTATTTTCGTTTTCTTGTCATAAGCAATACCCTGATGATGACATTGTGCTATGTTGAAAGTACTTGTAATAAAAGAAATATGTATCAACATGGTGATTGTCTCATCCTTCAATAATGACAGCAAAAAGTTTATCCATGAATATGAAAGGATCCAATTGAAAATAAGTAGACTGAACATGTCTCAATGAAAACATGCTGCCAAAATATACACATAAACACATATCTATATATGGGTAATATCAATAACACCTATCAAAATATTAGATTTTAATGTATTTTAAAGCAAACAAAAATTTTTTAAGAAAGTCATCAATATAGAAATAGTGCAACAATTGTCAATAAATTTATCATACCCTCTGACACTGACAAGCATTTAGTATTAATAATGATGTAAAAACATTGAAATTTGAGGATTCCATATTTTTACCTTAAAACTGAATGATTCAATCAATTTTTATCCTCTAAGTGATCTCTAAAAATCTGCCCTTAATTTAAATAATCCAACTTGATTTCTTTGAGGTATATTTCATGAAGTCAGAAACTTCATCAGTTAAAAAAAAATTCTTTTGTGTCATGTCTGTGAGTTGTTAATTGTTGCAATGTAAAAAAAAAGAAGCTGGATGAACATTCTCTAAGTGTGTGATTCCATACTTTGTGTCAGCCATGATGTAGAAATATGAACTTTTTTTTTGTTAACTTATTTCACCCCAAGCAAGGCAATAAAGCCACTAAAACTAAATGGGTTCTTGAAGGTGAGAGAAAATGAGATGAAGAAAACATTATTAAGGAGAGAGAGCAACAAAAGAACAATAACTAAGAAGAGAGAAGATAACGATTGATACTACATTTAAAGTTTTGAAGATCAAAGTTGACTGGAAAGCAAAATCTAGAAGAGTTCCATAAATGAGAAGTGTGAGAGAAGAAACTCTTAGCATTACATCTAGCCATCTCAACTGTAAAATTTTGAGACCTTGCCGCCAATCCAGTAGTATGCTTCAATAAATAGGATCTAGGTACCAAGCAAGAAAGCTCATCAGAATGATTATGATGATAATAGTTGTATAAAAGTTACAGGGAAGCTATGTTACATTAGTGGGAAAATGACTGAAGTCAAGATGCCAGGTCAGAAACAATAATATTGCATATTCTTCTTTGTATTTTATCAAGAATTCAACTTTAAATTAATGAAGCACAAATGTGAAATATTGTGTAATATAGTGTGCATAACGAATATTTTTGTCTAATCTTCCAAGTTACTGAGGCTTGTCTACCTTGAAAATATTCTTTTTAAAACTTGGCCTTTACTTACACTTGAATACCAACCTTTGAACTGACAGAAGATATGTAACTACTTCAGCCACTAAGCAAGCCTCATTATAAGATTTATTAGATTAAAATCAGTAGTTAATGTTCTTAGTTTAATTCAGCACAATGCAAAATGAGTGTGAAGAGATTTAGAAGCATTGTGTTGTGCCATTCATCTAAGGGAAGAGGGATCAACAGTCGGCCTTGAAAATCAACATTGAAAATGCTTGCTGTATACCTAGGCTTGAACACAGATCACTGGTATCAGGGGACAATATGCTGTTATCTCTACAATGAGACAGGCCATTAATTATTTTCCGAACTTACCTTAATCTAGTGCAAAGTCACCAGTATGGAGTGGTCAGTGATGATCATACAGGTTTCAATAATAAGAGTCTTTGAGACAATCTGTTTTTCCAATTCTTGGCAGTCAGGCACCTACTTTATATCAACTAAATAGATTTCTATTCTTTATATAATTATGAATTGTTTAATATAAATTTTTAGCAGAGTCGTACAATCGGCACTGCAACCAGAAATAATATTCTTTGTTTTTATTTTATTTACCATAGATTAGGTACCTCCACTAATTCGATGAAAAAATGGCATATCATGGTGAAAAAAGGTCCCAAACTTGATAAGAACAAAATTTTCTCATCAAAATCTTTTTTATTATTAATAAGAGGGAAAAAACAAAGTAAAATTATTTAATTATATTTTTAATCCTTTTTAGAAAATTTAAATTTTGATTAAAAAATCTTGTTTTTCTTACCTCATCAGGTAGACTATGAATTAGCATAGCAAATTGTAGCATTTGTGTGTGTGTGTGTGTGTGTGTGTGTGTGTGTGTGTGTGTGGTGAAAAACATCGATTTGGAAATTCTTGCAAAAATCAAATAATTATCTGATATTAATTAAAGATTCAGAACTTACATACAAAGAATGAAATTATTTTATTAATGTGTTTTTTAGAAAATCTTAGTAAAAATAAATTTTTTGCATCTATTACACCCCATTTGTTTAATTTTATGAAAATTCAAAAAAATGTTGTCACACTTAATGTTTATATTAGTTAAATGCTGAACTCTAACGAAAGTTTAAATCATCAATTTCTTTTTGTAAAACAGGACTCCTAGTTACTAAAAATCTGAATCCTAAAATAAAAATGCAATAAATCTAGGGCATTAATTATTTTATTAGTAAATCTTTTAATTACTGTTATGAATAAAATATATTAAGGACACTATAGTCTCCAAAAAATTTGATGAATAAGGACATTTTTGCAAGAATTGCTCTCATTTTTTAAATTTGAATTAGAATAATTTTGAAATCTTTTAAAATTCTGTATCAGTGGTGTAACAGGTGAAATTGTTAAGTAAAAACTATAATTACTAATTATAAATGGAAAAGCTTCATAGAATTTAAGGATCCCCAAATATCTTAAAAAGAATTTTGAATTTTTTTTGTAAGTGTATAAACATGCCGATTTTTGTAGATATGGTTGTTCATACACATCATTATCAGAAAATAATAGCGATAACTGTAGTAAATTTAAAGCCAAAGTATCTAAAATTCAATAAAATATTAAATTACAGAAAATATCTTCCTAAATTTTTAAGATTACTGAGTACTTAAAATTTATATAAAACAGACGCTCACATCATATTTAATTATTTTTTACAGATATAATCACAGTAAAAAAACATCAGATGAACATCCGTCTGTCATCAAGCTGTCAACATGTCAACAGCTATCACTGTGTTAAAAAATGCTTTTCTGCAATATCTTAAACTAAAAGTAAATAGTATTTGTTTCAATTCAGATTAATTATACTTTAAATCAGCTAATATTCCTCAAATAAAATTTTAGAAAAGTATATTTTATTTTTGGAAGATTTTTTTGATAAAGAGAATTACATTGCAGTAAATGATGGCTAAAAATGGTGCTAAAATCTTCTTTTTTTTTTTAGAGAAAAAAAATCTCTTTTCAGTCAATTTAAAGTAGTTTTGAAATACAACAAAATATTTTACTTATTCGAAATATTAAATTTAATCTACTAGCTTGAAGTTAGAACTAAAATAAAATCTTCAAGAAGAATTTTTCATTTTAAAAAATTAATTTTAAAACTTAGCTGTCACAAATCTATGGAGGTACCTACCATAAGTTGATCACTCCAAATCACAAATATAAGAAAAACATTTGTTATTAAATTTTATAAAAGTTGATACAGTGGGGCATCTTACTATATAAATATATTTTAAAAAATTTTTCTCACTTTGGAAATCAAAATATGCATATACCATGTAATTTCTTAAAATGTAAAATTCATAATCTGAGGTTCTTTTTTCCTATATTTCTCTGGTTTAGCAATCCAGTTTACAAAATTCAAAAAATAAATCTTTTTTTTTTACATTTTAAGAAATCAAGTCATATGAATATATTTGTTTTATCTTTCATGAGGGGGATGAATTTATATAACAAACTAGTCTCCCATAAACTTTCATAATATTTAATCAAAACAATTTTCTTTTAAATATTCATGATCTGGAGAACTTAATCTAGAGTAATATGAAAAAAAGGTGTTGACAAAAGAAGATAATTTTTGTTGCTATGCCTATTCTACAACACCAAGAAATTTTTACCTGGAGTGATATCTGTGTTTGGAGTTAAGGGATTTGTCTTTTTAATTTAAAAAATTTCTGAGGCAGCAGTTTCTTCCCTACTAAGCTTAATAGAATTATCCAGACAAGCTTCTTAATAGCATTATCCAGACAAGCTACATAATAGCATTATAGAGATGGGCTTCTTATCTGCGTTATTCAAATAAGTACCTTATTGGTGTTATTCCGACAAGTTTCTTAATGGTATTATACTGATAATTAATGTCATTAAGGAAACAGGATTCTTAAACCCATTATTCTAGCACGCTTCTTAAATGCATTATTCATTCTCAAACGCATTATTCAGACATGCTTCTTAAATGCATTATTCAGACATGCTTCTTCAGATGGGCTTCTTGAACACACTATTCAGTTCAGATGACGCTATTCAGATGGACTTCTTAAACACATTATTCAGACAAACTCCTTATGGCATTATTTGGGCTTCTAATTGGCCTTACTCACACAAGCTTCTTGATAGCATTATTCAGACAGGCTTCTCAAAGGAATAACTCAAGCAGACCCCTCAAACATATTACTCAGGCTGACCCCTCAAACACATTGTTTAGGTTTCTTAATGGTGTTATTCACAAGCGCTTTTTGAAAGCAATATCTGGACAAGCATCTTGATAACATTGTCCAGACAAGCTTCTTTAATAGCATTATTCAGACAAGCTACTTATTGGCATAATTTATTCAAGCTTCTTAGTGGCAGGATTCAGAAGTCGTTCTTAATGCCATTATTCCAACAGGCTTCTTAATGCCATTATTCCACCTGGCTTCTTCATGCCATTATTCCACCAGGCTTCTTCATGCCATTATTCCACCAGGCTTCTTCATGCCATTATTCCACCAGACTTCTTCATGCCATTATTCCACCAGGCTTCTTAATGCCATTATTCCACCAGACTTCATCATGCCATTATTCCACCAGGCGTCTTAATGCCATTATTCCACCAGGCTTCTTCATGCCCTTATTCCACCAGGCTTCTTAATGCCATTATTCCACCAGGCTACTTAATGCCATTATTCCACCAGGATTCTTAATGCCATTATTCCACCAGGCTACTTAATGCCATTATTCCACCAGGATTCTTAATGCCATTATTCCACCAGGCTACTTAATGCCATTATTCCACCAGGATTCTTAATGCCATTATTCCACCAGGCTACTTAATGCCATTATTCCACCAGGCTTCTTAATGCCATTATTCCACCAGGCTTCTTCATGCCATTATTCCACCAGACTTCTTCATGCCATTATTCCACCAGGCGTCTTAATGCCATTATTCCACCAGGCTTCTTAATGCCATTATTCCACCAGGCTTCTTCATGCCATTATTCCACCAGGCGTCTTCATGCCCTTATTCCACCAGGATTCTTAATGTCATTATTCCACCAGGCTTCTTAATGCCATTATTCCACCAGGCTTCTTAATGCCATTATTCCACCAGGCGTCTTAATGCCATTATTCCACCAGGATTCTTAATGCCATTATTCCACCAGGCTTCTTCATGCCATTATTCCACCAGGCTTCTTCATGCCATTATTCCACCAGGCGTCTTAATGCCATTATTCCACCAGGCTTCTTCATGCCATTATTCCACCAGGCTTCTTCATGCCATTATTCCACCAGGCTTCTTCATGCCCTTATTCCACCAGGATTCTTAATGTCATTATTCCACCAGGCTACTTCATGCCATTATTCCACCAGGCTTCTTCATGCCATTATTCCACAAGGCGTCTTAATGCCATTATTCCACCAGGCTTCTTCATGCCATTATTCCACCAGACTTCTTCATGCCATTATTCCACCAGGCGTCTTAATGCCATTATTCCACCAGGCTTCTTCATGCCATTATTCCACCAGGCTACTTAATGCCATTATTCCACCAGGCTTCTTAATGCCATTATTCCACCAGGATTCTTGATGCCATTATTCCACCAGGCTTCTTCATGCCATTATTCCACCAGACTTCTTCATGCCATTATTCCACCAGGCGTCTTAATGCCATTATTCCACCAGGATTCTTCATGCCATTATTCCACCAGGCTTCTTAATGCCATTATTCCACCAGGCTTCTTCATGCCCTTATTCCACCAGGATTCTTAATGTCATTATTCCACCAGGCTACTTCATGCCATTATTCCACCAGGCTTCTTCATGCCATTATTCCACCAGGCGTCTTAATGCCATTATTCCACCAGGCTTCTTCATGCCATTATTCCACCAGGCTTCTTCATGCCATTATTCCACCAGGCTTCTTCATGCCCTTATTCCACCAGGATTCTTAATGTCATTATTCCACCAGGCTACTTCATGCCATTATTCCACCAGGCTTCTTCATGCCATTATTCCACAAGGCGTCTTAATGCCATTATTCCACCAGGCTTCTTCATGGCATTATTCCACCAGACTTCTTCATGCCATTATTCCACCAGGCGTCTTAATGCCATTATTCCACCAGGCTTCTTCATGCCATTATTCCACCAGACTTCTTCATGCCATTATTCCACCAGGCGTCTTAATGCCATTATTCCACCAGGCTTCTTCATGCCATTATTCCACCAGGCATCTTAATGCCATTATTCCACCAGGCTTCTTCATGCCCTTATTCCACCAGGCTTCTTCATGCCCTTATTCCACCAGGATTCTTAATGTCATTATTCCACCAGGATTCTTAATGTCATTATTCCACCAGCCTACTTCATGCCATTATTCCACCAGGCTTCTTCATGCCATTATTCCACCAGGCGTCTTAATGCCATTATTCCACCAGGCTTCTTCATGCCATTATTCCACCAGACTTCTTCATGCCATTATTCCACCAGGCGTCTTAATGCCATTATTCCACCAGGCTTCTTCATGCCATTATTCCACCAGGCGTCTTAATGCCATTATTCCACCAGGCGTCTTAATGCCATTATTCCACCAGGATTCTTAATGCCATTATTCCACCAGGCTTCTTCATGCCATTATTCCACCAGGCGTCTTCATGCCCTTATTCCACCAGGATTCTTAATGTCATTATTCCACCAGGCTTCTTAATGCCATTATTCCACCAGGCTTCTTAATGCCATTATTCCACCAGGCGTCTTAATGCCGTTATTCCACCAGGATTCTTAATGCCATTATTCCACCAGGCTTCTTAATGGCATTATTCCACCAGGCTTCTTCATGCCCTTATTCCACCAGGATTCTTAATGTCATTATTCCACCAGGCTACTTCATGCCATTATTCCACCAGGCTTCTTCATGCCATTATTCCACCAGGCGTCTTAATGCCATTATTCCACCAGGCTTCTTCATGCCCTTATTCCACCAGACTTCTTCATGCCATTATTCCACCAGGCGTCTTAATGCCATTATTCCACCAGGCTTCTTCATGCCATTATTCCACCAGGCGTCTTAATGCCATTATTCCACCAGGCGTCTTAATGCCATTATTCCACCAGGATTCTTAATGCCATTATTCCACCAGGCTTCTTAATGCCATTATTCCACCAGGCTTCTTCATGCCCTTATTCCACCAGGATTCTTAATGTCATTATTCCACCAGGCTACTTCATGCCATTATTCCACCAGGCTTCTTCATGCCATTATTCCACCAGGCGTCTTAATGCCATTATTCCACCAGGCTTCTTCATGCCATTATTCCACCAGACTTCTTCATGCCATTATTCCACTAGGCGTCTTAATGCCATTATTCCACCAGGCTTCTTCATGCCATTATTCCACCAGGCGTCTTAATGCCATTATTCCACCAGGCGTCTTAATGCCATTATTCCACCAGGCGTCTTAATGCCATTATTCCACCAGGATTCTTAATGTCATTATTCCACCAGGCGTCTTAATGCCATTATTCCACCAGGATTCTTAATGTCATTATTCCACCAGGCTACTTCATGCCATTATTCCACCAGGCTTCTTCATGCCATTATTCCACCAGGCGTCTTAATGCCATTATTCCACCAGGCATCTTCATGCCATTATTCTACCAGGCGTCTGAATGCCATTATTCCACCAGGCTTCTTCATGCCATTATTCCACAAGGCGTCTTAATGCCATTATTCCACCAGGCGTCTTAATGCCATTATTCCACCAGGCGTCTTAATGCCATTATTCCACCAGGCTTCTTCATGCCATTATTCCACCAGGCGTCTTAATGCCATTATTCCACCAGGCGTCTTAATGCCATTATTCCACCAGGCTTCTTCATGCCATTATTCCACCAGGCGTCTTAATGCCATTATTCCACCAGGCGTCTTAATGCCATTATTCCACCAGGATTCTTAATGCCATTATTCCACCAGGCGTCTTAATGCCATTATTCCACCAGGATTCTTAATGCCATTATTCCACCAGGCTTCTTAATGCCATTATTCCACCAGGCTTCTTCATGCCCTTATTCCACCAGGATTCTTAATGTCATTATTCCACCAGGCTACTTCATGCCATTATTCCACCAGGCTACTTCATGCCATTATTCCACCAGGCGTCTTAATGCCATTATTCCACCAGGCTTCTTCATGCCATTATTCCACCAGACTTCTTCATGCCATTATTCCACCAGGCGTCTTAATGCCATTATTCCACCAGGCTTCTTCATGCCATCATTCCACCAGGCGTCTTAATGCCATTATTCCACCAGGCGTCTTAATGCCATTATTCCACCAGGCGTCTTAATGCCATTATTCCACCAGGCGTCTTAATGCCATTATTCCACCAGGCGTCTTAATGCCATTATTCCACCAGGCTTCTTCATGCCATTATTCCACCAGACTTCTTCATGCCATTATTCCAACAGGCGTCTTAATGCCATTATTCCACCAGGCTTCTTCATGCCATTATTCCACCAGGCGTCTTAATGCCATTATTCCACCAGGCTTCTTCATGCCATTATTCCACCAGGCGTCTTAATGCCATTATTCCACCAGGCGTCTTAATGCCATTATTCCCCCAGGATTCTTAATGCCATTATTCCACCAGGCGTCTTAATGCCATTATTCCACCAGGCGTCTTAATGCCATTATTCCACCAGGATTCTTAATGTCATTCTTCCACCAGGCTACTTCATGCCATTATTCCACCAGGCTTCTTCATGCCATTATTCCACCAGGCGTCTTAATGCCATTATTCCACGAGGATTCTTAATGCCATTATTCCACCAGGCTTCTTCATGCCATTATTCCACCAGGCGTCTTAATGCCATTATTCCACCAGGCTTCTTCATGTCATTATTCAACCAGACTTCTTCATGCCATTATTCCACCAGGCTTCTTAATGCCATTATTCCACCAGGCGTCTTAATGCCATTATTCCACCAGGCTTCTTCATGCCATTATTCCACCAGGCTTCTTCATGCCATTATTCCACCAGGCTACTTCATGCCATTATTCCACCAGGATTCTTAAAGCCATTATTCCACCAGGCTTCTTAATGCACTTATTCCAATAGGTTACTTAATGCCATTATTCCACCAGGCGTCTTAATGCCATTATTCCACCAGGCTACTTCATGCCATTATTCCACCAGGATTCTTAATGCCATCATTTCACCAGGCTTCTTCATGCCCTTATTCCACCAGGCTACTTAATGCCATTATTCCACCAGGCTTCTTAATGCCATTATTCCACCAGGCTTCTTAATGCCATTATTCCACCAGGCTTCTTCATGCCATTATTCCACCAGGCGTCTTAATGCCATTATTCCACCAGGCTTCTTCATGCCATTATTCCACCAGGCGTCTTAATGCCATTATTCCACCAGGCGTCTTAATGCCATTATTCCACCAGGATTCTTAATGTCATTATTCCACCAGGATTCTTAATGTCATTATTCCACCAGGCGTCTTAATGACATTATTCCACCAGGATTCTTAATGCCATTATTCCACCAGGCTACTTCATGCCATTATTCCACCAGGCTTCTTCATGGCATTATTCCACCAGGCGTCTTAATGCCATTATTCCACCAGGCTTCTTCATGCCATTATTCTACCAGGCGTCTTAATGCCATTATTCCACCAGGCTTCTTCATGCCATTATTCCACCAGGCGTCTTAATGCCATTATTCCACCAGGCGTCTTAATGCCATTATTCCACCAGGCGTCTTAATGCCATTATTCCACCAGGCGTCTTAATGCCATTATTCCACCAGGCTTCTTCATGCCATTATTCCACCAGGCGTCTTAATGCCATTATTCCACCAGGCGTCTTAATGCCATTATTCCACCAGGCTTCTTCATGCCATTATTCCACCAGGCGTCTTAATGCCATTATTCCACCAGGCGTCTTAATGCCATTATTCCACCAGGCGTCTTAATGCCATTATTCCACCAGGATTCTTAATGCCATTATTCCACCAGGCGTCTTAATGCCATTATTCCACCAGGATTCTTAATGCCATTATTCCACCAGGCTTCTTAATGCCATTATTCCACCAGGCTTCTTCATGCCCTTATTCCACCAGGATTCTTAATGTCATTATTCCACCAGGCTACTTCATGCCATTATTCCACCAGGCTACTTCATGCCATTATTCCACCAGGCGTCTTAATGCCATTATTCCACCAGGCTTCTTCATGCCATTATTCCACCAGACTTCTTCATGCCATTATTCCACCAGGCGTCTTAATGCCATTATTCCACCAGGTTTCTTCATGCCATTATTCCACCAGGCGTCTTAATGCCATTATTCCACCAGGCGTCTTAATGCCATTATTCCACCAGGCGTCTTAATGCCATTATTCCACCAGGCTTCTTCATGCCATTATTCCACCAGACTTCTTCATGCCATTATTCCAACAGGCGTCTTAATGCCATTATTCCACCAGGCTTCTTCATGCCATTATTCCACCAGGCGTCTTAATGCCATTATTCCACCAGGCGTCTTAATGCCATTATTCCACCAGGCTTCTTCATGCCATTATTCCACCAGGCGTCTTAATGCCATTATTCCATCAGGCGTCTTAATGCCATTATTCCCCCAGGATTCTTAATGCCATTATTCCATCAGGCGTCTTAATGCCATTATTCCACCAGGCGTCTTAATGCCATTATTCCACCAGGCGTCTTAATGCCATTATTCCACCAGGCGTCTTAATGCCATTATTCCACCAGGATTCTTAATGTCATTATTCCACCAGGCTACTTCATGCCATTATTCCACCAGGCTTCTTCATGCCATTATTCCACCAGGCGTCTTAATGCCATTATTCCACCAGGCGTCTTAATGCCATTATTCCACCAGGCTTCTTCATGTCATTATTCAACCAGACTTCTTCATGCCATTATTCCACCAGGCTTCTTAATGCCATTATTCCACCAGGCGTCTTAATGCCATTATTCCACCAGGCTTCTTCATGCCATTATTCCACCAGGCTTCTTCATGCCATTATTCCACCAGGCTACTTCATGCCATTATTCCACCAGGCTTCTTCATGCCATTATTCCACCAGGCTTCTTAATGCACTTATTCCAACAGGTTACTTAATGCCATTATTCCACCAGGCGTCTTAATGCCATTATTCTACCAGGCTACTTCATGCCATTATTCCACCAGGATTCTTAATGCCATTATTCAACCAGGCTTCTTCATGCCCTTATTCCACCAGGCTACTTAATGCCATTATTCCACCAGGCTTCTTAATGCCATTATTCCACCAGGCTTCTTAATGCCATTATTCCACCAGGCTTCTTCATGCCATTATTCCACCAGGCTTCTTCATGCCATTATTCCACCAGGCTTCTTCATGCCATTATTCCACCAGGCTACTTAATGCCATTATTCCACCAGGCGTCTTAATGCCATTATTCCACCAGGCTTCTTCATGCCATTATTCCACCAGGCTACTTCATGCCATTATTCCACCAGGATTCTTAATGCCATTATTCCACCAGGATTCTTAATGCCATTATTCCACCAGGCTTCTTAATGCCCTTATTCCAACAGGTTACTTAATGCCATTATTCCAACAGGTTACTTAATGCCATTATTCCAACAGGTTACTTAATGCCATTATTCCACCAGGTAACTTAATGCCATTATTCCAACAGGTTACTTAATGCCATTATTCCAACAGGTAACTTAATGGAATTATTCCAACAGGTTACTTAATGCCATTATTCCACCAGGATTCTTAATGCCCTTATTCCAACAGGTTACTTAATGCCATTATTCCAACAGGTTACTTAATGCCATTATTCTAACAGGTAATTTAATGCTATTATTCCAACAGGTAACTTAATGCCATTATTCCAACAGGTAACTTAATGCCATTATTCCAACAGGTTTCTTCATGCCATTATTCCACCAGGCTTCTTAGTGCCATTATTCCACCAGGCTTCTTCATGCCATTATTCCACCAGGCTTCTTCATGCCATTATTCCACCAGGCTTCTTCATGCCATTATTCCACCAGGCATCTAATGCCATTATTCCAGCAGGATTCTTAATGCCATTATTCCATCAGGATTCTTAATGCCATTATTCCACCAGGCGTCTTAATGCCATTATTCCACCAAGATTCTTAATGCCATTATTCCAGTAGGCTTCTTCATGCCATTATACTACCAGGCTTCTTAATGCCATTATTCCACCAGGCTTCTTAATGCCATTATTCCACCAGGCTTCTTCATGCCCTTATTCCACCAGGCTACTTAATGCCATTATTCCACCAGGCTTCTTAATGCCATTATTCCACCAGGCTTCTTAATGCCATTATTCCACCAGGCTTCTTCATGCCATTATTCCACCAGGCGTCTTAATGCCATTATTCCACCAGGCTTCTTCATGCCATAATTCCACCAGGCTACTTAATGCCATTATTCCACCAGGCGTCTTAATGCCATTATTCCACCAGGCTTCTTCATGCCATTATTCCACCAGGCTACTTCATGCCATTATTCCCCCGGGATTCTTAATGCCATTATTCCACCAGGATTCTTAATGCCATTATTCCACCAGGCTTCTTAATGCCCTTATTCCAACAGGTTACTTAATGCCATTATTCCAACAGGTTACTTAATGCCATTATTCCACCAGGTAACTTAATGCCATTATTCCAACAGGTTACTTAATGCCATTATTCCACCAGGATTCTTAATGCCCTTATTCCAACAGGTTACTTAATGCCATTATTCCTACAGGTTACTTAATGCCATTATTCCAACAGGTTACTTAATGCCATTATTCCAACAGGTAACTTAATGCCATTATTCCAACAGGTTACTTAATGCCATTATTCCACCAGGATTCTTAATGCCCTTATTCCAACAGGTTACTTAATGCCATTATTCCAACAGGTTACTTAATGCCATTATTCCAACCGGTAATTTAATGCTATTATTCCAACAGGTAACTTAATGCCATTATTCCAACATGTTACTTAATGCCATTATTCCAACAGGCTTCTTCATGCCATTATTCCACCAGGCTTCTTCATGCCCTTATTCCACCAGGCTTCTTCATGCCATTATTCCACCAGGCATCTAATGCCATTATTCCAGCAGGATTCTTAATGCCATTATTCCAACAGACTTCTTAATGCCATTATTCCACCAGGCTTCTTCATGCCATTATTCCACCAGGCTTCTTAATGCCATTATTCCACCAGGCTTCTTCATGCCATTATTCCATCAGGATTCTTAATGCCATTATTCCACCAGGCGTCTTAATGCCATTATTCCACCAAGATTCTTAATGCCATTATTCCAGTAGGCTTCTTCATGCCATTATACTACCAGGATTCTTCATGCCATTATTCCACCAGGCTTCTTCATGCCGTTATTCCAGCAGGCTTCTTAATGCCATTATTCAGACAACTTCCTTCAGTCAAGCTTCTTATTTGCTTTATTCACAAAGACTTCTTAATGGCATAATTCACAAAATATTCTTCAGTCAAGCTTCTTATTAGCATTCTTTAGCCAAGTTTCTTATTGGCATTATTCAGAAGGCTTTCTTAATGGAATTATTCTGATAAGCTCTGTAATGGCATTATTCCAATGGCCTTCTAAATGACATTATTCAGATGAGCTGCTTAATGGTGGGATTCATGGAGTTTCAGTTAATAAAAAAAACAAAATAAAAAGGATTTTCTTTTTTACTCTCCCTCCCTCTCCATGTTCTGCCATCCACTTATTCAAGCTTATTAGGCAATTTATTCACTGTTTCTCTCTCCCCCTCTTGTCTTATGTGTGTTAAATTCTTTAAGCTGCCTTTCTTCATTATGTGTCCCAGAAATTTCAACAATCTCTTTCTGATTCTAAATACTGTCCGTTTTGTTTCTATTTTCCTTCAAATTTACTATTGTCTTACATGTTCTATTCATGGTATTCTCAGCATCTTTCTGTGGAACCATGTCTCTGATTCCTCACATCTCCTCTTTACCTTCAAGATTATTGGCTTATTGTCAATCATTTATTGCTATATAGAGTAAATTAATATTACTTAGCAAGTGAGTGTCGCCGCCTTTGTTTCTTATGAAATTTTACTCTCCACAGATTCTTATACAGTTTTCTTCAGCATTTAAATAATCTGTGCAACTATCCAATAGATTCTTGAATAGAAGCTAGACTGAGAACACTTGTCAAGTTAAATATCTAGTGTCCTATTGTTGCTATTGTCTTACAATAAGGACTATCAATGCTTACTTTTACAATGCTTTGTGGTTATCTTGATTTGCTTTTTGGAAAACATAATGGAAGCTGGTTAGATATTGCATAGTATCAATTCAAGACTTGTTAGAAAAAATGAATTCTATTTCAATCTCTGTTCTTGTAAGAAGTCATTTCTACTTGAGAATAAATTTACTTCCATTGTTTGTACAGCACATTAAGGTTTCCTTGGTGAATAAAATTTACTTGTTCTCAGGTCATGTGATGCTGCTTATTGACCAATGATATCTATAAATGTTGTATTTAAACATGTCGTTAGATTATATATTGACTTGTTGGGATTACTTTTCTGATTTAGGTAGACAATCAATATTTATCAAACAGACATGATACTGCTTCTCATCACAATGCTCTGTGTTTGCTTATTTATTTTAACGAAAATTTTTGAAAAATATTAAATATAACCCAACCATCACTGAAGCATTTCCTATGCAGTCTTTCATTTTAATAAGAAATAAAAGAAAAAATTGGAAATTTCTTGAGAAAAAGATTAAAAAAAAACATTGGCTAAAAATATAATATGAAACAGTGTTTTCATTTCTGAAGTAGCAGCCGACAACCACCATTTTTAGGCTGTTATTAATTGCTAAGTATTGACAGTGGTACACTCTACAGCCAGCAGTTACATCTGAATGATTACAGTTCTCAGTAGAAAAACATAAATTCTAAAGATGTAATTATTTCAGAAAATATGAAAGGTTGTCCTTTGAGATTTACACTTATTAGGAAAGAGAAGAAAAACAACAGAAAAATTAGTTTCTTTAACTAGAAGAAAGTATATTCAATACGTAAATGTGTTACATGCTACCAATTGTTTGTCTTTTAAATTCAATGTATGCTTCATTTGTATGTGTCTCTGATCAGCATATATGTAGATTAGTATAGCTACTCTCCCTTGCACTAACTATATATATATATAATATAATGAATTTAAAGTTTATATATATATATATATACACTGCATTTAAAGCTTTTTATATATATATCTATATATATACACACACATATACTGAATTTAAAGTTTTAAATATATATATATATATATACTGAATTTAAAGTTATATATATATATATATATATATATATATATATATATATATATATACTGAATTTAAAGTTATATATATATATATATATATATATACTGAATTTAAAGTTATATATATATATATATATATATATATATACTGAATTTAAAGTTTTATATATATATATATATATATATATATACTGAATTTAAAGTTATATATATATATATATATATATATCTTGAATACATTGAATTTAAATTTACATATATATATATATATATATATATATATATATATATATATATATATATATATATATATCCTGAATACATTGAATTTAAATATATATTGCACAATTTTTGGACTGTGAAGTAGCGTCTCTCACATGTGTCACCTGTGTTTTTTTATTTTGTGCCCGATGAGCTGGAAAACTAGCGACACTTAAGCTGCACACCTAAACATAGATATTTGTATATGTACTTTTATTAATATATATCTTTGCTCTGTCTAATCACATCGAGCACTATTATGTTTGCACCTCTTGGCTAAATTTGATGATTATTTATTTGTTTGCCTGTGTATACAGTTTGCTCATATCTGGTTATTTAACTTACCTAACCCTCTATCTATCTATCTATATATCTATCTATATATCCTACTTTGAACATTGTGAAATGGTGCTACAGAATCACAAAGAACTGTACCAAATAATATAAACACTTGACTTGCTGGCTACCAACAGCAGCAACAACTAAATTGGAACGCAGATGTAACTTGAAGAAAAACATATGAGATAACCAAGATGTTAACAATTTACACCGTATCAAATAGAATGTTTGGAAGGAAACTCCCATCAATGCCAGTAAGACTGATAACAGCTATTGGACTTCAGAGAACTGTTTTTATAAAAATGTGTTTTAAGAGAGAGATTTTATAAATTTCAACTGAAAACAGTACTGGCTGCTCGGTCAATGAATGCCAAATGTTTTCTTATAGAGAAATGGCTAACATTACCAAATACAAACATATAATATTCAGATACAAATAAAAAAATATATCTGTAAAAAGATGATATGAATAAAGGCAAAAGTAAAAACTATCATTTACTGATGTATTTCATCCATTGATGACATTTACTTGAATAAAGTTCATCAGTGGATGAAATGCATCAATAAAGAATAGTTTTTTCTTTTGCCTTTATTTTCACACACACACACACACACACACACATATGCTATGGAACTGAATAACAGGGATTAGGGTAGAAGACAGAATTTGCAAACCAAGCAATGTCCACTGTTCATTCCACTGTATACTTTCAGAAAGTTGTGAATCCACTTGTCACTGCACTCTATTCCATCACAATCATTTTTTTTAAAAAAGGGTCTTGTTACTGGCATGTTAAAATTATTGATAGAGAAGAAAATGAAGTGATCTGACAGCTCTTATGTACACAGGCAGTAATACTCTTACCTTTTCAGTCAAACTTGACTAAAAGTTGCCTAAATAAAAAATAAAAAATGAGGATCAGTAGCTCATCTCTTAGAGCCAAACTGCCAGACTATCTTCACATATTATTTAATTATAGTGATGAAGGCTTGTTCAGAATCAATTACACTTTTCAGAAGAACTAAATACAGAAAACTGATGCACATAGTGTGCCACAAGGTCTCCAGGTATTGAATTCAGAGTGTTCCTACTCCAAGACTAGTTGCCAACCAAGGTTACAGGGCCCAGTCTGTCCTGCAATTTACCCATAGCTGGGTGAGAGAAGAGGTGGATTCATACATTTCCCAGGGTATTTGCACGTAAATGAATCTAACAAACTAGACTGGAATTTGAACTCACTTTTCTGATTTCTCATTCTGAGCCACTATCCATTACACAGTTGTGTCTGCAATAAATAAACATATAAATTCTTGGTCAGGCCATAACCCACATTTTCTCTCTATTCCACTTATAAGAAGGAGGATTCACTCAGTTTTTTCACGAAAACTGCTACTTTGTAGGATAAGCTCCCACATGGATGCTTCTCTGAGTACTTCAAGTCAACAGTCTGTTCTCCTCATCTTCATAATCTTCACTTCCTTCTACCTCCTCTTCTGTTGTTATCACATACCCCATTAGAAAAAAATGGAAACAAAAAGGACACTTATACGTAGCATCTGGAATTGATTTACTGATTCATTTTCTATGGCTTATCAACCCTTTGTAGGTTATTTAAAGCCAGAAAATAGTTTTAGAAATTTAAGATGATTTTTTTTAGTGATAATATTAATTTAGTGATACATGTCCTACTAATTAACACATAGCTGGGCAAAGAAGGGCTGGATTCGTGCCATTTGCACGTAAGTAAATATAATGAACCCAACTGGAATTGGAACTCAACTTGCTCATTAACAAATCTGAGCCATTATCCATTACACCACCCGTACATCCAAGCTTACAGTTCCTGATGTTCCCAAGTGGTCATCCATCTAGGTACTGACCAGGCTCGATGTTACTTCAGTGATTGTATGAGAACCAGTGTTTCAATGTATATGGCCATAAGCCTTAGCATCAGGAAAGAGACAGTTGACATTTCTAGGGTGCATAATGAGGAAAGAGTGCTTGGAAATTTTGACACTCATAGGACATACTGAAGGCAATCTTGAAAGCATCTCCAAACTATATAACTATTGCCTCGCTGACTCTTGCTTTCCAGCCTGTTGGAAGTCCTCATCTGTTGTCCCTGTTTTTAAGAATTTTGGAGACCCTACATACCCATTTAACTATTATACTATCAGTCTCCTACCACTCTTCAGCATGAGTCTTTGAGGCTTTAATCAATGCCGAAGTGGTTAAGGACCTTACCTCCCATGATCTACTCTCTGACAAATAATATGTTTTCTGCTTTGCTCAGTCTACCGCTGACATGCTTACAGCCATAACTGAATTTGTATACCAAGCTTTTGATAATAACAGCAAAGCTCAAGCTGTTGCTCTAAATATCTCTAAGGTATTTGATAGGGTTTGGCATGCTGGCCTTCTTAGTAAGCTTCAGGAATACAGTATTACAGGACGATTATTTGATTTAATACAATCATTCTTGTCAAATCGTGAAATGAAGGTCATCCTAAACAGGTTCTCGTCCAGTTCCTTTCACATGAACGCTGGTGTTCCCCAAGGTTCTATCCTTGGTCCAACACTGTTTCTGATCTTCATCAATGATCTTCCTGATGTCATCAGTTCTCAAGTAGGCATCTACACAGACGACACTACCATTTACTCAATAGTAAATCCGACATTGCTAACAAAGTTAACCTGGCTGTTGGTCTCAAAAAGGACCTCCAGTTTGTGGTTGACTGGGGCAGGAAAGAGCTGGTAAACTTTAATACCTCCAAAATGAAACTGCTCTCATTTACCCACCATAGAGAAACCTCTCTGTCTCGTATCAGCATGGCTGATGCTCAACTTTATGAGAGCATCTCTCTGTACCTTCTTAGTCTCATGTTTTCCACTGACCTGAGATGGAACAACTACATTGAATCAATAGATACATCTATTGCAAGGAAAGTTGTTTCACTGTGTCATGCCAGAAGGTTTTTCTTGTCCGAGTTCATCTTTCATATCTGCCATTAATCCTTGCATTGAATACTGTTGCCATATATGGTTTAGTGCCCTTGCTATTCATCTTAAGGTTTTTGACAAAAAACAAAGGCAGATATGCAATGTGATAGGTCCTGACCTGGCATCTTGACTCCAGTCACTTTCTCACAGATGTGATGTGACTACTCTCTGTCTTTTCTACAAATATTTTCATGGCAACTGCTTTGACAAACTATTTTTACTGGTGCCCTAATTGCATGAATTTAAGCATGCTACTAGGTTGGTATCTCGGTCTCACCCTTTCACTGTCAAAACAATTAAATGTAACCACCTCTTCTACTCAAACAGCTTCTTCTCTCACACTTCCTGACAGGGGAACTCCCTTCCTCTTACTTGCTTCTCTGATTATAATCTTCAAAAATTTAAGTGTAATGTCAATCAGCATCTTCTGATGTCTTGAACTTGACCCCCATCCTTCTCTTTATCCTTTCCTCAAACACCCCTCTTTTCTCTTACTTTCACTCTCTGTAACCCCTTGCTTGCTAGTGGCACTCCCACCTTGCTTGGGGTGAAATACTTAAAAGAAATATCAGTGTCAAATTGTTCAAGCCCTCTTTCCTCATTATGTGCCCTAGAAATTTCTATTTTTTCTTTCTAACACTACAGATGTGTCTTTTTTGTTTCTGTTTTCTCTAACACTTTGTTGTTACTCACATGTTCTGTCTGTGGTATTCTCAGTATCCTTCTGTAGAACCACGTTTCTGTTACCTCCAGTTTCTTCTTCATCTGTGAGGAGATTGTTCAGTATTCAATGCCATTTAAGAGGACCAATAATTGTCCAAAATCACCTGTATTTTTTTTTCCACTGTTTTTTCTGATGTTACGTATAAGTGTCCTGGCTTCCATTTTCTCTAGAACTTCATCGTTGCTTGATACAAATAACTGCAGATATATAGAAATTTTGTCCATAATGCAATGTCAATTGTTATCTTCGGTCTTTCTGTTCTTTTATTGTTCTCTCTCCTTAATAGTGTTTTTTTCCATATTCTCTCACATTCAGTAGCCACATGCATCTTAGTGGCTTTATTGCCTTGCTTGGGTGAAATGATAAAAAAAATAGTGAAAAAATTATTCAACACAACTTAGTTTACACTCAGAAAGTGTGCATGCGATTATGGTGTCCATCTATATTTCTGAGATTGAGGTATTGTAATTATTTACTTAAAAGTGTTGGCTGGGTCCAGTGACTTGACACAAAGAGTTGCGAATTCAATACCTGGCTACAGCAGTGGTGAATAAAAACTTGGAGAGTTGAGTTGTAGGGAGATAACTGAGACATCAGGATGAGGAATGGCATGTGAAACTAAAACAATCTACCCTGGTGAACAATATAAAGGTTTCAGTTTGAAATTCCAATCACCTGAAGGAGGTTGGAGCATACAATAGTTGAAACATCATGAATATAGCAATAAAGATCAGGAAATCAGTCTGAACTATGTAAATAATTATGGTGCCATCTGAAATATTTGTGAATATTAAGACTATCACAAAGGAATTATCTTTATATTGTAAATTGTGTTTACTTGGTTTAAAATCAATATTAATTTTTTTTCTCAAATGAATCAGTATTATTCTTAGTGTGTGCTGTATACTTCATTTTTCTGTGTAAAAACTCCAGTTTGTTTTATTGATACAAAAACAACACCATGTCAGATTTTATGATGCAAGTCTGTGTTTTCAGTATAACATTACTATTTTTCTCAACCATTTTTAATTCAGTATGCTCTTGTAGAATAACTAAGACTCTGTGGTGCACTTTAACTTGTAATAAGGAAAAATTAGTCATGAAATTAGAAAATAATAAAGAAGTCTCTTAAAATAAGCATTTATTTTTAAGACATTACATTGTATATTTAAGTATGTTTGTGTGAAATCTGTGCTTGATGTGATTTGGAAATTATTTTTAATGTTAGGCCTTATATGTGATCAACATGCTTTCATTAGCTTTCCCAAAGAAGTTTAAATTTAAAGGGATTTATGAAGATTTTGCTATTTTTTATTTTTTTAGAAAGGCCAACAGTGACTGATTTAAATCTCTTGAGGAAGGCAAAAGGGGAAGGATTATCCACTCTTTCTTAAAATTTAAAGAATTTAGTATCCAGTATAAAATATCCAATGACAAAGACATAACTTAAACATGGAAGCCATGTGTTTGTTGTCTCTAGTTATTTAAAAATAAAGATTTTTTTTTTAAATATGAAAATAAATCATAAATTACTCACCTGTTAATTTGGGGTGCACTTGGCTAGATTTCATGATGCATTAGTGCTCCTGGGCACACCAGTTGCAAAACACTGCTATAAACTAATGTTGATAAAATAGATATCAAGATGTATTTATATAAAAAATATACCTTGTGAATATCATTTTATGTAGACAGTGCAATGGTAATAATATTAGCCATTTCCTTACAAGGGAACATTTGACATTCATTGACTGAATAGCCAATACTGCTTTCAGTTGGAATTTATAGAATCTTTCTCTGAAAACAATTTTTCAGGGAAATAGATTTCTCATGTCTGATAGCTCTTACCAGCATTAATGGTGGTTTCCTTCCTACCCATTTATTTGAAGTTATATGGAATGTCAGCATTTTATTATGTCATTATTTTCTCTTGAAGTCACAGGTGCTATTCATTTCAGTTGTTGTTGTCATTGAAAGTCTTCAAGTGATCTTTTCTTGGTCAGTAATCATCTTGATTGTGTTATTATTTTCTCTTCGAGTTGCATGTGATATCTATATTTTTGTTTACAATAAACAAAGAAGATACAGGCTGCAAAACACATTAGATTACTATAGTATTCCATATACCTAAATAGATTATTTTATCTGTTAATATGGGCTCCTTGACATTGTATAACCTTCATCAGTCTTCAGTTCATTGAATGTGTTAACTTTCCTTCCATGTCAACTTTATTATTATTTGTTGTAGTGTTTTATTGCTTCCCAGAGATCTTTTGATTTTATGTTATTTTTAATTCTCATATAAATTACTTAATGATGGATCACAAGTTTTCTGCTGGATTATTACCTGGAGAAGTTGGGGACTATTGTATTAATTTAGTATCTTTGAAATTTTTTGGGAGTGTGGCAATGTAAGCAATTGTTAGCTTTGCAGAATCTGAAGGAGCTGGTTTTGCAGGAATATATTCTTCAACTTAAAACTTTTTTGGCTGTGAATGTACCACTGAAAAAATATTTTGTCCAAGGATTAAAAATAATCCTCCACCTTTAGCTTAATATCATCAAGAACTTTGAAATGGCCTATAATTTTGCAATTACAATACTAGCCAAAAATATTGCTCCACTCACCTCATGTTGTCTTCTGAATAATGTGAGTTGATTAATTCCATGAAGAAAGCTTAAAGCCATATCACATTAAAACACCAGTTGCCATACAATCACCCAAGTTAAACAATGTACCTAGATGGGTGACTCTTTGGAAATACCAGGTGATGTAAGCTTGAATGTGAGGGTTGGGTAATGGATAATGGCTCAGAATTAGAAATCAGAGAGCCAAGTTCCAGTTCCATTCAAGTTTGTTATATTTGCTTATGTGCAAATATCCTTGAAGAATCTGTGAATCTATCTCTTCTTCCCAAGTATGGGTTAATTAGTAAGACTTGTATCAGTAAATCAATATTATCTCAACAAAATTCTTACAATCTTAAAATATTTTACAGCTTTAAATAACCCGCAAAAGGTTGATAAACCTTAAAAACAACTCAATCAAACCATGAAGAATTTAAACTCTAACCAGCCATCAGATTTATTCAATGTAGCTCTACATTCATTGTTAGATATTACTGTTGAGAAATCAGTTTTCATATACTTCTTCACCCAACTTAGATATTTCTCTGTGTAATTTAAGGTGATAGTTTGGTTGTTTTTCATGTCTTTAGCCAAGGTTCTTAATATTCAGCATCTTTTTCTCATTATTTACATTTGTAATACAAACTTCTTCAGATATTTTCTTGTCTATTGCCATTGAATTTTTCTCAGACTATTTTTTTTAGCATTCTTAATGCCATTTTTCCCCTCATTCTTATCTTGCCAATCTTTTAAATTTCTTTTTTTTATTGTTCTTTGGTCTCTGTTCAACAATTTCCAATGTTGTATTTCCATCACTCAGTAATATTGCAACATCTAGTTTCTCTCATGAGAATTATATATTTCTTAAAACAAATGCATGATGTTCTTTATTTCAGGCCAAGTCATAATGCAACTCATAACCAGAACTAGAGGTCTTCAATCTTGTTCCATTGGGAACAAAGATTTTTAATTTTGGGGTGGGTTTATGGTAGTGTGTGGCTGTAGTTGGTTTAAAAAGTTGAAAGAAAAAGTAGAGATTAAGAAGATAATTAATTTGACTCAAAAAGTTAATCCTCTTTATCTTAGTATATTTTTCTTTACAAGGGTCTTATTACAATTAATATATAATTTGGTAGAGTTTGAGATCTGTCACTTCCACCCCGATGACAAGAGTGTGCAATCTTTGAATTATCTACATTAAAACAGCTTTAATGAAATAAAAACCATATCGGAACTGTGAATTCTGAAACCTGACATGAAAAAGGTAAAAGTAACTTTTTATTTTATTGTTTTGAAATAAAGTAACTATTGTTATACTGACTTATTTTGTCATAAATATACTTTTTTATGATTATATAAGTATCTTGAAAAAAATTACTCTAAAAATCTATTGTTTAACAACAGGTATAGGATTAGCATTTTGTACATCTTATTTATAATATCTAAAAATATCAGATTAAATTTATTGAATTTAATTATGACATCAACTTTATATAACTGTGTTCTTAAATGATTGTCATTAATTTTGTAACATAAAATATTATGTTTGTTCCTATTTTATGTTTTTTAATAAGTAAGCTAAGGTAAAATTAAAAATCCTTTCTATTTAAATACCTTTTAGAAATAAAACTCATGAAGAAATAAATTTTATCATCAATAAATTTGTTGTTATGAATAACAACATCATAGTGAAAAACATTAAATTTATGTAACAAATAATATCATTTTTAAATTTTTGTAGTGCAAAACCAAAAGAAATGTCTGTTAAGAGGTAAACAACAAATCATGATTAAAATTCACTTTCTTGGAAGAGACTTCATGACATTTGTAATAAGAAAAACTAGAAAAAATTGGATTAATAAATTATTTCTTTAAATCAAGTAAAATTAAAATGTTACATTTTGGTAAAAGAAGTAGTGGTGGGAAAACTGGGTCTGGTCACATTTAATGCCTCGAAAACCAAACTAGTGGCGTTCCCTCATCACTGAGCAGACACAAACTTTCACCAATCACAATGAACAGGTGTTCCCTAAAGGAAACTGTGCCTTGAGTGCCTATTAGGACTTAAACTCAACCCAGAGCTCAAGTGAATTTCATACATATGATTCATCAATAAACATCTGGAAAACTTGTTGTTATGTGGGTAGGAGTTGCCCAGTCTTCACTTTCCAGTGTCGATAGAGTCCAAAAGCGTTCCCACTTCCTTGTGACTAGCAAATTATTTTCCACCCTGCACTCCCTTTCTCACTATCACTATTTCCATGGTGAGTGTTAAACTACATTCTTTACTTCCACCAGTTTTAATCTGCACAGCTAAGACCCACCATATCACGCACTTTGTAGCAAACCACCTTCATTCCTTTCATATTCCATTGGTGAGGTAAGTTTCACTCAAGCATTTTCTTCTCATGAACTGCTGCTTTGTGGATGCTTTCCCAATCACTACAGTCTTCACCTGTTCAAGTCTAGGGTAAACCATTATCTTCCACACATATCTAAACTATGTCTCTTACTCTGTGGCCATCTACTTCAAGTGCCTCTTAGGCCTAGAACAGAGTGAAAAAAAAAAAGAATAAAAAAAAACATGTTAAAAATTCAACATACTCTTTTCATTTGTCTAAAACATAAATACAGATTGCCCACCAAGAGAGTTGATCATTAGTGTATTTGCTTTTATGAATAAAAATTTAATAGGGAAGTATATTAAATTAACTTTAAGTGAAAAATGTAAAATTAACTTCTAGTTAACCAGTTTAGGCTTCCTAAATTACATTATTTTTGTCAATATTGCACAAATTTTTTTTTTTTTTTCAATGAAAACATAAAATATAGCAAGCTTAAATAAAAGAAAGAAATTTTATACTTACTTCAATTAAATAAGTTAATTTTCTTCAGCCAGCTCCAGCAGCAAACTACTGAAGCTAAAAATCTTCCCTCTCAGTGGAACAAGATATGAGATAGACTTTTGAAAAGAAAATAAGCAGAATAGGTTCCAAAAGATTACCTGCCTTTATAGAACCACTTCCTGGAAATTTGGCATGCCATTGTTGCTTATGAATCGAAGGGACTTGATATTTAAAAAGTAATACTTGTATGCATCATTTGTTCATCTGTATGCATCATTTAGTGTATATAAAATTCTAAATGCCTAAAAGTTCACTATGACTAAAGGAAGCAATGAAACGTGCAGATGGATCAGGACATTGGTTCATGCAAGAAGACAATAAAAGCAGTTCATTATTTTTCTAAATTTTGTACAAATGTCCCTGATAAAAGGCATGAATCAGTCTCTTCTTCTTGCAGCTATAACTCAAATAGCAGAGTAGACTGTGCTCCGTAGCCTTGGGTTGAAACCTGTTTAAGAGAAAGGAAATCCTGAATTATAAATTTTGGAGACGGCAATGAGAACCTACTTAACTATCTTTTCTAAGAATCCATAGCAATATAGAGATAATAAAGAAAAGGGATCTGTAGTGAGCCATGATCACCTCCATCCTGAAAGAAGAAAGAACATCTTGAGTTTAAAACTATGGACAATAGGAAAACCACTCTGTTATCATTCGCAAGAAGTTATGGCAATAAAGAAAAGGAATCTGTGGAACACGATGTCCTGAAGCAAAATAGCATTTTTGTAAAAAAAAATAAAAACTAGGTTTTGTTTATATGTGATGATTTCAGAGATTATCTCAGATTATAGCTGATTTTAATCATCAATAACCATTCAGAATTACAATATTTCAGCATTTTTATTATATCTCACATATAAAAAATACTTTTCGTTTCAAGATATTTTCGTAAGAAATTTGAAACTTTAATGGATTTAGCTTATATTTAATCTTTCTTTTTTTTTCTGAATTGAAGCAAAAAAAAAATTAATTTTCTGTACTGTATATACTTCACACGAAAAGGGGAAAATATATTTAAATTGTTTCCATGTTTCTTCACATAAGCAAGGCAAGAATTTTACTAATCAAAATGATCTCTTCTTATTATTCTTCAGCTGATCAGAATCTATTGTAAGCATGCACACAGATACACACATACATATCTCTCTCTCTCTCTCAAAAATATATATATAATGAGCATCTCTCCTTGATGACTTCAGTTGGTATATGCATATCATGTACACATCAGATACCCTTGTAACATCTTCAGCTTGCCCATTTTTCACAACAGTTGCCTGATGATTGGGGGAAAATCCATGAAACTTTTAGTTGTGGTTGGCCATTTTTCACTGGGAAATTATTTATAAATTATATATATCCAGAGAAAAAGAGAGAAATCTATTTAGAGAAGAAGTGAGCTGAGTAAATTCATTACTGCTCTGCCAAACTGCTTCATCCATCATCAACCAGAACCTGTAACTAGGGGATTTTTAAAGGCTAACTTTGGTAATGTACAATCTCTGAGACCACTCCATGTAACACAACAAACTTGACAATTTGTCATATGCTGAAAACTGTTTTATTCAATAATTAACATAGATTTATGTTGCACATAAAATTTTCCTATAAAATAGAAAAGACAGATTCATATATAACAGTCACTCAGCTGAGTAACTTGGGAAAACAAATCATATTGATAATAACTAGACTAATGTATATAATAAAAATATAGTTGTAAGGTATGCTATATTTATGACATGGCCTGAAGATTGTGTTGAAGCATGAAATAGACTGTCACTGCTTGATGTTGACCTCATTCTCCACATTTTGGCACTGAAACAATGAATACAATGTCACCCATCAGAGACTGAAATTGTACCACTTGGGAATCTGAATAAGTTAGAGTGAGTTCATAAAATTAGTTTGTAAATCCTGCATCTCATCAGACATCAAAAATGGATTTCTCTGTTTTATATCCAACTATAATACTAAATCTATTCATCTGGTATCATAGATAGGTGGTTGGACACTGAAACCATACAGCTATGAAGTTTGTATTGAGTCAAAAATATTCCATTGCAAAAAAAAAATGCTTCTGAGCCTAGAAAAATAGCTAACTACAAGGTAACCAAAAAAGTTCTGTCCGTTTTTTGATCAGTCATTGAATGAATTTGAAATATATACGAAATGCGTGTAGCAATTGTTTTCAAATTCGGACAACCGGAAGTAGGAACATCAGACGTTATAAAAAACACACGCACTGTGCCCAGCCATCAGTTATAAGCCAGACAGCTGTGAAAAGGATGGAAGTGTCTAGAGATCTTGTTCGGGGCTGTTTGCTTTACGACTTCAAAGTGGGCTTATCAGCAGCTGCATCAAGTCGCCGCATATGCCAAGCGTTTGGGGATAGTGCTGTGGATGAACGTACTGCAAGCCATTGGTTTCGAAAATTCAAGTCAGGAGATTTGTCTTTCCATGATGAGACTCACAGTTGAATGACGGAGTCCTGAAGGCGGCCATTGAAGAGGACAGTAGTCTAACATGTGGTGAACTTGCAAGACAGTTTAACGTTTCTGATGAAACAGTTAGACTTCACCTGCACTGCCTAGGTAAGACGTACAAACTGAGCAAGTGGGTTCCGCAAACGCTGTTGGAGGTCCTGCATTCTCGCCACCGTAACGCATCCTTATTCAATCGAGTGCTTACCAGTGATGAAAAGTGGGTTCTGTATGAAACTTCCAAGCGTTCCAGACATTGGTTGTCTCCTCAGGATGCTGTCCCTCACACTGCAAGACCGCCTATGCACCCACGCAAGATTATGCATTGTGTCTGGTGGACAGGTCGTCAAGAGTGGTTCACTATGAACTGCTACCAACGGGCCAAATGGTCACTGGAGACCTATACTCGCAGCAATTGAAATGTGTGCAACAGGCATTGTGCCAGAAGGAGCCAGCACTGGTGAATCGCAAAGGTGTGCTTTTCCTCCATGACAATGCTAGGCCACAAGTCGCGCGAGTGGTCAGGGATACCATAAAGCAACTTGGGTGGGAGACTTTGTGCCATCCACCTTATTCACCTGACCTTGCGCCATCCGATTACTACCTCTTCCACTCCCTGGATAATCATCTTCATGGGAAATCCTTCACCTTGCGCAAAGCCCTCACAAACTTCTTTGCATCAAAACCCCCCAAGTTCTACCGCAAGGGCATTGAACAGCTGGAGACACGTTGGCAGAAGGTGCTGGATGTCGATAGCGATTACTTCGAAGACTAAATATAAGTTACACATACTGTGAGACGTTTTCTTTTTTTCCTTTAAAAATGGACAGAACTTTTTTGGTTACCTTGTATTTTATATACTTGTGTATTAGCTGACTTCATGTATAGTGTAACCCCTAAATTTTGGGGCATGAATTTTAACCCCTCCAGAAAAATTTACTTGTTTATAGGACAACCAGTCACCAAAAATTCATAATGTTTAACTTCTTCAAAAAAATTACATGTGTATAATGTGATCATATATTTTTTCTTTTTGCATAAAAACTGATCATAAAAGCTAGCACTTAGGCACTCTGACATGTTGTAATGGTTACCAAGCTTATCTCACTAGATAAATTACTACTGAATAGCAAGTTTTGATCCTCAATGTATGCCCTGTACTTTTGGCCTTGTGCCACACCTAAGCTGTGCTTAGAAAATTGCCATAAAAGCTAACACTATACTCTAGTAAATACAGTACATGGTTTGTTAGTTTTATTAAATATTGTATTTCTATTCACATCTCTACAAATCAATCAGATGCACTTTTTAAAAAAATAACAAATTTCACATCTGAAAGTGCTTGTTACTAAATATTCTCTAAATTAATACATCAAGTATTTGATTGATTAACCTACGAAGCACATTTTGTTTCGTATCAAAAAAGCATTCTGTTATGACGCTGAGCTTTAGTCAATACTTTTTTAGTTAGTGAGTCAATAACTCAACTAACCTAGAAGACACACATTCTTCTAAGAGATAGAAATATTCAAACATGGCATCAATCTTCAGTAACTACTCATTAAATTCATGCAACAAATCCTCAATTAACTAACCACAAGCCACATACATTTTCAACAGAAAATATCACATCTCTGACAATTCTTTCTTCATCAAAGTTCCATGCACACAATACAAATATCAACCTTTATTTTGAGCCATAATTCTTCCTATTCAGTGTTTCTGTTTAACTAAAGACTTTAATAATAAAGAAATTGCTACAGGCATGACTCTTGTTAAGTTTTCTCAACAAGATTCCACTGATTGATCCTTATTACATACAAGATGTTATTTAATTCTCTAATAATCTGAAGCTATTGATAAATAACCTAAAGTAAAAAATTATTAATTGCTTTAAAAATAAATTGCTGCTGGGTTTGTTTATGAGATTTTATCGGCAATGATAAAAAATTTTAATGATTTTTCAAATTAAGGTTTCCTCAGCTTATGATATTGAAACATATTGCATGGTTTTAAACATTTAGAAGATCTTTTTTTTCTCCTTTTCTTTTACTGACTCTTTACTAAAAATGTTCATTATCTGAATTGCTACAAAACGTTCATGGAATCTGAGTGGCATGCATGCACCAAATATTGTGGTGTTTTTTTGTTTTATTTTTTTGTTTTTTAATCATTTTACTCAAAACCAGGCAATAAAGCCACTAAGATACAAGGGATTACTGAGAGTTAAATAATCAGGAAAAATCATTACTAAGAATTGAGAATATTAAAAGAAGCAGATTCAGGGTGGCAGAATATAATCATTGTTATTACATTTAAATTTTTGAAGATCAAAGTTGGCTAGAAAGCAAGAAATTGGAACAAGAGTTCCACAGTTGAGAAGTTCAAGAAAAGGAACAATTAGAATAAACTTTACATCTAGCTATTTCAACAGTAAAATGATGAAACCTATCTGTCAATCTAGTACTAGTCGTAAAATCAAGGTACCAGTGAGGAAAGCGATATTTATTCTGTGAAAATACAGAAATGTGGCACAAGGCCAAAAGTGGGGATTGGGGAAAGGACGGTCTTCTTCTGTCTTAACTATAACTTAGCTAGCTGCAAACACTGACCCAATCGTACGAACAATATTCCTTACGCCAAAACAACACTTTCATACGTACCTTTCTTACTACAATCACCATAATACCTCACTGTCTCTATGAAAATATTAACTAGTCCCCATATTTACAATTAAGTGTCTGTGTGGGGAGGGGAATAAAATAACAATTCTAAAAACTAACCCCAATGAGTATTTACAATATGAATACAAAATATTTACAAGAAACTAAAGAAAAATAATATTAGTAATAAAACCCCCTACAATCAAATGAGGAAAGCGATATTTATTCTGTATACTGTACAGAAATGTGGCACATGGCCAAAGGGGGGATTGGGGAAAATAGGACGGTCTTCATCTGTCTTAACTATAACTTAGCTAGCCGCAAACACTGACCCAATCGTACGAACAATATTCCTTACACCAAAACACCACATTCATACATACCGTTCTTACTACAACCACCATAATACCTCACTGTCTCTATGAAAATACTGACTAGTCCCCATATGTACAATTCAATGTCTGTGGGGGGGAGGGGAATAAAATAACAATTCTAAAAACTAACCCCAATGAGTATTTACAATATGAATACAAAATATTTACAAGAAACTAAAGAAAAATAATATTAGTAATAAAACCCCCTACAATCAAATGAGGAAAGCTCACTAGAACAATTACCATGAGAATATTTATAGAAGAGGCACAGGGAAGCTGTTACAACAGTGGGAAAATGACTGAAGCCAAGATACCAGATAATAAAATTTCAAAATGTTAATTTGGTATTTGTTCTTGGAAGGTTATTAGAAACTTTTAGCCATAATTGACTTTATTCTATATTATCACTTTTCAGTTATATTGCACAGTTCTCATTTCTGCAAAGATTTTTCTCAATTTGTAAAAATTGGTATATTTTTGTTTATGCATTATAACAATGAAGAAATAAAAAACAACATATAAGCAATATTTTTTTATATATTCTGCTTATGTAGGAAATGTGATTCAGACAGGAAAAATAGTTCAGGAGATGATTGCATGAAACGAGTGTGTCAAAAGCAGTTTGCAAACCTGAGATTTTTCATTGAACGATGCTTTCTGATTGAGTTGACCAATGGAGTTTGATAATACTCAAAACATTTCTCAAGAATAATCAGTGTAATATAACATTGGACAAATGGTATTCTCAAAATATCCAAATCAAGTGCAGAAAATCAATGACACCTACTTTGATTATACTATTGATACTAATGTGTTGCTTTCCCATAAGCAAAATACCTACTGGACTATGTTACCAGATGTAATGTGTTAAATCAATACAGACAGGCAATGGAAAGTGGACACTTTAGATAATTTTTTTGTTTTTTTTTATCAACCCTTTGTGGGTTACTTAAAGCCAAAATGTATTTTGGATTGTTAGAATAATTCCTTTTTGTGAGCAAATATTGCATTTATAATTTGTTTTGAGATAGTAATGATAATATGATACCTATTATTTATCCCACAGCTGAGGTGAGGATATGGATTCTTACCTTTTCCAAGGCTATTTGTGTATAAGTGAATGTAATGAACCAGACTGGAATTCAAACTCAGCTTTCTGATTTCTCTTTCCAATCTGCTATCCATTACACCACCTGTGCATCCATACTTTAACGCAAGAGATCATGGTGTTAATAATATGAAACACAATTAAGCATACCAAAAGACCAAAGTAAAGGTAGTACCATGAATAATATAAGACGATAAAAATCCTTAACTATGAAATCCTTCTGAAGAACCAAAGGATTGTGGCAAACAAGTACTGCTCTCAAATAAGCAAACTGCAGGCAGCAATTGACAAAAACAAACATTTAAAATGAGTCAATATGAAACTCATATTTCTTTGGTGATCAGCTGAAACTTGTTGCATATTGGCTAAGTAGTTTGAAATAATCCACCACATTCAATAGGTAATTAATTGTACCTTCAGATTACATTATTCTGTCTTTCATAAAAAAAAAGTAAATTCCCTTGAAGATTGCAAAAAGCACCAACAGCCTTTTAGTTAGTCAAAAGATTAAAGATGGCATTGTAACAATGCCGGAAAAATGGCAGAAAATAGTGGAACAATATTATTTGTACATACACATACATATATATACATATATATATATATATATATATATATATATATATATATATATATATAATATTATTGGTCAATATATATATATATATATATATATATATATATATATATATATAATATTATTGGTCAATATATATATATATATATATATATATAAATATTATTGGTCAATATATATATATATATATATATATATATATATATATATAAATATTATTGGTCAATATATATATATATATATATATATATATATATATATATATATAAATATTATTGGTCAATATATATATATATATATATATATATATATATATAAATATTATTGGTCAATATATCTATATATATATATATATATATATATAATATTATTGGTCCATATATATATATATATATATATATATATATATATATATATATATATAAATTTCCAAGAGGATAGAATCCAGGTAGAACTCAATGTCCAGGACAGAGTAAGAATATAATAAAAAAGGCTCAAACACTAATATTCCATGGTTATAATTTATTACATTGGAATCGTAATCACGATCCAATTCATCAGACCTACAAATTCAAAAAGAAATCGGAAAATATAACTCCGGGTATAAAAAATAAAATTTTAGTGAGAGTGTATGTGTGAGAGGGAAATGTATGAAAGCTCTAGCAAGGAGTAATAGAAGACAGAAGAACAGGAAGGCCTAAAGGTGAAGGTGGGGATTAAAATTTAACAGAGAGAAGTTTTAAAGAGAGGAGTTAAATAACGGTTTAAATGCGTGAGATACAGATAAATATGAATTATTTTCAATGCATAATTCACTACCGATTCACTGACCTAAATTAAATTTAAAAAAGACACTAGAAACATGTGTGTACATTTGTGGTGACACTACACACAATAAAAAATGATATGATCTAAACTTAAAATCCAGAAGATGAGAGAGAGAGAGGGAAAAAAAAAGGGGACTAAAAACGAAGGGTATTTATAAGAGAACCGATGTGTAATCAAGAAAATTTGACAAATCAAGTAACATCACCTACAGGTTACAAATTTAACATAAACATATAAAAATTAACGAATATTTAATTTAGTAAGGACCTACTATTTATATACCCCAAAACACATATGTAGATACATACATACACAACAACATATCTATATTTACTCACACATACATACATATACGTTTGCACACATATATATATATATATATATCCATATACATACACTCATGCATATATATGCACATAGACACACATATGTGCACATAAACATATATACATAAAACTTTACATACATCCATACATTTACATACATGTACACACTCATCTAAACAAATATACAACATATCTATCTATACATATACACATACATATATATATGTTAACACAAATTAAATGATCAAAAAATATATAAAGCACCACATAAATACAGGCATTGATATATATAGATAATCATAAGAGTCATTCCATTTAAATGTCATGTCTGATGTTAGTGATCCAAGATGGAACTGTTATAGGTAACAACATGTTATAAAACTGTGTTTATGTTTTAAATCGATTTTTATGTCTACATTTGGAAATGATCTCACTACAAAGATTCAGCAACACATCTTGATTTTTATCATTAATAATAAAAAAATTTTCCGCAATGCATAGATCACACCGATCGCGGAAGTTATTAGGGGTTCTCGCTTTTGATAAGAATCTCCATTTGAAATGCAGCGTTAGTCCCTTATCCACCAGATCCCAGTAGTGTTTGGATAAGGAAGTTTGATTTTTAAGGTATCAATATTTAAAAGAGCATCTATGATTGTATAGACGCTGCTTCCAATTACCAGCGGATATACCTATGTACCTTTTTCCTGGTTGATATTTTCTCCGGGGAAGATTGTTGCTTCATATATTACATTCTCATACATATATTTTCCCCCAATTGGACAATTAGCTCTACTTCTACAATTGCAGTTGGGGCTTCTAGATCGAGTTTCACTAGTATGGTAGTTCTTAAGTATTTTACAATTGTGGGAAGATATAATTTTCTCCATATTACTTACACATGAATAACTAATTTTTAGTGTCTTCCTATTGAAAATTTTTATCGTGGATGTTTACTATGAAAGTGTTTGTTTATTAACCTTAGGAAGAAACTTCCTATATCAATGTTGGAAAGCCTGCAATACGGTGGGTTAAACCATATTACTTTCCTCTTTCTGTTTTTAGATTTATTATTACTATGATTTTCTAGTTCTTCATTATAGTTTAATTCCTGTCTAAAACCACTATTTTTGAGAGCCTGCTTGTATAATAATTTATTTTCATTTAAGATTTGTTTGGCTAGAAGATAGCCTGTTTATTCTCGTATTAACAGTTTTGGGGATGTGATCTATTACAGATTTCAGGTGGTTAGAGTGGACATTGATGTATAGGGGTGTCTGATCAACTTATGGAAGGGCTTAAAAGTCTCATTAGGGAGGTTGAGGATGATATCTAAAAAGTTGACTATTTTAAGGTTAGAAGATATTTCAATCTTAAGGCCTAGGTATTTGAAGGCTCTAATGATCCTTTTATGCAAGCTGGAAGTCAAGGGACCATTGCTATTAGGGACAATGATTAAGCTGTCATCTCTATAAATTACAACTTGGTTAAGGATAACTACTCTACTCAAGGTGTCAAAAATATATATACCCACTAAATCTGCAATTTGGGCAGAGTCAAATGCTCCCCTAGGAACATCGAAACTTTCATTATTCTTCTTCACCCAAGTAGCGTCATTGTATGTAAGTATTGATCTACTTGACATTAAAAACAATGTCCAGATCATTTTCCGTTATTTCGTTATATATTTTAGTGAAATTAAGGCTGTTAATTAATAGTTCCTCCGAAATAGAAGTGTAAAAATCGAAGATGTCAAATTGGATAAAAGTAGCTTAGATCATATTGTTTTTTTATTGTACGTAGTGTCACCACAAATGTATGCACACATTTCCGGTGTCAGTTTTTTAAATTTAATTTAAGTCAGTGAATCGGTAGTGAATTATGCATTGAAAATAATTCATATTTATCTGTATCTCACTCATTTAAACCGTTATTTAACTCCTCTCTTTAAAACTTCTCTCTGTTAAATTTTAATCCCCACCTTCACCTTTAGGCCTTCCTGTTCTTCTGTCTTCTATTACTCCTTGCTAGAGCTTTCATACATTTCCCTCTCACACTTGTTTCCTACTCTCACACATACACTCTCACTAAAATTCTATTTTTTATACCCGGAGTTATATTTTCCGATTTCTTTTTGAATTTGTAGGTCTGATGAATTGGATTGTGATTATGATTCCAACGTAATAAATTATAACCATGGAATATTAGTGTTTGAGCCTTTTTTATTATATTCTTACTCTGTCCTGGACCTTTGAGTTCTACCTGGATTCTATCCTCTTGGAAATTTATATATATATATATATATATATATATATATATATATATATATTGACCAATAATATTATATATATCTATATATATATATATATATATATATATATATATATATATATATATACGCACACAAATAATATTGTTCCACTATTTCCTGCCATCTTTCAGGCATTGTTACAATGCCATCTTCCTAGAACTTTAATCTTTTGACTAACTAAAAGGCTGTTGGTGCTTTTTGCAATCTTCAAGGGAATTTACTTTTTTTTTTATGAAAGACAGAATAATGTAATCTGAAGGTACAATTAATTACCTATTGAATGTGGTGGATTATTTCAAACTACTTAGCCAATATGCAACAAGTTTCAGCTGATCACCAAAGAAATATGAGTTTCATATTGACTCATTTTAAATGTTTGTTTTTGTCAATTGCTGCCTGCAGTTTGCTTATTTGAGAGCGGTACTTGTTTGCCACAATCCTTTGGTTCTTCAGAAGGATTTCATAGTTAAGGATTTTTATCGTCTTATATTATTTATGGTACTACCTTTACTTTGGTCTTTTGGTATGCTTAATTGTGTTTCATATTATTAACACCATGATCTCTTGCGTTAAAGTATGGATGCACAGGTGGTGTAATGGATAGCAGATTGGAAAGAGAAATCAGAAAGCTGAGTTTGAATTCCAGTCTGGTTCATTACATTCACTTATACACAAATAGCCTTGGAAAAGGTAAGAATCCATATCCTCACCTCAGCTGTGGGATAAATAATAGGAATCATATTATCATTACTATCTCAAAACAAATTATAAATGCAATATTTGCTCACTAAAAGGAATTATTCTAACAATCCAAAATACATTTTGGCTTTAAGTAACCCACAAAGGGTTGATAAAAAAAAAAAAAAAATTTATCTAAAGTGTCCACTTTCCATTGCCTGTCTGTATTGATTTAACACATTACATCTGGTAACATAGTCCAGTAGGTATTTTGCTTATGGGAAAGCAACACATTAGTATCAATAGTATAATCAAAGTAGGTGTCATTGATTTTCTGCACTTGATTTGGATATTTTGAGAATACCATTTGTCCAATGTTATATTACACTGATTATTCTTGAGAAATGTTTTGTCTTTTTTACTATATATATATATATATATATATATATAAAAAATATAGTTTTAAGTTATGTTATATTTATGAGTAAAGAAGCTCAATACTGGGGATAGAGCATGTGTAAATATAAGAGTGGGCACTGAAGTCAACACCAAGTGGCCACAGTTTTATATATATATATATATATATATATATATACATATAGTACTACGACTTTATGAATTTAAGTGCAGTAGTAGATTGGCAAGAAGGTCTTATCATTTTACAGTTGAATTGACTCAATGCTAACAATTTCTTCTATTCCACTTCTTCCTTATGGAACTTTCTTCCGGCTTTTTGCTTTCCAGTCAACTTTGATCCTCAAAAATTTAAATGTCAACCGTTATCTACTGTCTTCTTGCTTCCTCTTCTTTTATTGTTCTCTCTCCTTAATAATGTTATTTTTTATCTTATTCTTTCATACTCTGTAACTATTTGTGTCTTCATAGCTTTATTGCCCTGGTTGGGATGAAATGATTAATAACTAATATATATATATATATATATATATATATATATATATATATATATATATATATATATATATATATATATATTTATACACACACATATATGAAATAGTGCACAGTAAGTGTTGGGAGTAATAAAAACAGTGCTCAATGTACAATAACAGAACTAAAATTTATACTAATAATAAATATACATTTTCTTATAAACCCAATGATGTAGAATAAAATGTATATTTATTATTAGTATGTGTGTGTGTATATATATATATATATATATATATGTATATATATATATATATATATAATAATAATATATATATAAAAATATATATATATATATATATAAACTAATAGTACACCCAATAAGAGGCTTAAGAGCCATTCAAGGTAGAGAGTGACTGAATGTAATGTGTGATATGAATGCAAAGTAGGAAATGGAGATCATGAGTATATGGAGGATAGGCAATGATTGGCACTGAGGTTAACTCATTATGGCATTTAGGGAAGCATCCATGCAGGAGTCTATTCCACAAACCAGTGGTGTTTGTGAAAATCTTCTGATTTGAAATTCCTCCTGACAATTGAAATATGGAGGAATGAGGATCGTTTGTCTCTATGGATGTAACATGGTAGATCTTAGCTATAAAAGTCTGAACTATTTCTGTACTGTCTGACCCAGGGATTGATTTCATGACTTTCACAAATAGTCAACAGACGCTGAATAATGGCAATAAAAACAATAAAGAAATTGGTTTGAAAATATCATCATATAATAGTAAAACATTTTATTATAAAAGGCAGAGAGATATATTGGTAATTTTTAAATAATGTTTGATATCCTAAGTTGTTCATATCTTCATACTTATATTTTTTATGACTGTTTTAGTGATTGACTTATTCAATGTTACTTAAGTATATCTTTCATTCAGTTGTGTCATTTTTTATCTCTTCTAAATAGCTTTAGATCTGAACATTAATGTTTGTATCTAAACAAAATAAGAGATAGGGAACCTCTGAAAATTTGATGTAAGCTGTGTACATAAGATTGAAAAACGACTACATAAGCAAACCTAATATGAGGTTGGATGCTATGTGGATACCTATGCTTATGATAGCAAAAACAAAGTCCTTCCAGGACCAGAAAAAAAAGAGTATTTTAGTGTCTCACACATGGGATGATACTATTAAATCAGGTATGGCTGAACATATATAGAAAGAAAATAGAGCACATTACCTTTGTGGTGGCACGGAGCAAGCGAAGGACCGGATATTAACCCTCAGAGGTTTAGACAGCAAATGACCAATACTGGTCTCTGCGCACCCGGCTCCACGCAGAATTTCCGGTGGAAAACTAAAAAGAAATAAAAAGAATGATAAACAATTTTCCACCAATTAAACAGCTCCGCGCCATACCCAACAGTTTGTTTCAGCAGACTGACTCTGATCCGAAGGACACACATAAATAGAGCGATAAATTCACTTCTAAGACAGAAAGCTTTGAAGTACCGTCAGTGAATGTCGCTACGCTTTTCTCACCCGTCAAACCCGATGCCTTCAGCCTTCCTTCACCAACGGAGATATCAAAGGACTCCTACCAACCCATTGACCTCACCTTTCATCTCCTGTGACCAGCACGTCATGAACTTAAGTATTAACAAAAGACACTTATATTCTTTTAATAATCGGATTTCTCTTCTATGAATGAACATTTTGTAACGGACTTTGTGCGTGTAAATCAAGAAACATTGTACTATTCATTGATGTTGCATTTAAATACAAAGTGTTTTTGATATACCCTTCTCTTTCGTATGTTATTTTGTTTATGTTATGGTGACCTCAATTTGATCGCTTGTTGAACCTTTAGGCCAAACTAGCGGCTGTCCCGAAGGACTGCTACTATTTATCTACCTTCTGATACAAGCAACAATTAACAACGAGAACTCTACCCCCCCATCACCATACCTTCTTTAGAAAAAACTTTAAAAATTAGAGGATGTATCATGTGAATAAAACTGTGTACATTTGTTTGACTAAAGGTTTCACATGGAAATCTATTACAGAGTTCAACACTAGGTGTTTGTATTCAGTCAAGCAAAAATATCCATAAAGGACTAGAAAAATGGGAAAATATTGTCAGTGTCAAAGTGATACCCAGAAACTGGTTTTGGGTAATACATATGTCCACACACACACACACACAGACATTCTATTTTTAGTGGATACCTGTATATGAGTAGGGACTCCATTTTTTAAACTGTTTATTTTATCTACTAGCCTGTGCACTGGAAAAAACTTTCTAAAGAAAATTTGCCCTCTCTGTCCTCCTTTGGTGGAGAAACTATCATCTGGTCCAATGTGCTTTGACTGCTAAACTAAAAAGAGCTTCACAGTCAAGCAAGGTTCTATTTGCCTTTAAAACACATTCAGATTTTACTGAAAGCCATATGTGCTCAGTTGTGAATCCAAAATGTAAACAAAGCAATTTTTAAAGAATTAATGGATTTTTATTTTTCAATCTGACATATTCTTCTTACTATAAACATTATTTTTACTAGGCACCCATATTTGAATAGACTCTCCCTTTTTTAAACAATGTTTATTTCTTCTCCCAGTCTGCACTCTTGAGAAAACTTAATGAAGAAAATGTGTAATTGCACTGGCTGGTCTGGCAGACGAAATAAACACTTCTTTAAAAATAATGGTATGTCTACTCAAATATGGGTATCTCCTAAAAATATTGTTTGAAATATATATGCATATATTGCCATTTAAACATTAATTAAAAAAATTTAAACAGGAAATAAAAACAGAATACACCTATATTTTCAAAAGTTAAGAAAACCCCAAAATATTCAAGATAAATTAGTTTAAGAACAAGTTCCATCTAACACACAGAAAATATCATTGTTACATTATCTTTGACACTCAGAGCCAAAAGACGGAAAAATGAAGGAAAAGGAATAGCGAAAGAGTATAAGGAGACAAGAAAATTATGATCGGAGATATAACCATGACATTCTACATGTGTGAATACATGCACACACACACAAAAAAGAAAAAATCGACCTAACACCAATAAAATGTCTATAAATTATTTTATCTATGCCTTGATAAACTCAGTACATGTTGTCAGACCTTTTTCAAACTTAGTGATTTGGTTACCTGCAGCAATGTTTGGCATCCAGATGTAGAACTGTCAGTATAAGTTGAAAAAAAAAAGATGAATTATGTGCCTGAGTAAGACCAAAGGCATCAGCCAAATTATTATCAAAACAGATAATAATAGCCATCTGTGTCCCTAGGCAATCATAGCTCTCCACAACTTCTTGTTCTTTGAAGCTCTTATGTAATGTTTGACTCCACTTTATCTATCCACACAAATTCTTTAGGTTGCTTGCTGTTTCCCTCTACCCTCCCTTTCTTTAATACACTCTTTTGAGTATTAAATTTTCCTAGCTGTCCTTCCTCAAAATGTCTCAGAAATTTGAACTCTTTCTTTTGGATTTTATATATGAGTGTCTTTTTTTATTCTTCTTTCCTTCACTACTTACTCATTGCTCACATGATCTGTCAATGAACTTAGAGTAATTTTTAAAATATTTAAAGATTACAATATTTTACGATGGCTGTTATACCTCCTGGGATGATAATCATTTTGTACAGTTACATTTTATTATAATTAGCAATTAACAAGAAATTATCTATTTTCTTAGAAGATAAATATTTATCTTGAACTTTGTATTGTTTTTGCTCATTTGGAAGAAGTTTTTTTCTTTTGTTTTTAAACTAAAATATTGATGTTGTTTTAACTAGATTCGGAGAAACTATAATTGGTTTCATTTATTTGTTTCTAGAGGATATTTGTTTTAGTTTTCATCTTTGTTTAATCTCGGGATCAGCTTTCTTCAATCTTCTTAAAGTTAATTCATTCAACATTTAGTTTACTTAGCAAGTTTCTATCCATCATGCAACACGATATGTTCTTTCTTATCTTAAAGGAAACCTGACTTAAACATTAACATTGTTAAATGGTAAGCTTTATATCTACTGAGTAATATAATTATTTTATACAGTTACATTTTATTATAACACACAGTGCTGGTGGAAAATACAAACCCTGAAACAGAGCAATAACTCACTCTATTCATATCTGTTTATTAATCCCAGCAATAGTTGTTTATAATTACTTAGTTGAGTATGATAAAAGGCCATGAGGGGGTTCAGTGACGAAAAAGTGGGATTGTGCATCACGATTCAGAAAAGGGCTTATTATAGTTTTCCTGAAAATTTAAAGAACACTGCTCCCAGTTATAAAAGCATTTAAAATACTAACCTTTTAACTGAGCTCTAATAACAAATACAACTATTTTTGCAATGAAACTGGCCAAACACACACACACACACACACACACAAGTATATATATTATGCAGAAGATCTTGTAGTAGTAAGTAGATACTTGTTCCTTCAAAAACAACAATTTTTAGACAATTTTTTAAAAAATTTCCAAGGTAGAATTACATTCAAGTTAAAAAAAAAAAAAAAAGAGCAAAAAAAGCATCCAAGTTATAAAAATTGAATCTTAATTATTAAATATGTTACTATAATCATTTGTGTATAGATCACTAGGGATAAGACACAGTTAAAAAAGCAGAGAAATTCTAGGAAAAGAAAGCTTATTTTTGCATATGCAGCTGGCAATCTGGTCTTCTTCTTTTATATGTTATATCCCTTCAGGACGTAGGTAATCATGGCCCTTCAAATCTTCCTGTTCCTTGTAGCTCTTAATAAATTTTGTCTTTTTGTTATTTCTCCCAAACCCTGTTATACCATTCATCTGCTCAAGCTTATCAACTATGCTCTGCTTTGCTCTGTCACCTCTTTCCCTTAATTTCTCCCGTGAATATAAGATTTTCCAAGCCCTCCTTCTTCATTAAATGTCCCAGAAATTTTAACTGCCTCTTTCTGATGTTAAGTATAATTTTCCTTTTTGTTTCCATTCCCTCCAAAATCTGGTTGTTGCTCACATGTTCAGCCCATGGTATCCTCAGCATCTTCTTGTAGAATCACATTTCTGTTGCATCAATTCTCTTCCTCATCTGTGGAGGGATTGTCCAGCATTTGCTGCCATACAGGAGGGCGGATATCATGTAACAGTTCATGTAACTAGAAGCAGTGTCTCAATAAATCACTGTGGAGAAGGCAACAGAAAACGACTCAACTATCAATCCCAAGAAATATTATGGCAATCTAGTAATGTGCTTAAACTTGTAAAGTTGAGGTACCAAAGAGAAAAGCTAATCAGAACAATTACCATGAAAATATTTATAGAAGAGGCAAAAGGAAACTACATTATGGTTTAGAACTAATGAGTTTAAAAAGAACTATTTTCTATCTATTAAACTTACATGATCTACTGGCCAAACAAAAGTAAATGTCTACAGAATTTGCAACACATGCACACACACATATATATATATTTAGAATATACTGTAATGTTTTTTGAATTTTCATATACTTGTATTCTGATTGGTCATCATAGGTTACGTATTGAGAGGGTTTGATTTGGTTTTGAATTTTCAAAAAAACTTTTTATTTCGCAATCAACATCATCACTTCCGTCTACACCAATCCTATACGTATATATATATATATATATATATATATATATATATATATAGTTAAACCTAAAGAGCCAGACAAACCTACCACGGTTTCACCTAAGCGGATCGTCAGTAGTCCCTGACAATCTGCTTAGGTGAAACTGTGGTAGGTTTGTCTGGCTCTTTAGGTTTAATTTAGGTTTGCTCTACTTAGCGTATTGACCACTTTATTTAGTTATTTTACTTACTCGTATCGAGGTTTTTTTCTTTGAACTCTGAACTTGGATGCAAGATGATTATTTTTGGCTGACGTACATGTTCTCTGTTCTTTCTTTTTTTGTACCATTTTTTCCACTTTGGTATTGGTTTGTTTACTCACAAATCAAGGCACCTAAGTTTTTCCGGACAAGTATAATTTCTTATATTTATAAGATTACAACTAGTATATATATATATATATATATATATAAACCTGTTTTAAGAGCAATGAAAATTATCAAAACTTAAGAAAAATGAAAAACAAAACAAGAAATTTTGTTTACTTTTGTGATTTCTAAACAACATGAAAGCATGATAATGACTCTTGGGATACAAGGCTGCTAAATCACTAACACACATTGAAAAAATAAGTTGAAATAAAAATGGAATAAATATTAACTTATTTTAGTAATTTTGTATTTTTTTAATCATAGATTAAGTAATATTTTTACCTTGGAATGGTTTCCAAACTCAAGTAGATGTCTAAACTCATCCAAATACAGAAAAAGTACGGAACCATATACAACTTAGAGAAACATTATGAAGATTTATTTTCTTTTGTTGCAATCCGCCATTAGATAGATATTATATCTTTGGTCAACAGACAAATCCAATTTGACCCGATTTGTTCATTTTCAGTCCTGGAAAAATAGAACTGAGTTCTAAAGTATAAGATGCAAGAGACTTTTCAACACAATCTTGGATAGAAAAAATCTGCATCATATACACACAGAATTATGATAGTCTTCATAGAAAAAAATCATTTGCTTGTAGTTCAATAAACGTTTTCAGATATGTAGGAAATATATTTCACTTGATTGTGCAAAACAAAATCAAAGCTGAACAGCATTGAAATATTTTCTTACGAGAGACATAGCTTCATGCAGTGTGTTACTTTTCTCCAGCCTTTATAACTGAAGTCTGTCTTGCTGTTAAGAGAACAGTTGTGATGGAAACAGGTGGTGATTAACTCTATTTGAAGTAATGGAAATATATTCAATTTCCCCAATTAACATGAGCTTTTAGCTATTTCACATTTAGTTTCTGTCAGTAAATCTTTGACGACTCTGAGGTTACTCCCAGGCTTGCTTTCATGAAAAGTAGCTATATATCATAAATATTGTTGTGTCCATAATGAAATGCATAAATAAAACATCAATTATATTGTCATTTTGTCATGTCCATAAAAAAACAAATAAATAAAATTTAATTACTGCATCAAAAATAATTAAATAATTATAATAATTATAATTAATTCACTTTTTCTAAACTAACGAGAATCGACTCCACTTTTCTCCTCTACACAAACACATAACATTCTCACTATTGGACAGGCAGTCAACATGGACAAGCTGTCAACATGTGTGTCAATGAAAATTTTGTCTCCTTTTCCTTATTCAGGCCATAATAGTTTATCTCTTAGCACTCAACAAAAATTTGAGGTAATAAAAAACGTCAGACACTTCTTGTATTTTCCAACTAAATTATGTGGATACTCATTACACACATCTATAAAAAAATATCCAAGAAAGACTTCACTTATTCTTTACCTTATCATTCTGTCAGATTCCGATCTATATTTGATCTACATTTGACCCCAACCTCAGCATTAGTCTCTCGTTTCTCCAACACCACATAACAACCAATACTCATTTTGTTGTTTCCATGTCTTGTTGTTTTACATTTTCTATGAGTATTTTTGAATATATTAATATGAGGTGTTTTATAATTATTTACTCAGAGTTATAACTCCTTGACAATATTAACCAGTTTCCTCTCTCTTTTCTTATGTACATAGACTGTTCTAAAGATGTTCCAAGACATGAGCAAAGGAGCAAGAACAATCTACTTGATAAATTATACGAGGGTTATTCAATAAATAAGGTGAAATTTTCGGTATAAGGACTTCTAATACAGATAGAAGCTTACTCTTTCTTTTTTTTTTTTGTTTTACTTCTTTTTCACATGGATTTAATTTCTTTTGCAGATTAAAAAAAACTTTGTGAGTTTTGGCGATTAACAAAGATGGCCGACCAAGAAGCATGCTCCAGGATTGAACAGCGGTCAGTTATCAAGTTTTTGGTTGCTTAAGGGTGCAAACCAGTTGAAATTAATAGGAGAATGTCAACTGTGTATGGTGCCACATGTTTCAGCCAAAAAAATTTCTACAAGTGGGCTAAATTGTTTAAAGAAGGACGGAGCAGTGTTGAGAATGAAGACAGGCTTGGGAGGCCTACAGAAGTGAGGTCTCCTGAGGTGATCGAATCAGTCAATGACCTCATTCAGTCTGACAGAAGGGTGACAGTGGATGACATTGCAAGGACTTGGAGCTTATCTGTTGGGACAAATGCAGGGGTCATCAGTCAGAAGGAGTCATCTTGCATCATGACAACACAAGGCCTCACACAGCAGCCCAAACGGTGCAGACCATCAACGAGCTGGGCTGTGAACTGCTCCCTCATCCCCCTTACAGCCAAGACTTTTGCCCCTTCAGACTTTCACCTGTTTGGTCCCTTGAAAGTGTTCACGAGAGGCACAAAGTTTAAAAGTGACGATGAAGTCAAAAGTGTTGCGTGCAACTGGCTGAGACATCAGTCCAAAGATTTTTACACTGAGGGAATACGGAAGCTTGTGCACAGATGGGAAAAGTGTGTGACAGTGCTGGGAGACTACGTTGAAAAAAAAAAAGAGTAAGCTTCTATCTGTATTAGAAGTCCTTATACCAAAAAATTCACCTTATTTATTGAATGACCCTTGTATAAAGAGTTCAGTTTGAAATTCCCTGTAGGTTACCTGGATTGGCATACGAGATGACACAATGGCTGAAATGTTGTGATAACAACAACAATAAAGTTGTGGACAATAGTCCACATGTAAATGTTGAATTATTTTCTCCAACTTAACAAATTTTTGCAGGTTATTTAAAGCTAGAAAATATATCGTTAGATTCTAAGAATTTGGGAGGAGATAATAATGATGTAGTGATACAAGTCATACTAATTAACCCATAGCTGTGGGGAGAAGGATTCATATATTTCTCGAGGGTATTTGCGCATAAGTGAATATAATGAACCCAATGGGAATTGGGACTCAGCTCTCTGATTAACAATTTCAAGCCATTATCCATTATATCACTCTGTGCATCCAATCTTAGAAGACCTGGTATTCCGAAGTGGTCACCCCTCTAGGTAATGTTCAGGCTCAACACTGCTTAACTTCAGTGATCATACAGCCATTAATAAACTATTATTATCTAAACAAAAAGAAAAATTGCATACAAAATATTTAGACTTCAGCATTGATTAACCGATGTCGTTGTTGATATGTCACTAAAAAATAAACTAACCATATGCAGAGATATTTTTTTAACCATTTCACACCAAACAAGGTAATAGAAGCCATAAAGATACCAAATACTACCAAGAGTGAAAGCAGGTTTGGTATATTCTCTTACATACAAATATCCTTGGAGACTCCATCTCTTCTACCAAGCTAGGGTTAATTAGTAGGTAACTTGCAAAAAACAGAAAACAGTCAATCCAGGGTCATAGTAGAAGTGCTGCTTTCATGTTGGGATCCAAAAGTTAGAATTCTCTTTAACATTTGATGTTTCTAGAGGAAATATTGAAGGTCACCAAGTTTGTCCAGAACAAGGTTCAACACTTTCTGCTGCTATTTTCATAGCTGGAATGTGATGTGCTGTTACATAAAGAGAATGTCTACCCACCTGATACCTCTGTTACTCAACATGCTTTCCATAGATGTTTAACAACTTGCCTGACTTGGCATAATCAACAGACTTATCCACTATTGAACATGTTATGTTAGCCCACTGACAACTCTTGCTGCCTTAAGTGAACAGGTGCAGTGGCCCAGAATAATATATCACAGGACCATATTTGACATCTGCATGATAATATATGAAAGTAGAGGCCAGTGTTAATTTCCTAAGAGGATAGACAGTTAATTTGAAGTCTCAATACTACCAGAATCTATGTTGCACATTTATTAGACTACTATTCATCTGTGAATTGAATATTGCTGCCACATATAGGGCTGGTGCTTCTATTTTATATCTAGAGACTCTTGACAAAATCCAAAGAATCGGCAACATTACCTGTCTGGACATGGCATCTATCACATTTTAACCACCATAACGTAGCTTACCTTTGCTTCTTCTGTTGATATTTTTATGGTAATTGTCCTGATGAGCTTTCCACTTTGGTACCTTGACTTCAAAAATTTAAATGCAGTACTAAATCGGCAGGTAGGTCTCATAATTTCACTTGTAAAATTGCTGTTTGTAACTATAAGTTCTATGTTAATACTTATTGCTCTCACATTTGTCACTTGTGGAATTCTCTTCCAGCTTTCTTAGCAGTTCTGACCTTCAAAAATCTAAATGCAATGTCAATCTTCACTTTTTGTCTCCTGGAATCCTGTTCATTTATTATCCTTTCTGTTATTTTCACTCTCTGTGACCCTAGGTATCTTTGTGGCTTTTATTGCCTTACCTTATAATGACCCTTGATATCCTTGTGGCTTTTATTATTATTTTATGCTCTCTGTGACCCTTGGTATTTTTGTGGCTTTTATTGGCTTCAATCTCTGTGACCTTTGGTAACCTTGTGGTTTTTATTACCCTGTTTGGTATGAAAAGGTTAAAAAAACAAAATATCTCTGTATATGATTTGTTGATTGTTTAGCAGCATATCAACACCTCTATGGGTTATTTAATGCCAAAATGTAAATATTTTATATGTGATTTTTTTTTTAATTTTCTTTTTTTTTTAGATAATATTGGTTTTGGTAATAAAAAGTAATATTGGTTTTTAGTAGTCTTAATAATTAACCCATAGCTGTGGGGGGAAAAAGGTGGATTCATACCTTTTAAATGATATTTTTGCATGTAATTGGATATAACAAACCCAAGTGGAATCAGAACTCAATTCTCCTATTAACAATTCTGAGCCAATATCCATTAAACCACGCACACATTCAAGCTTAAATCACCTGGTATTCCCAAGCAGTCACCTATCTAAGTACTGACCAGACTCAACATTGCTTAGCTTCGGTGATCGTACAGGAACCAGTGTTTCAACTTGATGTGGCCATATGCCCCTTTGCGTATTGATCTGTATATGAGCTCATTTACTGTAATCCAGCTGTAATGTCTGTACATTTAATCTTGTCTAAATTGAAACATATATTCAGGTTGTATTGATACTTTTCATCAGTGGTTACATGCACACACACGCGCATCTATAATTAAAATTACTTCAAACATTTTTAGTGAATACCCATATTTGAGTAGTTGCATTTATTTTTTAAGCAGTATTTTATTTCATCTACCAACATTCAAGAAATCTTATAAGAGGAACAATGCACCCTGTGGGATGACATGAAGTGGAAAGAATACATTGAATCAATTGCTAAGAAAGTTGGTTCATTGTATTAAATATTATATTAGTCCGCTATTAATGCTTGCTTTGAATATTGCTGCAACATTTGGTCTGGTGGTTCTTTAGATTCTTGATAAAATCCAAAGAAGAATCTGAAGTGTTACTGGTCCTGACCTGGCATCTCAGACTCAATCATTTTCTTACCACTGTAATGTAGCTTCCCTGTGCCTTTTCTATATATACTTTGATGGTAACTGTTCTAATGAACTTTCCACTATGGTACAATGACTTTATGATGGAGTAATGGATAGTGGTTCGAAGTGAGGAATCAGGGAGCCGAGTTCAAATTCCAGTCGAATCCATTACATTCACTTACGTGCTAATACCCTTGGGAAAAGTATGAATCCTCTTCTTCACCCTCCAGCTATGGGTAAATAGCAAGACAGACTGGGTTCTATAACCTTGGATGACAACTGGTCTACTGCAGAAAGAAATGACAACCTACTGCAGGAAAAAGTCTGCCTCGTCAGTCATGTATGAAAAGATACATGATCGTCTAAGCATGTATTACGCATGGCACATAACTGACTGACTATATTAGTGGCAATCTTCATTTTACTGTTGAAACGGCTAGATGTAACTGTAAGTTCTATGCTAACAGTTTCTTCTATCACACCCTCTGGTTTGTGGAACTCTCTTCCTGCTTCTCATTCAACTTTGATCTTCAAAAATTTAAATGCAATGTCAATCGCTATCTTCTATCTTAATTTTGTTCTATTATTGTCCTCTCTCCTTAATAATATATCTTTTTTGTATTCTCTAACACTCAGTAACCCCTTGTGTCCTAGTGGCTTTATTGCCTTGCTAGGGGTGAAATGATTTTATACATATATATATATATATATATATATATATATATAAAGGGTGTTTCATTAAGACGGATCAAAGTCAGCAGTAAATAAATCAGTGTTATTGGTGAAAATTTATTTATCTCTCTATTGGATCATGTTATTTAAGTCATGGCAATTATGTGTGAAAAATAATATCGCCCAAATGTATGCCAAATCTGGTGGAACCACTGAACAACTTGCTAAAAGACCCAAATACCTTTAAACAAGATAAATCTCAAAGACAGCAATAAGAATATAAGAGAAAAAAAAACTAAAAGCAAACACCTACCTACTCTATGAAGTGCTCAATGCCTAGATTACCTAGACAGCAAAAATGTTTGACAACGTTAATTCCTAAGAAAGGATGGCCTGAGTTTCACACACATGCAATCTTCAGATGACTCTATATATGTGTATTGGAAAATCAAGTTTTATTTGCTGGATGACTGCAATACCTATCTATATGATAAGGATGAAAGCTTGTCTGTCAATATAGATGTAAACAAACAGCAGCTATGTATATAAAAGGTTCTAAATTTTGAAGTCTCAAATTAATAGCAATATTGTGAATCTGAAGTTTTGAAATGAATAGAAGGAAGATCTCATAGCCAAAGAGAAATATTCAACAAATTCCCAAAGATAAAACAAAACTGGAAATTGTCCTACCAAAAATTTGAAGCCAGTTTTGAAGATGTTGGGTAACTTGAATGTACTTCTGATAAGGACAATTTAAAAACTTCATTTTGCTGATCTATGAAAGAATTGATAAAAAAAGTACATTTTTGTTTATCTCTGAAAATTTTTATGGTTTGGTTTGTTTTACAGTATATTAACCTCAATGGGTTATTTAATGCCAACAAGATTTTAAGGATAGGTTCACATGAATAGAATATGTATTCTTTGTAAGGAATTAGTCTGTAGATCAAGTTTCATTGATGTATTTTTGTAAAGAGAGGTTTTGTTGAGTCAAATGTATTGGTGATAATATATTTTTTCAAAAACATCTTGCTGGTAATAATGTTTTTTTTGTTAAATGTATTGCTGGTATTTTTACTATAAAAATCTATTTTTATACTTTCATAGAGTTTTAATTTTTTTAGGCACTGTAGCGTTAAGAATGTATGAAAAAATCAAATGGCAAGATGTGACATCAGTCAAATCTCTTCAGGACATACAAAGTTTTGGAGAGTCATGATCAGCTATCTCTTGTTGCCCTTAGCAGTTTTTCTTCTTTTGCTAAGGTTCCTGCCCCTGTTATACCACGCATTAACTCATGATTGTCACTTACTGCCTTTCCCTATCTCTCTTGTCTGTGAGGGTTAAGTTTTCCAAGCTCTACTTTCTCATGATGTGTCTAAGGAATTTCAGCTGTCTTTTCCTGATTCTTAGCATTACTGTTTTTTCTTTTGATACCATTTTCTTTAAGACTTCCTTGGGATATTTGTAAAAGATATTTATAAGGAAAATCATATTAAATGGTTACCAGAATGTATGAAGACAAATTTTTTCACCATTCTTTTCTCTGAGAAATTCCACGCTACCCTCAATGGGCAAGTTAGATGGAGAAAATGATTCAAAGATTATCGAGGTAGTCATGGAGTGCTATTAGTGGTGGGTGCACTGTGAGTTCCAAATGACAACTTAGAAATATTTTGTTATTTTTATCTTTTTCATTTTGCATTTAACTTGGGGAACCATAGTTCAAGTATTTAAACATTTTCAGAAAGATGATTTCTATGCACAATAATATTCCATCACATTCAACAAAGAAGACTAATTGATATTTTAATAAAATGGAATTTAAAAACACCCATTTGAAGAAGTAACTAGCTTGTTTGCTCAGCCGTAAACCAATTGAAAACTTGTGAAGCATTCAGGGGAAGGTTTCTATCAGTGGATGGCAGTTTACCAACAAAATGGACTTGGAAATGCTTTTTTGATTGCTGTATTATCATAGGAAGAAATACAAGAGCCTCACAAAATCAATGGCTAAATTATTGCTAAAATTAGTTACAAAACATAAATTTCACATTAATATTTTCTTTATCACTTTGTCATCATAACCTGACACTGTTGTCAATTTTATGTTCAAGACATTTGTTTTTTCTTTGTACACATTCTGTAATTATAATTTGTAATTACTACAAAGTGGTTTTCTGGAATGACAGAAATCTGGTAAATATTATGAAACTTGGAAAATCCAGTAAAATCCATTAAACTGTTTCCATATTTTAATTATGACATG
>OZ038484.1:105276632-105306632 GCA_964036315.1 Acanthosepion esculentum
TTCTTCCTTCTATTGAAGGGACCCCTTCCTGATTGACTCTGTCTTCAGAAGTATAGTCATACTCACCATGCTTAAACAATTACTGGTTGGTGAGGCTATTTAACCCATAGTTGGAGGTTTTGAATTCAGAGCTGTCCTGGTTGGTACTCAAGGCTACAAGACCCAGTCTGTTTTGGTATTTACTTATAGTTGAGGGAGAAGGTATGAATTCATACCTTTCCCAAGGATATTTGCTCCTAAATGAATGTAAAAAACCTGACTGGAATTTAAACTCAGCTCTCTGATTCCTCAATTATTCCACAGTGTCTCCACCAGCATGTTCACATATATATATATATATACACACACACACACACACACACACACACCCACACACTTTGAGTTCTGGTGCTAATAAAATAGTGCTCAATGTTTAATAACAGAGCTAAAATTATATTAATAATAAAATATCATTTTTTTCCCACTAGTTGCACAATTCTGAGTTTCATGCACAATGCAATAGTCAAGTGCTGATGGAAAAAATGAAATTTATACACAAAAATATAATTGGCATTTTAAAATGCATTGTAAAACACCTGATTATTAAAAATGCTATTTGAAAGCAGTGTTAAAATATGTGAGTGAATGACTTTCTTTTTTCTTAAAGAGAATGAAAGGAGAGTAATTTGTCAAGCAGTAACAATCAATAATTAGTATTTACTCTAAAACTAATTCTGATTCCTTTCACAGTCTTTTTCTTTGATTAGATTAACAGCATAGCACTGGTGCCATCAGTGTGTTCTGTGCCAAGACTGACTTGGACAACTTAGTAGCACACGTGTTTCAACACTTTGTCAGCTTCAATTGAAGTTTAAAAATGTCATCTAACATAGCAAACGAAAATCTCAGTGTATTCATCCAAAACTCAATATAAAGACCAAAAACAGATCTAATATTTCCTAACCATATAAAATTGTCACTATAAAAGCAGATATTTGTTAAGTATTATTAATTCTTTTTTTTTAATTCCTATATAAGTTTAAATGTAAAATAACCAAATTCTTTATTCTATTATTAACTTTTATTTTGGATTTCTTTCATCTTATTCCTGTTGCTTCCTATCAGAACACTCACACTGCCATTCTGTGAATGTCAGCAAGCAGAATGGATTAAAAATAAAGAATAAGCCTCCAATCAGATTCAAACTGTTGTCCTCCATCCTCACCAATCTTAGCTTTGTGCAGCAGCTGCAATACCAATTAGGCTCTGAAGAACAAACTGAAAAAAATTCAAATTATATTACTTTCATTCTTTGTGAAATTAATTCATAAATTAAAATGTTGCAATAAAAAACAACATGAATAAGATGAAAGAGAAATATTTACTAAGTTAAACTTTGTCTGGCATAAGGTCAATTTAGATGAGTATATAAAGGTTGTATTGCATTTGAAACTTCTACTAAGTGAGCAGGGTTTTCTAGCTTTGAAAATAAGCATAAAAAAAGATTAGGTAAATAAAGACCCCCCTCCATAACGTGAAGATTGGTGTGACACAGTCTTCCTAATTTCCACCTGTACTCAGCTCAGCTCAGCTTAGTAAATACCAGTCTGATTTATTTCAGGCTAATACAGGATTATCCGAAGCTATTAAAACTGTAGAGATGCCAAAACAAAGTGGTTTCTAAATTTTCCACAAGTAAATCCGATGCCTTAGGTTTTGTCGAGATGTATCAACCATTTTGAATCACGTTGTTGGTATATGAGAAAAAAATAAGTGATGAAAATAAAACTATTTTTCCTTTTTTCTGCTGGCACAGATTTTAGTTGAACAGCATTGTATTAACATCTTTCAAAAAGATCTATATTCAAGTATTTATTCCACTGCTAAAGATTAGATCTACAAAAATATCAAACCAATTTCTGGGCAGAATTCAATCATAGTCAGCCATTAGAAATTTATTAAATCGCCAATCATTAACAAAGTTTAAATTTGCACTACAGACTCTAATTATAGTATTTACATCATACACAAATTTAATACAAATTTGACATATTTTGAAGTTTGCCGCTAATAGACAGAAATAACTACATGAAATGGGAAAAATCAATATTTTTATCCAATGTATTGACATGATTTATCTGAACTCTTATCATCATCTTTGTTATTTTAATCATGTTTCAGCCAGTATACTTTCTGATACAACTTGCTATGTTTTTTTTATCTAATATTTAATATTGTCACAATTTGATAATTTATGTTGATTTCAGCATCACTTTTTTCAATCAACACATTCAGTCAGTGCTCTTTGATACAAAGCTCCAGGCTGTTCAAATAGAATTCTTACAGAGGAATCTTTAAACCAGCTATGTATTTAGAGATTTTTGATAAAATCTAAATAAGAATTTTCTATGTTATTGGTCCTTACCTGACATCTTGGCTTCAGTTCCTTTCCCACCACTGTAACATAGCTTACCTGTGCTTTATAAATATTTTCATGGAAATTATGATGAACTTTCCTCTATGGTAACTTGACATTACAAATTTAAGCTCAGTACTAGATTGGCAGCTAGGTCTCATCATTTTACAGTTGAAATGGCTAGATGTGACCATGTTCTATGCTAACAGTTTCTTCTCTCACACTGCTCACTTCTCAGCCTCTTGCTTTCCACTCAACATTGACCTTCAAAAAATTTAAATGTAATTTCAATCATTATCTTTTGCCTGCTTAATTCCTGTTTTATTATTCTCTCTCCTTATTAATGTTTTTCTTTTTCCCATATTCTTTCACACTCAGTGACCCCCTTGTGTCTTAGTGGCTCGCTTGGGGCACAATGATTAAAAAAAAAAAGAAACGATATTTGCTATCTTTTAATTACAATTCCTAAAATGTGATGACTGGAGGTTCATATGTTTATCTACTGTTTCATTTTCCCTGTTTTCTATGTTAAAAAATTTCGGAAGTGTCTTACTTCTGCCTGCTCAGTAACTGTTCTTTGTATCCATTTGGACACACTCGGATACATTTACAAAAGGATTTCTTTTTTTAAATTTCTTGTTTCACTGCATGAAGACATTTTTCTGGTAGTTCCATGTTCACTTTCCCTTTCTCTTTCTACTTCACAGTTAAATGTGGAATTCTGAATTTTGATGTTATCATACGCTGGCTTATTCTACTATTAAGACCTAGCAATTTCTGTACTCCTGGAGTAAGAGGTATTGTGAAATAATTGTACTGCTATTTCTTTTGCATTTTTATAGCAAGTTGAATGAGCATATATCTTTATTGTTAAATCTAAGAAAAATCTTAACAAAAAATCTTTGTGAAATTTTATAATGAAAAAGTGTGTAAGATAAAGAAGTTAATCAATGCAATTTGTACCTGAGGAAACCTAGAGAACACATTGGTCAAAACTAATAAATAACAAAGATGATCTCTATGAACTATATACTCCAAACAATAATGGGGTGGTAGCACCTGTTAGGGTCCTAGCTATAGGCAAATAGTTAAAAAAAAATTTTTAAATACCAGCAATACATTTGACTCTCGACAAAAACCCTATTTACAAAAATATGTCAATGAAATCTGATCTACAAACTGATTTCTTACAAAGAATACATATTCTATTCATATAAACCTATCTTAAAAATCTTCTCGGCAGTAAATAACCCATTGAGCTGTTGATATGCCGTAAAACAAAATAAACCAAACCAAACAATTTTTAATGTTAAATTAAAAAAATATTAATGCATTATCGACAAACTGTCATTAAATATCCTGTTTATCACACATTCACTGCCATCAAAGATCTTTAACTTGTTTATCACATAGTACTAGTTTACCAGTACATTCACTGCCATCAAAGATCTTTAACTTGTTTATCACATAGTACTAGTTTACCAGTACATTCACTGCCATCAAAGATCTTTAACTTGTTTATCACATAGTACTAGTTTACCAGTACATTCACTGCCATCAAAGATCTTTAACTTGTTTATCACATAGTACTAGTTTACCAGTACATTCACTGCCATCAAAGATCTTTAACTTGTTTATCACATAGTACTAGTTTACCAGTACATTCACTGCCATCAAAGATCTTTAACTTGTTTATCACATAGTACTAGTTTACCAGTACAGCATTATAGTGTTTGATCACTTAATTAAACAATTTAACATGTAAGTAGAACAAGGCTATTCATGTGAGCAACTTTGTACAAACTATTTGCTAGTTTTCACTGCTATTGTTAGACAGGCAGTTCTAAAATAATGACCTTTACCCAAAATGCCAAATGATAGCAAGTCAGCAATTGGTGAAGTCTTGATTGTTCAGCAAGTTAAATCAAACTTCTTTCAAATATTGTATAGAGTAAGCACAATTTCTAAACCTGTTTGGAAAGGCAATATATTTAATCTCGTATTTTGAAGCAACCAATGCAACATCATGTTATTATCATTTCTCTTATACAGATATGAATATAATAAATATATTTTAATGTTCTGATATCATATCATTGAAGACCTTTGCCATGAGAGCTAATGATTTTAGTTTAAGTATCAGTGTCTGATGTCATGTCGTCTACAATTTTCATGTTAGGGAACAACATGAAAATTGTTGATGACCTGACATCAGACACTGATGAACCAAAGCTATTAAAACTATAGCGATGTCAAAACAAAGTGGTTTCTAAATTTTACACAAGTAAATCCAAAATAAATCCACAAATAAAAAAAAAAAAAACAGGAATTAAGAAGACTAAAGTTAACGTCTGACATTGCATTTAAATTTTTGAAGATCAATGTTGACTGGAAAGCAAGGTGCTGGAAAAGAGTTTCACAAGTGATAAGTGTGAGAGAAGAAACTGTTAACATAGAATTTACAGTTACATCCAGCCATTTCAACTGTAACATGATGAAACCTCTCTGCCAATCTAGTACGACACTTAAATTCATTAAGCTACCAAATAGAAAAGCTAATCAAAGCAATTATCAAAATTTCTCAAAACTAAGACATTTTTGTCAATCTACTGCTTGCTTGAAGGAACCAAAATATTCATGAAATCAAAATCTGTAATTCATCATTGTAGTATAAGATTAATTACCGTAAAGAAAAACATATTATTATCACATTACTACTTTGACAATTCTAGTAATGATTTAATGCGGAAACTGATAATTGTATGCTATTAAAATAAACAAAAAGTTTTTCTATTTTATTTCTTTTTAAAGTGCAAAAATTTTATTTGTTTTGTTAGGTTCCCACATGTTGCAATATTAAAGAAGAAAAATAAAAGAACCATTAAAAGTGAACAATTATAAAAATGATTATAATGAAGTTAAACTCAAACAAATGTGTAAAGATGATATATCTGGGCTTGTTCAATTAAGAGAGAGAATAGGAAAATTAAGAATAAATTCAAAGAAAATTATAACCGAATAGAAAATGAAGGTTAAATTGAATAACAACTTTAATTCAACAGGAGAGTAACACAACTTTAGAGAAAAAGCTCTAAACTTAATAAATGTGTTGCTTCATTTTTAGGTCGAAAAATTTTTTGTTTTGTTTTGGAGTTTTATCCTATAGAGTTCCAGTTACATGCTAGAAGAGTTTAAAATAGCAAACCCACTACAAACCTGAAATCCACAAGATACTTCATAATGCAATATATAGAAATTGAATTTGCAGCTGGAAGCCGTATAGTGAAATAACAAAAATAATCCCTTTGGTCTTATCAATTTTATTACAAAAGGCCAGTGTCAGGGTTGATTGTTAACTTTAAAGCTGAAGTTCAAGTCGAAGTCAAATTTATCAGGACTTTTGTTGATCATGAAATTTAAAAAGAATGTAATATTTGATATTAAGGGGGAAAAAATAGTCTCTCAAAGTTCAGAAAAAGACATGGCTATACTTCCTTAAAGGGGTTTATTTTATAAGTTACTGAAGATAGGACACAAAAAAGCATTTGATTATTATTGCAGGGCTTGAAGTGTTATCCTAATTATATAAACACAACAACAATCAAAATATATGATTTACACTATTTACATTCAGACTATTGTCCTCATCTTTGTTGTTGTTATCATAATGTTTTAACCATTGTGCCCTCTGACCTTCATTAGGTAATCTACAGGGAATTCTGAGCTGAACCCTTTATTTAATGATAGACTGTTCTCGTTCCACTGCCCACGTCTCATCAACTAATAATAATCAGTCAGTTATGTGCCATGCTTAGGCAATCATGTATTTTTCGATACATGGCTGATGACTTTTTCCTGCAGTAGGTTGCCATTTCTTTCTGCTGTAGACAAGTTGCCATCCAAGACTATAAAATCCAGTCTGTCCTACTGGGAGGAGAAGAGGATTCATGCCTTTCCCAAGGGTATTAGCACACTGAAGTGAATGTAGTAGATTTGACTGGAATTGATTCCTCAGTCCGAGTCACTATCCATATTCCACCATGAAAGGAAAAACATTATATAGCAGCAGGAAAGTTTGGGGATTATCTAGAAACACTTACGGTTCTTTTTCTGTGTTAATGAATATAAAAGAACCTGATGCTAGATGAACGGCTGTCACCAACCAGAAAGATCAGCTTCGAGCGCTATCCAAGATGAAACATTATTTTCTTTTTTTTTAATGCCACATCCCTTCAAGACACATCAGTAATTATGACTTTGCCCAAGTTTTTCTTTAAGATCTGTGAATTACCATGATGTCTTGAGAAAGACAATGCAGTGGTTACCAATGTTCCTTCTATTAGACAAGTTGCAACCCTCAACGATCAGACACTGAATTATCACCAATCAACCCATGCTTTAAGCACTTATTGAGCCTTAAAGTCAGCCCAAACCTCAAGTGGATCTTCTACATGTGACCCATTTCTAAAGATGCTGGAAATATGGTCAGTTCCCGCTACAACTCTAAATTGAGAATGCATCAATGTTTTGTATATCACATCTATCAAACAATTGCTCATTTGTGACTTCATCTTTCCATGTGAAACCACAGATATTTGTAAAATATCTCTTATAGAATCCAAACCTCAAGTGGAATTTATACATGTGATCCATTTCTAAAGATGCTGGAAATATGGTCAGTTCCTGGTACAACTCTAAATTGAGATTGCATCAAGAGACAGATTAGCCTTAAAATGGAGCACTGCTACCATATATGGGCAGAAGCTGCCCAGTCTTCAATTTCTAGTCTCAATCGAGTACAAAAGCATCTCCACATCCTTGTGGGTGCCAAATTATCTTCCATCTTACAACCCCTTTCTCATAGATGAAACATTGCAAGCCTATCAATGTTCTATCACTATTTCCATGGAAAGTGCTCAGATGAACTACATTCCTTAGTTCCACCAGTTCTAGCCTTCTCGGCTAAGGCCTATTCATTGTAGTGAACCACATTTGTTCCTTTCATATTCCATTTTTGAGATGTAAGTTCCACTCAAACAGCTTCTTCCCACAAATTGGTGGTCTGTGGAACTGGCTCCCAAGAGGGTGTTTTCCTGATTGCTACAATCTTGGCCTGTTTAAGTCTGGGATTAACCATTATCTTCCCCACATATCCATATAAACTGTGCCTCTTACACTGTAACGCTCTACTTCGAGTGGCTCTCGGTCCTTGTACAGAGTGAACACAACTGTTAAAAAAAAAAAGAAAAAGAAAGGTGCATGTAAAAGTTACCAGTGTCCTCTTTTTTTTGAAAATCAGTGACTCGAGCATCTATTGGACCTTAAACTCAACCCAGACCCTCAAGTGGAGCTTGTACATATGTTCTATCTCTAAAGATGCTGGAAAAATGGTTGGTTTCCTGTACTGCTCCAGTGTTCTTGACTCCTTGTGCTATTCTCTCTCATTACGAAAGCCAGATCAGCCATAAACCTATTTCCATGGCAAGTGTTCAAATGAAATACATTCCTTAGTTCTACAAGTTCTAATCTTCACGGCTAAAACTTGTCACGTTATGCACATTGTAACGAACCACTCTCATTGCCTTCATATTCCATTTATGAGATGTAAGTTCCACTCAAGCATCTTCTTTCCACAAATCGTCCTGGGTATGACGATAAACTGCATCCAACAGCAAGGCCTCTGATCAGGAGGTTTTGAGGAGTGTGGAACCACCTCTTAATTGCTGGTGTTCCCAGGTCCACCCTGACCCGGGGTGGTAGCACCTGTTAGGGTCCCAGCTATGGGAAAATAGTGAAATCCCAAGGTGTCCGCGTCCTGGGTATGACGATAAACTATGTCCAACCAAAAGGCCGTCGATCCGATCAATCGGCTGGTCATGTCATGCCCCATCACATCTAACCCATCCCAAAACAACTACAACTTACAATTAACTTTCCCTCCCAAACCCTACACTAAATATACTAACACCTTACCCCTAAAATGTGATGGGAAACAATGATGTTGCCAGCTATACGTTTTTGAAACGATGATGTTGCCAGCTATACGTTTTTGAAACAGTTGCCAGCTATACGTTTTTGAAATAATGACGTTGCCAGCTATACGTTTTTGAAACAATGATGTTGCCAGCTATACGTTTTTGAAACAATGACGTTGCCAGCTATACGTTTTTGAAACAATGACGTTGCCAGCTATACGTTTTTGAAACAATGACGTTGCCAGCTATACGTTTTTGAAACAATATGACGTTGCCAGCTATACGTTTTTGAAACAATGACGTTGCCAGCTATACGTTTTTGAAACAATGACGTTGCCAGCTATACGTTTTTGAAACAATGATGTTGCCAGCTATACGTTTTTGAAACAATATGACGTTGCCAGCTATATGTTTTTGAAACAATGGTGTTGCCAGCTATACGTTTTTGAAACAATATGACGTTGCCAGCTATACGTTTTTGAAACAATGATGTTCCCAGCTATACGTTTTTGAAACAATGACGTTGCCAGCTATACGTTTTTGAAACAATATGACGTTGCCAGCTATACGTTTTTGAAACAATGACGTTGCCAGCTATACGTTTTTGAAACAATGACGTTGCCAGCTATACGTTTTTGAAACAATGATGTTTCCAGCTATACGTTTTTGAAACAATATGACGTTGCCAGCTATACGTTTTTGATATATCTAATAAATACTGGATCTGGCATTAAATAACCCATAGTGGTTGATATGCCATAAAACCCCAAACAAACAAACAAACTTCCCACAAACTGGAGCTCTGTGGAACCAACTCCCAAGGAGGTGTTTTCCTGATCACTACAATCTTGGTCTGCTCAAGTCTAGGATTAACCATTATCTTCCTCACATATCCATGTAAACTGTACCTCTTACTCTGTAACCCTCTACCTTGAGTGGCTGTTGGTCCGTGTACAGGGTGAACATCACTGTAAAAAGATTTTTTAAAAGAGCCTAGAAAGCTCAGCCTATCCTGCTATTTAACCAATAGCTGGAAGGAGAAGATACAAATGCGCATACGTTCACTGTTATCCATTACGCAGCATGCAAATCCTTACATACACGTCTTACTTTCATCTTATTTCTGTTGCTTTTTATAGCAACTCTCCAATCATTATTTCACAGCTGCTGAATGAACAGGGTTCAGATCTCACTGACGTATTATTATTCTTTGTTGATTCACACTGCTTATTTAATAATCCCCTGACAGTTAACATTAAAAGGAACCGAAATAACATGAAAGATTAACAAATCATAAAATGAATACTTGTTGTAACATCCTTTTTATTGGAATGCATACAAAATCAAAAAGGCATGAAAAAACTTAATTAATACAGGTGTACCTTAGACACAGAGCAGGTGGCTGATCATGAGGTGAGAGGTTCTTGTCCTCTAGTGAAAATGAACAATTACAATTTATTTTTAAAATAGAACACAACCTCAAACGGTGTCAAAAGATTGCTTACTTTTCTTTGATTTTGAAACTTATAAAAATATTCATTTATAGAAATATTTTGTTGCACACTTTGATGAAGATAATGAAAATAAAATAAATGAATTGAAAGAAAAAGATTTAAGAATTTTTTAAAGAAATATACCTTGGCTGTTAGAGAAATTTAATTAAATCAAAAGAAAGTGAAACACTGAAATTTGAAGTCACATTAGAATAGTTTCAAAAGTTAAACCAGAAAAATTTGATTAGAAACAAAAAAGTGCTGAATTGCTATGTAATAACACCCCTCCTATATGGCAGTAAATGCTGGACAATTTCATCACAGAAGAAACTTCTATAAGGCAGGTATACATGTCCTCATCCAAAGGGCACATAATGAGGAAATAAGGCTGAGAGAATTTGACACTGACAGGACATATTAAATGCAAGAGGGGCAGAGGGAAACATTGAATAACATAGCTTAGAAGCATCCAGAAACTCCTTGCACTTTAATAGCTTTACTGCCTTGCTTGGAGTAAATTCGATCTAAAAAAATATATAGCAGGACAGGGAGTAGGAAATAGAGTTAAAAAAAAAAACATTGCTAAGAGATACAAAGTTTAGTAATTTTTGAAGAACCAAGATCACCCATGTCCTGAAGAAACATGAATATCTTGGCTGGCTTCAGTGTTAGTAATGAAGTCATTCTAATCCATGCATTTAATATGTTGTAGAAGCAACAATGAGTTACAAATGTTGAAACTATATTTTCATTGGCTGGCTATGTAGCAAGGATGGAAGACTATGATTTTCCAAAGGTTCTCCGGTATGAGGAAATAGACTTTAGTCAACAAAGAAGTTGTGCAAGCACTCCCTGAAAAGGACGCTCATCTTTTGTGGATTCTGTCACCATCAGTGGGGAAACATAGAGTGACATGGAGAGACAAGATATAAAAAGAATAGCTATAAAATATAGCAGAAGATACAGGGAAGCTCTGCAAGGATGACACCTCTGTTGGTTACCAAATCTTTTCCTGTGATCCATATGAAAAAAACATGCTTCTCCCAGATGGGCTCTCAATGAACCTCTCAAAGCTTGCAGTAGACATGAAAGGTCCTGCTAAACCTTTGTTTTTGAAGCTAAACCATACTATGTACCCACACACAGACAGATATGTGCACATATATTATGGCTGTGACTTAATTTCGTACAAGGCCATAGCTTGATCAATCTTCAAGGCAGCATGGGTGTTGCTTTTTAGTCTTTCTAGGGTCTTAATGTTCTTTTAATCATTTCACCCCAAGCAAGGCAATAAAACCACTAGGACACAAGGCATTGCCGAGTGTTATATGAGAAAAACTACTGTTAAGGAGAGTGAACAATAAAAGAACAAAAATGAAGAAATTAGAAGATAATGAATTACATTGCATTTAAATTTTTGAAATTGACTGGGAAGCAAGAGGCTGAAAAAGAGTGTTATATGAGAAAAAATACTGTTAAGGAGAGTGAACAATAAAAGAACAAAAATGAAGAAATTAGAAGATAATGAATGACATTGCATTTAAATTTTTGAAATTGACTGGGAAGCAAGAGGCTGAAAAAGATTTCCACAAGCTGGAAATAGGATAGAAGAAACTGTTACCACAGAACTTACGGTCACGTCAAAAGCCATTTCAATTGTAAAATGACGAGATCTTGCCGCCAATCTAGTACTACACTTAAATTCATGAAGTCTAGGTGCCATAGAGGAAAGTTCATCAGAACAATTACCATGAAAGTAATTATAGAAAAGTTAGAGGGAGGGTACATTATGGCAGTGGTAAAGTGACTGAAACCGAGATGCCTGGTCAAGACCAATAACATTGCAGATTTGGATTTGGTCAAGAATCTATAAATATACAGCAGAAGTACCTGACCAGATGTGGCAGCAATTGTCAAAGCAAGGATGAATAGTAGACTTATCAATATGTATGATATATTTTGCCGAGAAAAATTGTCTAGCATGATACAGTGAATGAACTTTCCTAGCAGCAGATATAGCAATTGATTCAATATACTCTCTCTACTTCCTGTCAGCTGATAATGTTAGTTCGAGAAAGCGCAATGAGTCATTCTCCTGGAAGTTAACATCAGACATTCTGATGGAAGGTAAAAAGGGTTCTTGCAAATGATTAAAAGAGACCAGTTTCATTTATACTCTCTTGTGCTGATGTAGCAATGTTGGTTGTATTTTGCTATAGTCATTGCCTAAATGCTGCATGACATGTAACGAATGACTTCTTCTCTCTGTGCATGACATCTCTTTGATGATTTCTTTCAACCTGCCCTACTTAGACAAGCATTGACCATATTATGCATTGCATCAAATTTTGTAGTAAACTTTCTAGAGAAATTAAGATGAAGGCTTTTTCAAATATCTCTCCTGGGATTTTAATGTACAGCATGAGTCTTTCTCTTGCCATTGTGCTCTGATTTTTCCACTCATTTTGTTTAATGTTGGCCTTTTTCAGTGTTCTTGATGCAATCATTATACCTCAATTTCAGCTTCTGTGCTGGTCAAATATATATATATATACACACACACACACATTGTAATTTAGACTCACTCAAATTTGGTCATTGTGTTTACAGCTTTTTACTGCTACCTGCAGGTGGACAATGTAGTTATGGGGAAAATAATTTCCCCATGTAATCACACATCTACGCTTTTCTCTATCAACCATTGTAGAAATACTTTTATCAAGATAAGGGACAAGGAATACAAGGAAAGGTGGATTCATGCTTTTTCCAAAAGGGCATTAATCCAAAATGAACAAAAACAACTTCAACCAGAATTTCCTTTTTAATCATTTCACACCATGTGAGTCAGTAAAGCCACTAAGACACAAGGGGTTACAGAGCATGAAAGAATAAGAAAAAAATAGAATTATTACTTTAACCTAGGGAAGGTTACTGAATAGAATATTTGCACAAAGGTTGGTAATGAACGATAATACTTAGGATGTGAACAACACATATAAGATTCACCAGTGGCGCGTAGATGAAGTAGTCAACTGCTAGAAGTGAGGCAAGTTAATTCCACAATGAATCTCCAACTGCAGACCAACATACAATATTTATTGCTGTATTTATGTGAATGGGGAGATACCCATTATTGTCCGTAGGTATGCTACAAAAATTATTAAGGAGTGCGAACAATAGATGAGTAATCAAAAAGATAGTAGACAATGATTGACATTGCATTCAAATTTTTGAAGATCAAAGTTGGCTGAAAAGCATGGAGCCAAAAGAGAGTTCCATAATCAAGAAGTGTGAAAAAGAAACTGTTAGCATAGAATTTAGAGTTACATCTATAGCCAGTTCAACAGTAAATTGATGAGACCTTGTTGCCTATCTAGTACTGCGCTTAAATTCAAACTTAGTTCACTACTTAAATTTCCTGTTGGAGTAACTATAGTAACACTTACTACCTCTGTGCTTGTGCTATGCATGTAACAAGATATGTCAATATGAACTGATGCTTTTTGTAGAGACATTGGCATGAAGTCAATATAAGCAAGCTTAATAAAAAGAATAAAAATGCACACACATTTAACAAAATCAGCCCTGAAAGTATAATTAGAACCATGTACTTTCATATAATATAATAGCATTTATGAAGCAATGGCACTTCAACAGAGCAAACTATAATTGTATATTTTTCAATGTCAATCAATGCAAAAAAGACATATCAGTTTTACTGAGTTTGGATTATTTTTTTTTACCAGAACACTGCACAGTGGATCACATGGATTTTGAAGACCCTAACTTGATAAAAATAAATTTTGTTTTTAAGTGATCGAGAACTTGTTAAAATCATATTAGCAAGATCATTCAGAAAAAGAATGATGTTTAATATTTCTCTCCAAATCAGGGGCCTGGGATTGAAATTACATATTTCAGCACCCTAACCCAGTAATTGGAACAATTTGAGTGAAAATAAATCCACTTGAAATGTTTCGTATATAATCTTTACTTTCAGAATATATACATATACATATATATATATATATATATATATATATATATATATATATATATATATGTTATGGTACAAGGATTTTTTCCTATTTTCCACTGAAATTTGAAAATATTGTTGTTTGGGGATAAAAGAATGAATGTTTTTGGCAAGGAAGAACTGGATTTATGAATGAACCAAAAGTAGCAAATATTTTCATGCATTTGAAAGGAGAAATATTGCAAAGAAGAATTTTTCAAATAACTGAAACAGAACATCACAAACTGTTGTATATAACCTCTACTTTTAGAATATATATATATATAGGTTTTCCATGTTCTGCTCAGTGATTTGTTTGCAATTTTTCATTGAATTTTTAAAATATTGTTGTTTTGGGGAGTAAAAATTACTTTCTTATTTTCTCAGAAAATGATTAAAACCGGTTATTTATTGCTCATTTAGTCTTATGGGCACCTTGATGTAACATACTCAGAAAAGCATAAAAAGTTTGGGCAAAGGCTTTTTTTGAAAAAAAAATGTTTAATTTCAAAAGCCATAACTTTTGAATGGGTAATGATATAAACAAAATTTAATAAACCTTTGAAAGCTAGAGATTTCAAGATTTAGAAATGTCTGTAAATTGCTTAAAAACAGCAACTTAAAAATAATGGTTGATGTCTCAACTTAACCCGCTATGCACCAGTTAGATAATACATTCCATTCAATTACCAAAAAGGGCTGAAGATTACAATGTGGTAAGAAACTTGACATATTGGAATTTACCTCTATTGTAACAAACAATTGTAATGTAAAACAAACAATTGTAATGTAAAATTAGTTTTCAGCCAATCTTCAAGCAAGCATGCTACTTAAAGATTGTGATTACTTTAACCTAATCAAGAGCGTGTCATTTTGTCTTTCTAGTGGAAAGTGGAACAAATTAAGTACTGTATTATGCAAAACCATTGGCCAATTTGTTTCCTTCTCAGAACTCCTGCCAATATTTAATTCTATTTTATCTAAGATTTGAAACAGCTCTGCACTGACATAGGATTCAATCATTCACAGAAAATGCTGACCTGTGTTTTTTCTTTAATTAATTGGAAAATGTGAAAACCTTTTCATCTGCAAATTTTGCTATTTCTATTTATATATCTACTATGATGCTCCTATTTTCCATGCCATATTGCTTTTCATGTAATGAGGTATAATGACATATGTTTAAATCATATCATTTCATTAAAAAAACTTCTTTCCAGCTTAAAAAAGAGAGAAACTCTGAAATCGTAAATTTTTAAAACATAGCAAACAATTTTGTAAGGAAAACTTTACACAGAAGTAATGAATATATAAATATTATTTATGTAGTATATCTAAACACAGACAGTGATGGTAAGCTTCAGCACCCTTAGAAGTATAAATTTTTTAATTTTCACAAGGATAAAAACTGAAAATGTAGAATAATGAGTTTATTACATTATATAACTCAATAAAAGCTAAAGAAAACATTCATTATCCTACCTAAAACATTTTTCTAGTCTTTAGAACTGCAAATCATTTCATTGCACTTTCTACACCTATCTTTACTAGTTCATTTTCTATTGACAAAATAGCCAAAGAATTTAATCTCTCTTGAATCATGGATGGCCGCAAGTATGTTGTTATAAGCTTTAGTTTTGGAAGATCCCAAATGCATGGCATGATGGCACCTTGTGTTGCCAATACCTTGAGCCACTCCTGAGTCCACGGAAAGGGCTATGGAAGTAAATACAGATAGAAAATCCAGAGTAGAGCCCTGAAGGCAGTTGGCCGTCAACACTGACAAGCTTGTAGCAATTCCTGCAGCCAAGCCAGCCCTAAATGTAATGCCCTGTATTCCTGTTGATCTTCTTGTTACCGCTGAGAGGCCATGTAATCTTGCCAGATCTATATACTATCACCCAGGCTTTCATCCTAGAGAGATCACTCCTGTCTTACCACCAAAAGACTGAATTTTAACCAAACAGGGTGCATCCTTTTATCTCACGAAATAAATAAATGCCTTCTATTATTTAATTAAAAAAGTTACCATTAAAAAATTATTATGAGGAAAAATATGGCATTTTTCAAAATTTCTTACATAATCGTGTTTCATCAGATATTAGAAAAATAATTCATTTAAATAGATTGGTGATTAGCAATCATCTTGAATAAGGAAGTGTTAACTGATTGATAAGAAAGCAATCAAGTAGCTTCTATAAGGCAAATAATGGCCTCATTCAAAGATGGAATCCAATAAATGAGGAAATTTCAATCAGTTGTTAACTGGGGCAAGAAATGTTTTGTAAATTTTAATACTTCCAAAACAAAACTATCTTTTAGTGATCTTAAAGAATCATTTTTGCCTTCCATCAGCCTGGCTGAAGCTAACCTCCATGAGAGCAATTCATTTTGCCTTCTCAGTCTCACATTTTTCATTGATATGAATTGGAATGATTATATTGAATCAGTTGCTTGGTCTGCTGTTAGGAAAGTAGGTTCACTATATCTATATATATCTGGTATATATATATATATATATATATATATATATATATATATATATATATATACACCAGACAGTTTTTCTCACCAGAATCCATCTCGCATATTTATAAATCTACCATTCATCTGTGCATTGAATATTGCTACCACATCAGGTCTGGTACTCTTGCTATATATATATCTCAAGATTCTTGACAAAATCCAAAGAAAGGTCTGTAATGTTATCAGTCCTGACCCATCTTTTCTTTCACTCTCAGTAACCCCTTGTATCTTAGTGACATTGTCACCTTGATTGAGGTGAAATGATAACAAAAATTTAAAATATAAAAATTTCTTGAAAAAAAAAAGTCACTGGAGTTTAATAGAAGATGAGAAATAGAATAACAGTAATTCTGGAAGTAAAAATGACAGTTGTTTTTATTCCAAGAATCTGTGCTACTTGAAATTTTCAAATAGTATCCTTCATCTGAAACAGATATACAAGGGTCAGTTTAAAAGTAATGCCTGTTCTTCATTAATTGTCGGCACACACAAATATGCCAAAAGGAACACGAAAGATTCAAGATTCTGAATATAGTCCTTAATGTAATATTCTACCTTTGGATGAGGACATGTATACCTGCCTCATAGAAGTTTTGTGCCTGCTCACTTAACCATGTGTGAGATGTCTCTTTCACCTGGTTACCATTGGAAAACCACTGTTCTCTGACTGACTCCATCATGGACTCAAACAGAGGAAGGTCTAAGAGTATTGGGTGAGAATAGCAGAGTGAATGAGGAACTGTTGCCAAGCCATGTGTCGTGCCATCTCTGACGCATGAGGGCCAAAAATTTAATTTTTGCTTTACTCTACATTTTAGTGTTTGTCTTGTCTATGAGACATTAAACCTACTCTGCTTTTACAAGCCACATCACAATAAAATGTTGAACAGAGACAGTATTCTTCTGAATTTGTCTGAGATTACTTCTGGGTTCAATTCTTGTGCTACATTGGCACGTTTTTCTCTACATATTATGGTTAGCAGTATACTTCTTAAACTTTGATGGTTGTATTCCAATATGTTTGATATTATCTTTCAGTTTATCTTTGTATCTAAGTGGGAGGTCTTCCTACATTATGCATCCATGCCTGAAATTGACCATGTGAGAATTTTCAACAGTCTTTCATCATTCATCCTAACAACATGTCCAGATCATCTTAATTGATGCTGTATCATGACACCCTCTATACTTTGTATGTCACATTTATCAAACAACTGCTCATTTGAAACCACAGATATTTCTAAGATATCTCTTATGGAATCCAGACCTCAGCTGGAACTCATAAATATGATACCTTGCTAAAGATGCTGGAAAAATGGTCAGTTCCCTGTACCACTCCAGTAATTACCTGACATGGCCTGATATCTGCTACTTTTACAAGAGCCAGATCAGGCTGAAAATGGAGTACTGTTATGGGCAGGAGCTACCCAGTCTTCACTTTCCAGTCTTGATAGAGTCCAAAAGTGTTTCCACGTCCTTGTGGGTGATGAATTATTTTTCACCCTGCAATCCCTTTCTCACAGATGAAATGTTGCAAGTCTCTCACAGCTCTATCATTATTTCCATGGAAAGTGTTTAGACAAACTACAATCCTTAGTTTCACCAATTCTAAACTTCACAGCCAACCATGCCACACACATTGTAGTAAGCCACCCCCATTCTTTTTATATTCCATTGGTGAGATCTAAGTTCCACTTGAATAGCTTCTACACACAATCTGCTGCTATGTGGAACTGACTCCCAAGTTATATGCTTCTCTAATCACGACAACCTTAACCTGTTCAAGTCGAGGGTCAACCATTATCTTACATATATAAACCCTTAAACAGTGCTTACTCTGTAACACACTAGCTCGAGTGGCTCTTGGGCCTCGTACAGAGTGAATATCTTTGTAAAAAAAAAAAAGGAAAAAATTTCAGTGGTATGATATGCTTTCTATTTAATGTCCATGATTGCCACTTGTATACCAATGTTTGGATGACAACTGCGCGGTGAACGGAGATTTTAGTTTTGAACTTGGTCCTCTTTCGTTCTGAACTCTTGCTCACATGTTACAAGCGATGAGTCTCCTACGATTTATATATGATTAGGCTATTTGGAAAATATTGCAAGTTTTGAACAATACTGACATATTTTGCTGACAAATTGGTGTCAGAAAAAGAATTTTATTTCTCAGAAACAAAAATATCTTTTTTATTAATAGAAAACATGATTCATGTTCAGTATCAGAATCTACTGGATCGGTGGTGTAGTGTTAGCAGGGCCAGATCATAAGTTCCCTGAGGTGCTACATTTTTGGGAGCACAAAAAAAATTAATTAGGCTGAGAAAATGAGTATGAAACTAGAATTTATAACCGCTAATGGCTAAGGAGGAGGTGCAATAGTTTAAATTTTCCCAGGCCCTTATAACCCACTGTACACCACGTGAAGTGGATCATTATAGATAATTGATTTTAACTAATTTCAACTCAGATCTTTTGTATATTCATCCTGAGATGTAAAGGAAAGAATGTGCTGACATAAAAGTGACTTAAAATTAAGCTGCATGCTTAATGTGCTTATATGGCATCAAAATCTTCATGATCATAATTTTTTATCAAGAAAATGCTGTTTTAATAAAAGGAAATATTAATATAGTTTACCGTGATGAAAATGCATTGAAAGTGCTATTATCAGTCAATCTGTTTCGGTTTATATCCTGTTCTTATTAAATTAGGACTGAAACAATATGGAAACCTTAATAAAATATATGTATAAAGTAAAAACTGAGTTAAAATGAATTAAGAACTTACTTTTCTATATATATATTTAAAACACCCTTATGGTGCACTGAGAAGCTTCATTAGTGATGTTTTTTCTTGTATTCATTGGGGGTTTCATGCCTCTAAAAACATCAAACTCCCTCTTCTATGTGACCCAGCCAGGAATGATCACCACCAAGCCAGATTCTAAGATGAATTTGTGAATCTTGTGATGCGCAATTTATTAGTTTGATTCTTTTTGGTTTTCAGCCAATGAAAATTGGTTTTACAGTTTCTTCATTCTCTGCTTGCTTATTTAATGTCACTGACTTTCCCCACCATTTTTTTTCTGGTTACTTGCTTGGTCTTTGGTTGATTTGTCTTGTTTTATTTAGGCTACAAATACAGCTAAATTAAAAATAAAATTCTCAGCCACTTAACATGAATCATGTTTTTCTCACTAATGTACAGTTTGTTCTTCTGAAAGAAAAAACTCTACAAGAATAAAAACATAATTTCTGATGTAGCTGGTTCATCAGTGATGCATATCGCAGTTGAAGTTTTCCAAATTGTCTTATACATTTAGCATAGTTGATTTTAGTCACAATTCTAGTTATTGTTGATTCTCATCCAACTTTCATCATATAATTTGGCTCATGAATGCTTAAGAATTATCAGATATGAAGATGGCACTATTGTGAGCAACCAACAAAACAAAAAGTTTAAAATTACTTCAGATTTGAGATAATTTTCTTTCCTTTTTTTTAATTAAGTCGGTTAAGCAACATTGAGCCTGGTCATTACCTAGATACCTAACCATTTTAGAATTGCTGGTACTGTAAGCTTAGATGCATGGTTCATAATGAGAATTTGGAGAGCCGAGTTCAAACTCTCTTCTGTATTCTTGCTTTCCAGTCAACTTTGATCTTCAAATTTTAAATGCCATGTCAGTCATCATTTTGTCTCTCTTTATACTCTCTCCTTAATGATTTTTTGCAAATTCTTTCATTCTTAATTACCCCTTGCAACTTTGTGACTTTATCACTTTGAAATGATTAAAAAAGTAAATAAAGTGTCTTTCACTCTTGAATAATTGACTTAAAAGTAAGTAAAAAGATATCAATCTTTTTACTTATTTTGTTTTCCTGTCATATGTTCAATGTTGTTCTTCAACTCTTCAAGACTCTTGTATATCCTTGCGATTAGAAATCAAAGATAATTTTCAAGTTAACTTTAACTCCTTCATATGAAACCAGGCAGTGTTACATCAGTTAATTTACAGGAGTCACTCAATGTTTTGTTGATAGGTTGATTTTGTTTAACAGCATATCAACTTCTCTAAGTTTTTTAATACTGAAATCTAAATATTTTGAATACAATTTTATGCATTCAGCTACACACATTTTGTAGATAATTTTATATTTTCAGGGTAAATGTATGTTTTTTAGATAAATAGTTTGTAGATGATAAAGTGTATTCTTGGTAATTTAAAAAAGATGTATCTTTGTTGTTTTCACTACAAATATGTGTTGGTAATTTTTTTATAAAAGTGTATTGCTGGTAATTTTAGTATAAAGGTGCATTCTTATACCTTTTTTTTATTGTTATATTGTCATTTTGCTATTAAGATGTATTTTTTATAACTTTTTTTTAGTGTTGTATTGTTAGTTTTCCTATAAAAATAAACTGTTGATTTTTGTTTGGGATTTTACTATTTGCCCATAACTGGGACCCTAACAAGTACTATCACCTTTGGTCAGGGAGGACCTGGAAACAACAGCAGTTAAGAGAGTGGTTCCACACTCCTCAAAACCTCCAATCCCCTGATCAAAGGTTTTTCTGCCAGATGTAGTTTATAGTCATACCAGGACAGCAATGCTTTGTACTGGCAGTTCAATTCATTTTCTTTTTTCTTTTCTTTTTGCATAATCTGATTCTACCAAGGATTTTTCTGTTAATGCAAGTCTTTTAAAATATGAACCTCAATACCTACATATAGTCAAATGTGCACACATGCATACAAACAAACATTTTTACAGGTTTATTTAATCACACACACACACACACACACATGTATATATTTGCACACATGTATTAAACTTACTATGCAGAGATACTGAAAAGTTCTCAGACTGATCCACTTTTTAAAATTTGACTTAATCTCATAATTTATTTTTGAACCAATTCTTGATTGAACTGAAGAATTTTCAGCACTCCCTTGTATTAACCACACACACACACACACACATATATATATATATATCCAGGTAAGATGAGAATGAATAGAGTACAATTCCAAAGTTCGTCACATTTAATTTAAAAGAGGGCTCAATACAAAGTAGAGCAATATTACTTATTTTAGGATATCACACCGAAAACATATCAAAATCACTACACAGTTGCAGTTGTGTTTTGATGCGTATCACTGCATTTCATCAGACGGTTGTAAATTACTGGCAAGTGAACGATTTAAAAGCAAAATACCTTTTTTTACAAAAAAAGTAAAAAAAGTAGGGTTATAAGATTTGTGGGCTTTACTCTGATTAACCAATCAAATATGACCTACATTAAATTTAAAATAAGCAAAGAGGTAAAAATTAAAAAATTGTTTTTTATAAATGGGTTGTGACCCGTAGATTGGCAGCTAACTGCAGCACATTAAACAGTGGTAGATGTTAATGGATACATCAATTACACACACTGGACAATGCCATTTCCTAAGAAAAAAATAAGGTGGAGAGGTAATTTAACAAAATGCTAAACAAGTTTTTGCTTTGTGTGTTTCCTACATAAAAATTTTTTATAGTTGATACATAAATAGCTTTTTTTGAGAAACCAGTAAATAATTTAAATGTATAGAATTAATTGGTAAATTAATATGCAACTGTTAAATAAACATCCTTCATATAAGATATTAATAACAATAACCAATCAATGTAAAATGTCAAAAATACCAACCAACTACAAATACATCTGTACAAAATGTTACTAATACTACCACAAAATTAATAGAAAATTATATTAAATCCAAATTAATCTTACAAATAGAAAGATAAACCATATATGATGCAACACAGTTCAACTAAATTCTAAGAAAAAACATTGTCAAATTCTAAGTCTAACTGAATTGTAAGGTAAAAGGTAGACTGTGTTTACAATTTACCATTAACTCAGATCTTAATAAAGCATTCTTATCAAAGAACCTGGTAATTTCCAATTTTTCATGTAAACACAGAAAACAGAGCTCATAAAGATCTCCATGTCCTTGACATTTAAAAAATTTTCCATTTCACCTTAGTAGTTTTATTATCAGCTTTCAAACTCAAAATATATTTAGAAAGTGATGTATTATTTCTATAAGTATTATTAGTGAAGCATAATACATGTTGATACCACCTAGTCTTGAAAGAATTCTTAGTACTGCCAATATAGAAATGCTCAACCATCGAATTCTCTATTGTAGAGATAGTACAGTGATAAACAAAACATTTAGTTAAACATTTGTTTGCCAATGGGCATTGGTCAGAATTCCTACAATTACACTGGCCAGTATCATTAACGATATTTTCCTTGGAACTTGTATTATCATCCAGATTATTAAATTGGTTTAGAATTTTATTATTGTACAACTTTATGATCTTCTCAAGATTATCGGTGCAGCTATAACTTAGTTTTAATGTGTTTTTGTTAAATATTTTACTAAGAGGAATACTTTTAGGAAAATGTTTATCAATCAATTGGAGGAACTTATGGCCTAACTTAGCAGTAATTGTTTAAATGGGGTTGGGGGTGTAACTAATGATCTTCCTACTTCTATTCCTTTTCTTTGGACCACTACCATCATATTTTCTAAACTTGATTTCAGCACACTTATAACCACTATTCTTTAGAATTTTATTATACACACCATTAAATCTTGTTTATGATATATTTCAACCTTATATGAAAAATAATATCAACCCAATTTATATTCACCCCCAATTATAACTACCCTCCATCACATACCTTCATCTGTAGAGCATAGGATTAGCAACCACTCATCTGACAAAGATGCGTTTGATAAAATTAACAACTTATCTTTTACCTCGGTTAACAACAAACTAGGGGTTATTTTGGACATTGGATGCCATTTTCACCTTGATCAACTTTTACTATCAAAGCAGGAGTTGTATCATCAGCATAGATGCCAAGTTGAGAGCTGATGACATTGGGAAGGTCATTAATGAAAATTTTAAAAATAGTAGGACAACAGATAAAACCCAGGGGGACATCCAATTAGTACAAAACAATATAGATTAGTGGCAATTTGGGATAACTTTCATTTCGCGATTGTAGAGATAGTACAGTGATAAACAAAAAGTTAGGGATTATGCAGTGCCTCATTCTCTTGGTGTTATATTCCATGCTAATAGGAATATATACTTGACAAGCACGGTGGATAAAAAAAGTAGAGGTTTAAATTTAATAACCAGCACAATAAGAATAAAGGTACAGTTATGCACAAGGCTGTCGCAAGTCATTCCAGTAGTGAGTGCTACTATTGGAAGGTCAGTAGTTCTCGCATAAGTCTGAATCGTACTCAACAGATCCCAGCTCGACTCTGTAGTCCATTGACCTACCACTACTTATAGGTAGTTACTCATGGGGGTGACAGGTTATTCTATCTCATCACTTGGCAAACAGGGAATTAGCTCCTTCGAGGACTTGCTTACATTTATTACAAGCAGTAACGAATAGGCGCCTGCTGTGATGAGAGCTGTCACAATGGTATAGCTGAAAATTGTAGTTCCTCTGTGCTATAGTGGATGAGTATGCTGGTGTGGACGCTGGAATGGACTGAGGTTTCAGCTGGTATTTTCAAGAAGGGATGAAAGCATCCATGCAAGTTTTGACCCAAGAATTAAGCTCAGTAGCACAATTTTCAATTGGGAGGTTACAGAGGTATCATGAAGAAAATGATGGAGTGAGTCCCAGTCAGTATGCAGGTAACAGAAAGAGTTCTTATGGATAGGAGGTTCCTGTTTGGAATGAAATATCAGTATCTATGACAAAGTGATCCAAGTTACCAAGAAGGCAGTGCTGCAAAGCTCAGTTAAGAACAGGGAGAAAAGCCCGTTGCTCAGTTTTGCTAGTGAAATATGTAGAGAATTCCACAGTTTGAGTAAGGGATTGGGATGTTATGAAATAAACCATAGATTTTTTTTAAAAATACACACACAAATACAAACTTACATTATATTAATATTTCTATTCAAATATTTGTGCACCTTATTTAGTGTGAAACCTGTGCCTGGAATTTTCTCATGATTTCTTCAATGTTTGGCTGAATGTGCAATAAGCATTTCTTCAGTTGAGCATAGAGCCTTTCTCGCTTATTTTTTATGTTATTTAGGATTGGGAAGCCTAATTCACATAAATAAGAAGTAGAAAATTGCAATAAAACTGATAAAGCCTTTTTAGTTAATGGGGGATATTCCTTCTGTATTGAAATCCAAAATGCATCAATGTTTTATTTTGAGCTTTTGATCACTAGAATTTCTTCACATAATTGATGTCCAATATTAAAAGAAGCATTTATGAAGGGATTTTGAATCCAATCTTGCTTTTCTGTGCTCAATGAAGGAAAAATAATAGTCAATGTTTCCGTCGAGCACTTTCAGATGGGTAACCATAACAGGGATAATTTCTTTAAGGCACAGGCAGTACGCATCGGAGAATAGTGACAACAATTATTTGTGAAAAAGAGTTTAATATTTATTCTTTTATTCAAATACTAAAACTGTATCATTGCTACTTCCACACACACACACACACACACACACACACACACACACACACACACATACACACACACATACACACACACACACATACACACACACATACACACACACACATACACACACATACACACACACACATACACACACACACACATACACACACACATACACGCACACACATACACACACACACATACACATACACACACACACACACATACACACACATACACGCACACACATACACACACACATACACACACACACACACATACACACACATACACACACACACATACACACATACACACACACAAACATACACACACATACACACACACACACACATACACACACATACACACACACATACACACATACACACACACACACATACACACACACACACACACACACACATGTATGCAGTGACAATATTTTGTGGTGCACTTAAGTTCTGTAGCATGGCAGTTGCAAATGATTGAAATAGAAACATAATGGGAAAAGAAGTTAAAAATTAGTATTTTTGAATATGCCTAGGCCTTTCACAAGAAGAAGTAAAAAATTGGACATTTTAGGGTGGGATGGTGGTGTTCTGCATGTGTTATATTACTGATGAAATCTAGTAGTCTTGAGCTAGTTTTTTGCCATAATTAGGGTTGTAGAGGGTTTGTGGATGGCTTTTTGTGAAAACTGTATTCGTTGAGTTTGTCTAAATACCTACTTAAACCTAGAATGTGTGAATTTATTTTAAAAAGAGTTAGACGATATCAAATACCCGAGTAAATATTTACCAAGCTTTACTGTGTTTGGCTCAAGGCCACAACTGTGAGAATCAAACTCAATGACAATGACTTCTGAAACTATCACTCAGTAGCAAATTTTCATATATTTCCTCAGCTTAGTTTAGTTTGGCATAAGGCCATAACAGTGAGGCACACAGTGTGGATCTCTCTTAGCCTTGTGTTTTTTTTTTCACTCGTTCCTGGATTTTTAAAATCTCATAATAAGAATTTAAGAATCTCCATTCTCTTATTTCCTAAATTCACTCTGCATTTTTTTTTTTCTTTTTTTTTTCTTTTGTGACTTACACCAGTTTCTCGGCAGCTGTTTTCATTACAGATATATTCTCATTGACGGACTTGCAGAAACCCAAGACTACCATCAATCATGAACAAACATTGCCAATGTAGAATCTTCATACTTTACTTATTGGTGCCTAAACTTCTAAAAAAACAAACTGGTTTGAAGGAGATGCTTTTAATCTTGGACTCCAGTTTTTTTGGTAACATTAGAAGCAAGCCAGCCAACTAAATTTAAAATCTGCTTTCCATGAACAGACTTTTTGGCAACTTGACATAAAAGAGCAGAATTCTTGCATGGGTGTGCTATGAATATTCAAAATGTCTATATTTTATTCAATTTTGTAATAAAAACACATTGAAAGGATTACTTGAATGCAAATTGTACCAACATATGAGTTCAATAAAAACTAGAACTGTTTTACTAAAATATAAATTTTGACAGCACAAAAGAATGTAACATAAACTAGAAACAGTATATGGGTATGTGAATAAAATGTTGTTAATTTTCATAGTTTGGGTTTAAAATTATATGAAGTAGCTCTATTCTGTCAGTAATACTTGCATTAATTCATAACAACTTACACTGTCAGTTTTCAACATTTCCAGTGCATTTATATAGTAAAATTATTTGCAGTACTTTTGTGAGCAATTTGTTCACACACACACACACATCTATATATATATATATATATATATATATATATATATATAAATACATAAAAGGTTAATGGTCAGGGCTGAATTAGACCAGGAAACAGTGGTATTAAAAAGTGCTTAATACATGTGTGAAAAAAGTAAAAATAACATGTAGAGCTTTTAACTAGAAAAATCTGGCATCTTGTCTACAGTCACTTCCTCACAGTGGTACTGTGGTTTCCCTCTGTCTTTTCTACAAGTATATTCACGGCAACTGCTCCAACAAGCTACTTTTGCTGGATCCCAAACTGCATGAATTTAACCGTGCTATTAGGTTGGCATCTCGGTCCCACTCTTTCACTGTTGAAATGGTTAAATGTAGCCGTCTCTTCTACTCCAATGGCTTTTTATTTTGCACTTCCTGTCTATGGAACTTCCTTCCTCTTACTTGCTTACCTAATAGCTATAATCATCAAATCTTTCAAATGTAATGTCAATCAACATTTTCTGATGCCTTGATCTTGGTCCCCGTCCTTCTCTTTATCCTTTCCTCAAACACACCCCTCTTTACTCTCACTCTCTGTAACCCCTTGTGTGCTAGTGGCACTACTGCCTTGCTTGGGGTGAAATGCTTAAAAAAAAAAAAGATTTTTAAAGTATATATATATATATATATATATATATATATATATCCTTCCTGCTATTCTTTCAGAAATGCATAGCTCACCACTTAACCGTTAACAATCCCTTTTCTCTGATATTTTTTTTACTGTAGAACATATAACGTGAATACCAAAACTTGCTAACAACAATATTGCAAAATTCAGATCTTTTAATCTTTTTGTCCCGTCAACTAGAAATATATTTTTGAGTACAGAAAATGGTTAAACATCAGCAGGAAAAAATGGTGGAGTAGCAGTAAAGTCAGTGGGCAGCAATAAGAAAATTCATAACTTTTGTGATGTAAATGAATGGTTGTTCTCACGTTCGTAATACTCATTGTAGTCAAGACTTTAGAATCGCAAATACTAGTAGTAACTCTTTCAAATAATACTCCTACTAGTAATACTTGTTCGAATAGTAACCCGAAGAGTGATCAGTATAGAAAAATGGTATAGAGAATTGTGATCACTTAGACGCCATGCTAATTCCCATATATACCTTTCCTTTATGATCACATGGTCTACTTTTTAGAAATGGAATCACCAGTGTTTGCTCACTGGTGATCTGTGTTCAAACTCCAGTGTCAGCAACAACACTTTATCCCTATACAACAAAACCCTTTTCGACATATACTGGTTTTACATTGCCGTCATCATTAACTGACAACCATGGTTGGTGTTTCTTTTTACCTCCATATTTTGTTGTATCTATGTTGTATGTAGATGCAATGATGTATCTACATGTATAAAAGGCAAACTTCACAATGCATAAAATGTCAGACTATGTTTTTAGTTTTCTTTGCCTATACATGACAGAAGCCATGTTCACATTTGATGGGTCCACTGATATATTCTTAGGTTAGGTTTTGGTAACCCCCGGTCCCCAGACTACATCCAACGCACAAAGGATTTTGTCCGGCCCACCAACTTTAACACCTGGACACAAATTATTTAATTAATTTGTGGAGCAAGTGGCAGAAACATATCAGTTGGAGTTACCATACTGAAAGCACATGGTTCTTGATAATGACTGAGGTGGTCAAAAGCACTTGGACAAAAACATAGATATATGACACCATATTCAAAAATTAGAAAAAAAATACATTCAAATATTAAACAGATAGACCTTGCTGGCTAAATTTAATAAAACTTGTTTAAATGAATACTTGCTGCGTAAACATACCAATATATATATATATATATATATATATATATGAAGAAATATAGTCTTAAAGTGTGCTATATTTATGGGATAAAGTGCTCAATATCAGAGATAGAGCGTGTGTAAATATAAAAGTGAACATAGAAGTCAGCACTTAGACGCAACAGTCTGTTTCATGCTAGATGCAATCGTCAAGCAAGTTGCCTGACGATTGCATCTAGCATGAAACAGACTGTTGCCTCTAAGTTTTGACTTTTATGTTCACTTTTATATTTATATATATATATATATATATATATATATATATATATATACACTTACACACACACACACACACTGAGCGTGATGAGTAAAATGTTGCCATTTTATATTTTTAATCTTGTGCATTGTTTATTTTTGATTTTGTCAAATACACAGTATAGTAGGGTCAGTTGGGCACCATCTGTGAGAAAAAGAGATCCATGTCACAATTAACTCCACCAGAAATTTTGAAATGCCATGCTGTATTGCTTGACATTCACACTGGAAGGCTCAATAAAGAGTTTAATGGTGTTTTGAGTGATCACTAGTGATGGCAACATTATGCCTCCATTCATCTTCCCACATCGGCCTCAGACTCTGTATGGAGGCCTACATAAAGTGCCTTGAGGAGGTAGTGATGCCCTAGGTCAAGAGGCTGGCTGCTGGAAGACTGAATGTCTAGCAACAGGACTCTGCACCATGCCACACATGCAGGAGAACCCAGTCATGACTGTCAGACAATTTCTGCAACTACATCACCCCTTACATCTGGCCACCTAACACTCCAGACTGCAACACCCTCTGATTGTTATGTGTGGGGGTGCAGTTAAGCAAGAGACCAACAAAACTCCTTGTAATAGCAAAGATGAATTGAAGGCAAAGATTATGGCAGCATTCACCAACTTAAACAAGGAGACCATCCAGAAGAGATGCAAGAGATTGCGAAGTAGTCTGGAGCCAGTAGCGATTTTATTGAATAAATTAAGTCTTTAGTACTTCAAGATATTTTTATGCAATTTTGGCAAATATATCTGTTAAAATTAGATGTCAGTGTTATTTTCATTTTTTGCATAATTTAGATGACAATTTATCCATCGCAACCTGTGTGTGTGTGTGTATATATATATATATATATATATATATATATATATATATATATCAGACATTTCTGACCATGAGACCTGGATTTGAATCTCACCACGGTTGATTTGTCAGGAAGGAGACTTCCTGATGTTATCAGTCTGGAGGGGGCAATCCCAGCATGTGGCATCTTTGAAAAGTGCCTGAAAACCCTACCACGGGTTGACCCAAGCCTTGTGAATGAAATTGGGTAGGGGGAACACTTGGTGGGGATGTCAATAGCTGTGCTAGCATGAAGTCACAAGTCATCATGACCAAGGGTTTGAGTGTGCTAGCCTTGTTCAGAGTGTTGATCATGCGAGATAACACGCTCACTCCCAGAAACTGTAACTAAGGTCTGCTCAGCATAGTTGCAGTATAAACCA
>OZ038484.1:105309132-105339132 GCA_964036315.1 Acanthosepion esculentum
CACAGAGTGGTCCAAGTTACCAAGAGGTCAGTATTGTGAAACTCGGCAAGAGTGAGGAGAGGTGGTAAGAAATAAATTAGGTAGAGGAGTCTGTTGCTCAGTTTTGCTAGAGAAATGAGTAGAAATGTTCATGATTTGAGTAAGAGATTGGGCAATGAAAAAATTTAATGTCTGAATACTGGTAACATCAGTATATTTAGAATGTTTCAGCTGCGTGTCATGGTTAGCATTAAAGTCAGTGAAGACAAAGATGTTTGTAAATGGATGGAGAAAAAGTGTTTTTCTATACTCTCAGCTATTTTGTCTAATATACTGCAGTCCTGAGATGAGAGGGGGCAATAAAGGAAAAAGGAATAGCTGACAGAGTTGTAAGGAAAGACAGACGCATATGAAAGTGTAGTCAGCGGCCTCAAGAGACAATTTCCTGGTCATCATATGATTATACTGGATGTAAAGAGCAAGGCTATGCCTGTGAATGCTGGAATCTTTTCAGCAAAGAAGAAGATAGCCTGGATTCAAGAATTCATTGGCATCAATGGAAGAATTCAGGTTGGTTTCAGAAAGGGGCAAAGATATCTGGCAATTGTTCCAGGAGAAAAGATTCCACACTACAGAATTTAGAACAGATACCATGAATATCGGAGAAAGAAAGTTTGAGGGATGTCGGTGTTTGTTTTGTTTGCTGGTTCAGTTGTATTTCTTTTTGTTGTGATTATCATGAGATTTGTTTTGAGGAGAGAGAAAAAGAACCACTATAAAACAAAACTTGAAAAAAAATAAAGAATGACAAAATGTTATGTTGAAGAATGGAGCACTCTCTACTCAATTATAATAGACATTAGATGTCCAGAAAATCTATAGCAAACATATTCACATGTGTAAGTTATGCAGTGTTTAACTCAGAATCACTATACTCATTATATAGTGCCTTGTGTTATCCTGGTATAACTAGGTTACACTGTTTTGTCTGTACTATGAACCTACATTATTCACTAGAAAATATTCAATGTATAATAATTCTTGTGTGGTGATAGAGAAATAAATAACAAGAACACCAAAATTTCACCATCTCTAAAAATAGACCGATAATAAAAATTGCCAGGCAAACAAAGCTATAGTTCGAGCAAACAATCAGAAAGCTTTTGCAACCAGGATGTAAGAAAAGAAATAAACAAATAATAACAAGGAGACCAAAATTTCACCATCTGTAAAAATTGTTTGGCCAACCAGTCAGAAAGCTTTCAGGACCAGGATATAAGACCACAAACCAATGATAAGCAAATGGCCTTTTCGAAGCAGATCTATAGATCTGTATATAAATTGATGGAAAATAAAGCATAAATTAATGAGTTCATAAATTAATTTTGTCAATTCTCCGATGATATGATCATTGTAGCATAACCAGAGATGAAATCCAACATTTGCATGACTAGGTGGTGACTTTAGGCTGCTAACTCATCCTTGCGACTTTGAAAACAAATACACCTTCCTTCACTACAAGTCCAATATACACACATATCAATTATAGTGATATATGGTGGTAACGGACATTGTCATAAGATAAGCAAAACATCCATAACTGATAACCCCCTACCACCATACTTGTCTGTCAAGATATTAAAACCAGGTATCATAAATCTGAAACAGCTTGCCTTATTAACGCAACCTAACCATTAAAGAAACTGTCTATAGATTTTAAAGGACCTGTTTCTGCTTCTAAGTATGAATACATATTGACAAATACTCAAGATTTCGATTTGTTTTCCCACTGAAATATATGACATCTACCAATATCAAAAGGAATCACTGCAATTTGTTTTTCATTTTTGGGATGCCATCATATACACATTCAGACAGAAGCACATCACTTCTCTCAAGGGAGATGAAAGAGTGATTCTTCTCAAGAAAGATCAGTCCTAGTTAGACTTACCATCCCAGAGATAATGGTCAGGTCAAAAGATACAATAGTACCTTCCAGATGCACTGACACTCAATTTGATCTCTAGTGTGCACCTTTACTAATTGTACTCTACACAAGCAACTCTTTAACTTTCAGCAGGAATCAACATCAGAACAGTCAATACCATCCTGGCTAAGTACTCCTGATTCTGTTTTAATGAAAAGAAATTTGCATTAAACTAAATATAAACCAATTCTTGGAGAGGTGGATTTAATTGAGGTTAACCTCAATATGCACATGTTTGTCCCCCAGGAGGAAGAGAAACAACTTGATCGATTAAACAACTTGAACCAGCTGGCAATAATCCTTCAGAAAATCTTATTACTTAGCAACCAACTTCAGAAATCAGTGTGGATAAAATGAATCAGTCTCATATCCCAGAAACAGCAGACAGAAATTGTTGATGATCATTATCCAATAACATCAAGCTGTTGAACAAATTTCTCTTCACAAATCAGAACAAGTTTGTAACATACCAATGCCCCTGAACTTATAATTAACCGTATAATCATGAAATGAATTAACATTGGACCAACGGAGGAAGGCATGATTGTGGTGAAGTGAAGGATAAAATACCAAACACTGTCTAAATTTGTGTATGAGACTGATTTAAGAAGTCACTGAACTGGGTTGCTTCCCTTTAAAATTTGAGTTATCTTTGCACATTTTGGTGCTTATTTTAAGCTCTTAAATGTGCGTGCAACACCCTAACTGTTATTTAAATACTAGTGACTTTGAACCAATGACCATGTTTAAATGCATACATCAATGAAATTATTGACATGTCATTGACTGACTAAAAAATTGAACAAGAGAGCATTTTTTCTTGTTTTGTATTAAGTTGCTAATAAATGTGTGTGTGTGTGTGTGTGTGTGTGTGTGTGTGTGTGTGTGGTACCTAGACTTTATGAATTTACGCATGGTACTAGATTGGCAGCATGGTCTCATCATTTTACAGTTGAATTGGATAAATGTAACTCTAAGTTCTATGCTAACGGTTTCTTCTATCACACTTTTCATTTGTGGTAATCTTTTCCAGCATCTTGCTTTCCAATCAACTATGTTTTTCACAAATTTAAATGCAATGTCAATCATTATGTTATGTCTTCTTAATTTCTGTTCTTTTACTGTCTTCTTCCATCAATAGTAGTTTTTCTCATATTCTTTAGCACTCCTTGCATCCTAGTGGCTTTATCGTCTTCCTTGGGGTGAAATGATTTTATTTAATTACAATTTTAAAAACCAATTTTAAAATATTTTCACTGTTAATTTTAATAGACTATATTTTTAAAAAAAAACAAGTAAATTTAATAGAATTGCTTACAGTATATAAAATTATTTTTTCACATCAAATATAAGTATGTATATTACCAGGTCACACTCTTTAATTTTATTTTTAAATATTATGTAAGTAAAATTTTGGACAATGATGGCACAAAATAGCTATTTCATTTCTCTGATTCAGTAAATTTTTATTTTTTTAAAACTTATTAATATGTAGTTTCTCATGTATGCACAAAGGACATGGGTTATTTAATGACCTACATATTCTAGCTTTTCTTATTAACTTCCATTTTACTGTAGGTGTTTTATTGGATTCTTTTAGGTGCCAGAAGTACTTTGAGAGAGATGTTTGATTTTTATATTTATTTATCCTAAATGAACTTTGATGTTGGTTGAACCTTTTTTTGAATTCATGGCTTGTGCAACCTATATATATTTTTATGTTTTCAGGATTTTCAATAGAAAACATTGGTAAACTAATGATTCTGTGCGACATTTATTTTGTAGACGACAGTTATGAGGGTTTCTACAGTTACATAATTTTTGTTTATCCTCATCAGTTTTTATTTTTATTTAATTTATGTAAGTTAATTTTAGTGTATTTTTATTGAAAATAGTACTTAGTTTACCTTCACTGGGAAAATGGTTGACTATTAAAGCGAGGAAAATGATCTCAGTTAACCTCTGAACTTTTCAGCAAACCCTCGTATATATATATATATATATATATATATATATATATATATATATATATATATATATATAATTTTATATATATATATATATATATATATATATATATATATATATATATATAATTTTATATATATATATATATATATATATATATATATATATATATATATATATATATAATTTTTTACAGCTGCTGAAAGCCATTGAAGAACTCTTTGAAATAGTCTATTCTGATGTTGAGGTAATTTTTGTTTATTGCTGTAAAAATACATATGCTCTGTTAAAATAAAAACATCGAGCTCTCTGTGGATCAGTTTGAATAATTAATATTACTAGGATCCACCCAGATTATATACCAATGGATCAATTACCTGTACTATACATATATATATATATATATGTATAGAGAGAGATATGTGCACACACACTGTAATCCTTTGTGTATAGATTGCTAGGGAGCATAAGATGCAATTAAAAAAAGCAAAGAAATTCCAGGTGAAAAATTTTTTTTCATGAATAAAACACACCTGATTTTAGAGCAAAGAAAATGAGCAAAACTTATGAAAAAGTAAGAGAAAAAACAAAAAAAATCGGTCAATTTGTTTACTTTTATGATTTGTAAGCATTACAAAAATATGTTAATGACTCTTGGGGTATAAAACCACTTAATCACCAATATACTCTAAGAAAATAAATCAAAATAAAATTGAATAAATAGTAACTTATCTTAATTTTGTATTTTATTTTATCATAAATTAAATAACATTTTTACCTTTTTGAATGATTTCCAAACTCGGGTAGCTTTCTAAACTCAGCGAAATCCAGAAAAAGTACAGAACCGTACAAGACTTAGAGAAACATTATGAAAGAGTTATTTCCCTTTGTTGCAATCCACCATCAGATAGATACACTGCTGGCCAAAATCTTAAGGCCAATGAAAATAAAGAAAAAATATACTTTTTGCATTGTTAGACTCAACCACTTATTTGAGTTGAGCTTCAAAAAATGAAAATAAGAAAAGGAAAAATAAAAAGAATAAAATTTTTAGCATTTAATAGGGAAAATTTTATTCAAAGCTGGAATGAGAGGCAAACCCATGTGTACGGAAAATGCATTGAGTTTGAGGAAGCAGTAATAAAGATCCCTATCAGATGCTACAGCTTAGCCTAAAGATGCTGACTATAAGGAGGCAAAATGTAGTCTGAATAGCTTTTCCACTTTGTCTCATTGTTTCCACATATATACCTATGCATGAATGCACACAAGTGCACACGAAAGAGATATTCATCTATCTATCTATCCCAGAGTAATATAAACACCAAGCAAGTGCGGAAGCTTAAATATCTGGAAAGGGTTTTAACGGCAGATGGAAAATGCAACACCAAGATCCGAACATACATTGGACTAGCAAAAGAAACATTCCAAAAGTCAAGCAAGGTGTTGAGAAACAGAAAACTTTTGTTAGAAACAAAAAAAAAGTACTGGATATTTATGTGATATATATATATATATATATATATATATATATATATATCTTCTTATAATGTAATCACCCCCCCACAAGGAGAAAACTGGAGGCAACAGTAATGTCATTCTACAGAAGTTTACTGAAAATTCCATGGATGAAGTGAGTAAGCTACAAGAAAGTCTTGAAGAAAATGGCACCAGAAAGAACACTTATACTCAGAAGCAGGAAGAGCTGAAATTCCTTGGGCACATAATGAGGAAGGAGGGCTTTGAGCAAGAGAAATAGAGGAAGGCAGCTTGTGTGAATGGATGGTGGAAGAGACTTAGCAAAGTGAGATAAACTGCTAAGAGCCACAAGGGATAGGAAGCTACAGAGGGCCATGATCAGCTATGTCCTGAAGGGATACAGCATGTAGCAGAAGATCTCTCTATCTATCTATCTATCTATATATCTATATATATATATATGTGTAATTTGGCAGCAACTTTTCTTTCAAACATGTAGTGTTGAATGTTAAAGACAACATAGTCTTACATATTTTCTTTTGAATTTTCTCATATTCTCTAATGAGACTTTTTATTTGAAAATAGTTTCGAAATATGTATTGTCCATACGATGACCTAGCGCTTTCGAACATCATTGTTCATCTTCAGTCAAAATTTTTTTTTTTTTTTTTAAAAAGAAGATGAACAATGATGTTTGAAAGCGCTAGGTCATCGTATGGACAATACATATTTCGAAACTATTTTCAAATAAAAAGTCTCATTAGAGAATATGAGAAAATTCAAAAGAAAATATGTAAGACTATGTTGTCTTTAACATTCAACACTACATGTTTGAAATATATATATATATATATATATATATATATATATATATATACACTAGCTTATAAGCTAGTATATTGGGTGTCATTTAAGCTAGCTCCTGTGGTGGTGGGGGGATCTTGATTCAGCCTTCATCAAAATAGATAGGGAGCAATAGCTGTGATAGGCAAAAATAAACAACAGAAGAACTCAAAATTCATTGCTGCATTTAAGTATTGCATTAATATTTGAGCTTACCTTTTACTGCAACTTAATTAAAAGAAAATTTGGTGTATGTAGATCCTTAATTTCCACACAAATAATTATTTTTATTTCATGGTTGACTTTTGCCGGATTTCGCAATTAATTTTGATTATTCCTAAATCGATTTCCAAGTTATAAAAATAGTTATCATGCAAAAAGATTTGTTGCAAAAAAATCACTGAAAACAATTGCAGTAATAAAAACACGGGAATCCAAAATTTCAGGATTGCACATCCGGATCCAGCCTGGGATTTCTTTAATTTGCTCACGGAGTCAGCCCAATTCCAAAATGGTATGATATGTTGGGCTACGGCCTCTAGAAGTAAAATTGAAAAAGTATGACACAGTGACACACTGACATTTGCATTTATTATATAGATATATACTTTTGTGTGTGTGTGTGCATCTAACTTATGAGTTCAAATATTTTGTTGTAAAACACAAGAAAATGTTTCAGAATGCAATTTTCTTTATGCAAATATGTTGATTTGATAATATCCTGCATATTTGCCAAAATCTCAGCTTCTGCTTGCCATACTGAGAATGATATACATATGTATCATTTGAATATGTGTTTTTGAGCCAATGTACATAATATTTGAGTGAACAGTGGTGTAATGGATAGTGTCTCAGAATGAGGAATCAGAGAGTTGAGTTCAAATTCCAGTTGAGTTTGTTACATTCACTTATGTTCAAATACCCTTGTGAAAGGTATGAATCCCCCATCTATTCTTCCCCCAGCTATGGGTAAATAGCAGGTTAGTGTGAGTTTTATAGTTGTGGTTGGTTCCCTATACCACTCCAGAAAGTTCCTCCTGTACCTTTACAACAGCCAGATCAGACTGAAAATGGAGTACTGCTGCCAGACCATATATGGGCAGGAGCAGCTCAGTCTTCACTTTCAACTCTAGATAGAGTCCGAAAGCATGTACACAGCCTTGTGTGTGACTAATTATTTTCCACGCTACAACCTCTTTCACACAGATGAGATGTTGCGAGTTTCTTGCTATTTCCATGGAGCTTATTCAGATGAACTATATTCCTTAGTTCCACCAGTCCTAAACTATACAGCCAAGACCCAACACGCCGCACACATTGTAGCAAACCACCTACATTCTCTTTGTATTCCATTGCTGAAATGTAAGTTCCACTTGATTAGCTTTTTTTTTCACAACTCCCAAAAGGATGCTTCCCCAATCACTATAATGTTAGCCAGTTCAAATCTAGGATTAACCATTATCTTCCCCACATATCTATATAAGCTGTGCCTCTTACTTTGTGACACTCTACTTCAAACGTCTCTCGAGGCTTGAACAGAATGAACATCCTTGTAATAAAATAAACAGCCTCGACAAGGATGGACTCCATCAGGTTATCTTGCCCAAGACACACCACTGCTTCTATGCTGCAGTTATGACATGATATTCATAAACCTGATAAAATAGATATTTATTCCTTGTTACATAGATGTATTAGATTTATTAATTATAGTTATTGATGAGTAAAAGCATCTTAAAGTTTTTCAGGGATTTTGAGCTGGTTAGAATAAAGTAATATCTACTCTTAACTTTCAGAAAAACTCAATCAATGACATACTTGCTGGGACTGATTTCCTTACAGAATTTTTAGCTTTTATTATAGCCAAAAATTATATTACATACAAATATTTCTATGAATTGGTTACCAGCACACATTGATTTCTCATTTAGTATTGTGGTTCTGGACCAGGCTTAGGTGAGTCAAGTAAACATCTATAATTTTAAAAATTAAAAAAAAGTATTTCGAAGAAAAATAAATATGGATTTATTGGTGACTTTTTAATAAAAAATATTTTGCTTGCACAAAAATATTGATTTTTAAAAAGAGAAAAGCATATTCTGATAAAATACTTTTACCTTTACAAATCAGATAGGTAACGGAACAATATAATTGTTGTGTTTATATATTCATAAACGTCTATTTGGTGCCTATTGCATTAGAACTGCTTACAAGTTAAATCATCATTTAATGTTTCAATACTGTAGCTTTACGTGAGAATCATTAGAACTTGTAAACATTTCTCATTGTCAAAAGTGACAGGCATACCAGTGTTAAAGCCGAGATGAAAGTTAGTACATTTAAATTTTAAATGTTGACTTTGAAAGCAAACAGGCCTTCCTCATTTGATAAGCTGGCATAACCAAATTTTCCTACTGCACAATTTCTCCATATTTCATCTAGTACCAGACAAGACTAAAGGTTAATCCTTTATTTCCTGTTTAGGATTGGGTTTCTCTTTCCCTCTAAAGAACAACTTCAACTCTATGCTTCTAATGTCTCCACCAAAATTTTATTTACTATTTCTTTTCCTTCAATAGGAGAAGATAGGTTTGCTTTCATCCAGTCCACACTCCTGCCTAGTCTTTTGAACAGGAGTAGCAGTTTATCCCTTGTTTCCTGTTCATGATTAGGTTTCTAGTTCCTTCTAAAGTCTTCTCATTTTCTTTCACTCCCAGTAGCCCCTTGCATCTTAGTGACATTGTTGCTTTGCTTGGGGTGAATGATTTTTTTTTTTTTTAAATCATTGCTTAATAAAAATGACGCAAACTTCATAAAAAATGAGATTGTGTATTTCTTACTGGCAGAAGTGGTCAGCTAAAATCCAGTATTTTGAATGCTGATTTTTATGGCCAGCATGCCTTCATCAGTTAGACTGTATTTTGCTAATATTCTTTCTACCAGCTCACTTCCATCCATCTAGTCTTTTACATTAACTCTTTGGAGCCAACTGTAGTGGCCAAAGTAGCTGCATATTTCTTTCTAATATAAAGATTCTTCTTCTTCTTCTTCTTCTGTGTGCCATGTCATTTCAGGACGTTGGTGATCATTGCTCTCCATAGTCTCTTGTCCTTTGTAGCTCTCAGAATATGTTGTCTCTTTGCTCTCTCTCTCTCTCTCTATATATATATATATATATATCCCTGTTCTGCCAACCATTTACACAAGCTTGTTAAGGAGGTTATGTACTACTGTCTTCTACCCTCTATATGTCTTGTAAGTGTCAAATTCTCCAAGCCCTCTTTCCTTATTATGTGCCCTAGAAATCTCAACTCTTTCTGATTTGAAATATAATGTTAATTTTTGCTTCCATTTTCTCTAAAACTTTACTGTTACTCACATGTTTAGTTCATGGTATTTTCAGCATCCTCCTGTAGAATCACATTTCTGTTACCACATGTTTTTTCTTCATCTCTGAGAAAATTGTTCAGCATTTACTGGCATAAACAAGGACTGATATTACATAACATTTTAGTACTTTTTTTCTTTATTTCTAATGAAATTTTCCAATTTCATTATACTTTACTTAGCTTTTGGAAAGCATCTTTTGCTATCCTAATGTTCCTATGTTGTGTTTCCTGCCCACAATTAAAACACTTTTTAAATATTTTAATTTTTGCACTTGTTTGATTTTTCTGTTGTTTATTCATAGTTTGCATATTGGTCTGTTCCTTTTGCTAACAACCATACATTTTATCTTACAATTAATGTTTTTGCTTTCCTTTACTATTTTCTGTAGGAGCTCCTGTAGTTTCCTTTCTATGTCTGCTATCAACACTGTGTCATCTGCATATCTAATGTCGTTAAGATTGTGGCCACTAATAATGAATCTCTCTGAATTGCCTCACAGCAAAGATTGAATAAGTCTGAAAGATTACAATTATTAATTTCTTAAGACAGCAGGCAGGCTCTCCCCATTTTAAAGGTTGGTGTAACACAATCTTCTAACTACAGTTTCTACCCATTTAATCTAACGGTCTAAATCTTTGTGGATCTAATTGAAGTGACTGCATATTCTTCATTGATACAGGTATCCAAGCCCAAACGAAAACTACACATGCAAACAGACTTTTTAAAGATCAGTGCAACACAATCTTCCTCCCTGTTTTTCATCTGTATTGATTTTGTGCCAAGCTTAGTAAATAGCTAAAAATCAACAAAAGTTAATTTTCTTAAATCTGTTAATTCTTAAGTTATTTTTCATCTGTAAACTTATCAAGACCTTGTTATAGAACTGTGTTATTTTCTTAATGAAAATCTAAATTATTGTCACTACAATCTTTTACTTATAAAAGTCTATAGGATATAAACTCCTATATTTTACAGCCAATAAGTGAAGCCCAAACAAGTAAGAGGTGTCTACAAATAAATATTACTAAATTCAGTAGATACAAAAAAATGTCTAATTCAGTACACTGTTTCAAATTAAATAAATGTTTTCTGGAACCTGATTGGATATGTCAAGTCATGTGATGTGCTCTCTACTAAGTCCATGTGGTGGAACTCCAAATAACCCAGAAAATGGACAGGACCCAGGTTACTCAGTATATTCCTGCACAAAACTCAGATAGGATTTGTGAGCTGAGTACCGGCTGTCAAATAGCAATAAAAAAACATTTCATCAGTGACTAGATATGCAACGTCACAACCAGTGAAGATCAATGCCAAAAGACAGTCAGCAAAGCAGGCCAGCCTTAATCAACAACATAGACACACGTACCATGACAACACATATGTCAGCAATGATTTTTCTATATACAAAGCTGCAACAAAAGTACGTTCTATGTCTCCTCATTTTGATCACTGTTTTTCTAAATTACTGCTATTGCATGCAATCAGTCAGCAGGAATACACATGTTTCATTAGCATGTGCTTTGCACCCCCCACATACCCACAGACATATTGGTATACCATACCACATGATTTTGTCACTTGTAACAAAATCACTTCTCACTTTGCAGACTCATTTGCAACAATTGAACTATTGGTCTCTTCATGTCCATAACAGAGAACATTTATTTTTAATATGTAAATACATGTATCTGACTGTATAAATGTTATAGCTTGGTCTCCTTCCTTTTACTGCAAAGATCATTTCTTTGTTTTGTATAAAAAAATTGTATTGTATTTGTGGACACAACACTTGGATTTTATTTTTCCTCATAAAATCCATGTAGACTAATCCCACAGGTCTTAAATTTAATATACCTAATAACAAAAGAACAGTTACTACATTTTGATCATTGATGAAAAGCTGATAAAGAAAGATAATTACAGCATAACCAAGACAACATGCTTATCCAAAACTCCTACTAACTGACATATATGCATGAGATTGACCACTTGCAAATATTGAAGCTGAAAGCATTTGAAAGGTTTTTAGTGATTTTCAGCTGATTAAAGCAAGACAGTACCTACTCTTGACTTACCTTTCAGAAAAACTCAATCAATGACTTACTTCCTGGAACTGATTTTCCTGTAAAAGTTTTGGCTTTTATTATAGACAAAAAATATCTAAGATGCTAATATTTAAAAAAAATGGTTTCCAGCATGCATTCATTTCTCAGTGACTTAGTCACAATACTAATCTGAACCAAGTAAACATCTATAATGATAAAAAAAATTTTTTAAATAGTTTTGATGAAAATATGAATTTATTTGTGCCCTTTGATAAAAAAAAAAGATTGGCAATGTTTAACCACAATGCCCCCAAAAATAATGGCATGTCAAAAGGCTGGTTATTCCCATAATACTATTATTACACAATACACATTTGATTCCCTCGGTTATGTTTATTTACAAGATTATAAAAATATGTGAAACTATGTACAATATAATATTTATTATTTTTCAAAAATTTATAAAAAATTACAAAATTATTAAAATCATTAACCAACTACCAACTACTGTTTATATTAACTATTTTATAAATAACTATGAAAACAAGCTTTTTATTCAATCTAATGAATAAATATTAATATCTTTGTTGTCAATTCTCATGAGTAAAGAAAATATATAAATCCACTTGCATATCATTGGGTTTTATTAAAATTCTCATCATCACTTTTTAAAGCAATAAACATTGCCAAGAGAGTCAAAAGTGTATACAGTAATGGCAGTCTTAAGGGAATAACCATCCTTTGTGGGTACATTGCATGGTGTTCTATATATATAATAATATAGAATGCCATGGTACATTGCCAAAATAGTTTTTAATTACATAAAAAAATTGATTTTAAAAGAGAATGCATTTTCTGATTAAATGCAAATTGCAAACTTAACTATCAATTTAATAATCAGTTTCAATTTTTGTTGTAAATGTGATATCTAAATTTCTCAGTTCTTAGTTAATAATCTTCAAAACATGATTTTTATCAATTTCAGTTTATGGCAGCCATGCCTTAGAACTTGTATTTTAGAGTTTAGCAAAGAATTGGTAGAGATCATATAAACTGGAATAATAACACCCCAGTGTTTTAATGAGCATGTGGTTGCAAGGGAAAGAACCAGGATTAAAATTCCAACATCACATGTATTGATCAAATTTCAGAATATATACATAGCTGTGTGAAGAGGTGACAAAATCTTTGATATCTGGTTCTTTAGTTACCATTGGTAATGAAAGCAATTAGGTATTAAGAATGTTGTTAATAAGTTTGAGAGTTGACCGATTTATTTGGTTGATTGGCCAAGGTCAGGGTTGGTGTTAGAAAAGAGGCCAAGAGTGGATTAGTGAAGCCAAGTGGAGCGTCATTGGCAGGGTTAACATATGTCTCTCTTCAGGGTTGAAATCAAAAAAATTTTTTATTATCATAAGAAAAATTTTAACTTTCAGAAGAAACAGAAATTCCATTACACAAAATTCAAATCTTCAGCACTTTGATGCTTTTTTGTAAGAAAAAAATACAAAAAACTCAAAATTACTGTAATCAATGCACTTTTTACTCTCTATTTCTCATTCACTACTCTGGCATGAAAACATCATTTTGCCCCTGACTCGTTTCTTTTGCACCCTCATAAAGCTCTCTGCTGAAGCTTTGATTCTTTAAACACTTTTGGTCTTTGTTTTTCAGTTACGCCTGCAACAAAAAAATAATGCTCCAGAGATTTCTCATTTTACCAGCTCACTTCATTTTCTCCTTTGGTTCTTGGAATTTGAATTTTCTCTTTATGTCCCCTCAGGATGTAGGCGATCATGGCTCTCCACAATTTGTTGTCTCTTGCAGCTCTAAATAAATTCCGTCTTTTTGTTATTTCTAAACCCTGTTCTGCCATCCATTTTCTCAAAAGCATCAAATGTTATTTTCCTTTGTCCCTGTTTCCCTCAATCCATTCTATGAGTAACAGATTTTCCAAGCCCTCCTTCCTGATTATGTGCCCCAGAAATTTAAACTGCTTCTTCCTGATGTTAAGTACAAATTTCATTTGTTTCCGAAATCTGAATTTGCAACCCAAAATATTTCCCACACCTATTTATGTTATATCAACTCAATCCAGTATGATATAACAATATCCCAGTAATCATTGTTAAATGCTTGGCACTCTTTAAAGCAGGGTTTTTCAAACTGTGTGTCCTGACCCTTCAGTGGGCCATGAGATAAATAAAATGGGTTGCAACAAAAAAAAGAGAGAAAAAAAATATGCAAGTGAGAGCAAAGTGCAGAATATAAACAACTCTAAATGTTGCACAGCACTCATAAATCATTGCTAGTTTTTTTTTACCAAGATAAGCTCATATTTTATTTTATTTTTTTAAATATAATTATATATGGTCTGTTCTCATTGAGTTTATATATCTTGTTCGTCAAAATCATTGTAGATTGACTGACATCAGTTCTCTCTTGCAAAGAGACCTCACGCCAAGACTTAGCTACAAAGGTGTGCAGTGCATTCATCTTCATGGCTTGTGAAAGCTGTTAAGATTGTTGAATAATTCAATTGCATCTGTAGTCATCACTAAAAATGAATTTTCTGACTCAATGTCAAAGCTGAGTGCTGGTACATTCTTTCGGTGGTAGTAAGATGATGTGTTGTGTTCATTTGAGGTCTCGGAGTTTTCAGTGAGTTGGCTGTCGTTTTGGCAAAATATAAGAATAGGTTGGTTTTTTTTAACCTGTACCTGTAATACCTGTAACATGTGCTATTTGAAGATTTCAGAAACAACCTTAATCATAGATCATTATGTCATCTGAAAGAAGGAAGAACTATGAAGAAACAGGATGACGATGAACATCAACAGATACATCTGAAAATGCAACTTGCATGAACATTGTTAAAGATGATGACCTTAGCAAACAAAAGTTGACTTCTTTTGAGACACACCTCATAAGAAGAGGAAAGTAACAAGATTTCACAGTGAGGAATACTTGCAATATGGCTGAAATATAAATATTATTTACTTTACCTTTGTGTCAGAATTTCCTTTAAATTTGTTTTTCTAAAAGTAATAATTTTATATTCATGCAAACAGATAATGCAGACAGATACACGCAATTCCAATATGTGCGAATCATAAGAGATATACATATAAATAGTCGATGCTAAATAAATGCACCTAGTGTCTTTGATTTATTACAAGTAAGTGTATGAGTCACAATGCAAAATGTGATTCTTGCTGTGGGTCGCAGCGAAATCATTTTGAAAATGCTACTTTAAAGGATGTAGTTACTTAAAAAAGTGTTCTTCTTTTAAGCCAATTCATTACAGAACAAAAAATAGATACAGTGTAACCCGGATATAAGAGACCCTGATATAAGAGAAACCTGGATATAAGAGAGATTTTCTCTGGTCCCAAATTAGAGCCATGCTTACCTAAACAAAATAGACCAAACCCGGATATAAGAGAAACCCGGATATAAGATACTTCTTCTTCAGTTCCCGCCAACTCTCTTATATCCGTGTTACACTGTATTTTTTTAATTTCATCTGCACACTATGTGTATTCTGTTTCTTTTCCGTGTCTGCTATCAGTACCGTGTCATCTGCGTATCTTGTGATGTTAAGATAATGGCCACTGATGCTGAATTCTGGTAAGATTTTCAATTCTCTCAGAATTGCCTCACTGTATGGGGTGAATAGGTTCAGTGAGAAGACACATCCTTGCCTTTTGCCCCTTTCTATTCTTGTACATTTGCTGGACTCATTCTCTGTGTGCATGCATGCTGTTTGCTGCCAGTATAGGTTCTTGATTCTTCTGATATCTTCCCCAAATATGTCAAGGTTGCTGAGTAGTTCCAACAGGAACTTGTGGCATACTTTGTCGGGGGCCTTTGCATCGTCTATGAAACATAGGTGCACGCCCTTCTGCATTTGTATTACTCTTTCTGATAACATTCTGAGCATGAATATCACGTTCTTTGTTCCTGTGTTTTTACCGAACCCGCACTGTTCTTGTCCTATCTCTGGCCTGATTCTTCTGTGTGCTCTGTTCATCATAATATGGATGATGAGTTTTGTTACGTGGCTCATTAAGCTGATTGTTCAGTGGAGTTTGCACCTCGTTTCCTGGCATTGCTATGGAGATAAATCTGCTGAGATCTTCTGGTATATCCCTGCTGTTGTAGATTTCATTTATTATTTCTGTGATCTTGTCTATGCCAAAGTCATTCCCATAGACTTAACCCCCATCACGCCATTAGGTTTCATATTGCCTGTGTTGTTAGCCGTGATATACCTTGGGATTGATAGTGGAGTGGTTTCCTGTTGCTTACTCCACGGTGATTTATGGAGACACCACCTCTAGTTAGGAACTCTCTGAGTCAGTGGCCAGCTATCTTAACCCTAGCTTATCAGATACATGACCCATTCATCCATTAGAATTTAAACAATCACCACAAGAACTCATCCATCACCATTGGATCTACTATATACTACAATATTCCATACTCACAGGGATCCTACTAAAACACCCATGGTATAAAAATTTCAACATATGTACAAATATCTCCCTCCCCCAAAAAATATAAAACTATGAAATCATGAAATGAGGTGGGAGGGGATGAACCCAAAATGAAAATATCTCCCCAGGAATGACTGCAAAATACTTCTCACTCCCCAATTTATAAGTAGAAGCAGACAAATGCATGCTAGGATTTCTTCCTAGCCAATAAAAGAGGTCAGTTCTCAGTTTCATCTGTCTTAGTCCCAGTCCGTCTTGTCTTGAAGTCAGAATGCTACATTCACTTATCTGAACTTGCTCTTGTGTGTCAACACCATTTCTTAATTTATGAAATTTTTGCCATATTACTGTTAATTTGCCTTGCATTCTTTCCTTTTTCTTTTTTGCTGTTGTTGTTTATTGCAAACTTTGTCAATTCTCTTTTTTGAGCAGTTCCACTATTTATTTACACTTAACCATGGCTGCTCACTCTACAAACACGAAAAAAGTTGAATATTATCTTAAAATGATTTTAATTCATCAGGTTCACTTGTTTTAAATATACAGGCACATGACACACACGGATATATAATACTAAACTTTTATACATTTTTAGAGAATAACATAAATTAAAATGTTAATTTGTTTTCTTTTTTTTTTTAAATCAATAATTTTTCATTTTTTTTTCTGGCTTTGTAAAAAGATCAAACTCTGCTTTTGCTTTGAAGTCAAGACAGGTTCTTATCTGTCTTAAAAGTGAAGAAAGCTCCGATAAACTTGTCTCCCTCTTTCTCCCTCCACAAGACAAGAAAAGGTTCTTTTGATCTGTTATTTATTATTGATGAAATGATTGATAGGAAGTAAATACAACTGATTTACCTTTTATGAAATTCCTGTAACTTGAGGAAGGTAAGTTGCAAAAAAAAACAAAACTACTTCAGTGTTTTTACACTGTTATTTTACTGATCAATGTCTTGACTGAAAATACTTTTCTTCAGTGATATACTGTTGTCACTTCCTTGGATAATAGAGGTCAGATTGTATCCCTTTGTGAGGTCTGGAGGGTCAAAATAGAAACAAGGAAGAAACTGATTTATTTACTTGTTGTCAAGGGTAAAAAGAAATTATCTTTACCAATGTATGGTGGAGGTTTTAATCTTTCATCAAGCCTAAACGGAAAAGATTTATATTTCTATAACATAGGAAATTTAAAGGTATTTTTTGTCAAATTTTACCTAAATTTCACCAACTTAAAGGTCAAGAATGTTTTTTCTTGAATATTTGTTGGCAATGAAGTGGAAACAATTTTTTTTTTTTTACTTTTCACTCTAATCAAGGCAATAATGCTGCTAAAATACATGAGTTTTTTGGGAGGGAAAGAGAATGAGGAAACAATTGAGGAAAAAGGACAATAAAATAACAAGATTGAAGAAGATAGCATTTGACGTTGCATTTAAATTTTTGAAAGACAATGTTGGCAAGGAAACACAAAACTGGAATAGAGTTCCACAGATGAGAAGTGCAAGAAAAGAGACTATTAGAATATAACTTATAGTTGCATCTAGCTATCTCAATGGTAAAACGATGAGACCTATTTGCCAATCAAGTAGTATGACTAAATTCATACAGCTGAGGTACCAAGAAGGAGAGCCCATGACTGTTGAAATAACAGATAATATCTCAGGTAAAATTTCTGAAATGACACTATCAAACATTTAAATCCCTATAATGATTACATATCAAATCATCATTACATATTAAAATTAAATATCAATATAGTGACATATAAAATAATAAAGTGAAGACATGAAGTAGATGACAAACTTCTATTATATATTTAGTATCTGAATAGATAGTGCAAATATGAAATTAGTAATATAAAAAGTTTACTAATACTGTTAACTATGCTCTTCTACCTTTCAGATGACTATATTATTATAATGCTAATCCTCCCAGCGATTGAACTCTTCATCATTGGCTAACAAATATTATTGAATTACCTTCTCCCACCTGTTAATTAAAAATGAACCTACCCTTATCCATAAAAGCTTCTGACAATTTATTCAGAGGGTCAAAGATGCATTTATTACAGATCCTTTTATTTTGTTTTCCCACCTTCCTTAATTTACTTCCCTCTCCACCGTTAAGTGCCAGAGATGTCAGTTCTCTGGTGGATGCGGGACACTTTTCGTCCTTTTAGGTGTACCTTTATATTTGTTTCTGTTTCTGGATGAGTGCATGATTCAGTGAGTATTTGGTAGAGTAATTGTTTTAATATCCAGTCCCGCATTAATTTTGGTTAACTGGTGTTTCTGCCAAAATTTAGGATGGATGGGGGGGTCTTTTATTACTAACACTATTTTGTTTAGTTTTATAAATAGGATTTTTCCATTGTAAATATGCATTGTGTTTTGTTTTATTAAGTTTTTATCCCCCCACAAACACAAGAAATTGTATATATAGGGACTAGTTAGGACTTCATAGAGACATATGGTATTATGTTGACTGCAGTAAAAATGGTGAAGAATGTGTTATTTTGATCTAAGGAAAAATGTAGCATTTTTGAGCTCATGATTGTGGTCAGTTAAGCCTAAATATAAGACAGATGAAGACTAGCCTTCCTAATCCCTTCTTTTGACCTTGTGCCACATTTCTTGTAAATTACTAGAAGAAATATAGAACGATATATTTACCTCTGGAATCTATGCTGGGCAATTTCCAAGCTAAAACAAATAGTTTCTCTCTAAATTAGGTATTAACTTTGTTTATATTCAAGTTAATGTCCTCATTTTTATTGTTATTATAACATCGTTTTGACCATTATGCTTTCTGGTATTTTTCAATATATTCAGAAATTAAAAGCAATATTGGTAAAGATGAGGTTATTATATGTTTAATGTAAAGGCATTGCAAATGACTCTACTGTAGAAATGATTGCAAATGATTTTACTATAGAAATGAATTATTATCAGTAGTCAGGAATTAATGCAAGCATTATTAGTAGAATATGGCAATAATATATATTATAATTAATAATTTTACTTTAGAAAGACCTTGAAAAATCATGAAGCAATTATCAGTGGTTAAGAACTAAAGCAAATATAATAGTTACCTATTGTTATTAAGTAGGGACCTCCACTGAATTTTTAATACCTGAGGTTTAAAATTAATTTAAAAAAATGAAAAAGCATTCTTGACAATTTCATTTTAGCTTTATTTGAAAGCTAAATGATGAAATTTACTATTTCCAGTAAGTAAAATATTCTGGTGTATTTTGAATAAAAATTGTATAGATTGTAATCTCAACTTTTCAGCCAATTTAAGAAAATTTTCTTAAAAGCAGCCATTTTCTTAATTTTAAGAAATTTGTAAACAAAACAAAATTATTGATTTTAAAATCTTCCAAAAATATAATAATATATTTGTGACGTTATTTGAGTAAAATTAGCAAATTTGAAGTCAAATTAATGTGATTTGAAACAAATATTACTTATTTATTGCATAAAAAAGTATAGTATACAAGCATTTCTTAACAGTGGCTCCTCTTTTTATCATGTCTTTAAGTCTTCTCATTCCCGAGTAACATTGTCACCTTACTTAGGATGAAACAAAAGACAAATGTGTTCTATGATTCAGGCATGCCACAATATTGGTACAGTTAAAGAAATATTGGAAATCACAAAAAATACTTTGAGGCCAAAGTATTTTTTCTCTTATTCTTCATGCAAATATTAATTATATATTACAAAAATATGAGCTGAATTAATTTTTTAGACAAATATCCACAATGCATTAAATCATTGCCCACATAAATGCCAGTTTCAAGTCGATTTTCATTCATATTTAATAATTGATAAGAAACAGCCTTAATTATATTCCATTTTGTTTCTTGTACAATGGAAAAAAACTCATAGAATTTTCTGTTTTTGACATTTCATTTTTAATAAGTTGTTAAATGTTTAATTTTTTAAATTTCAAGCTATAAATTATATCAATTTTTACACTGAAATTTTTAGAAGTTGTAAGTTAATTTTTTTTATTTTTGTATCATTGTAAATTTTCAATAAATATTTATTATCTGTTCAATTGGAAACAATAATATATATATTTGAGTATAGTGCAAGATTTTATGATAATTTTTTTATGCAAAAATAGTGGGTTACACTATCCACAGATAATTTTTTTTTTTTTTTGAAGAGGTTAAAATGCATTTTCAGTGACCAGGTAAATTTTTTCTGGAGGTGTTAAAATTCTTGCAAAATAACTCAGATGTCACACTATACATGAAGTCTGCTAATACACAAGTAAATCCGATAAAAGTTTTGTACTATTTTGTACAATTTGAAATGTTTTAATAAGCTGCAGATTTTTCTTAAGTTTATTGCCTTGTTTGGCTAAATAAAAAAACATTGTATCTTCATACTAATTGTTTTGAGTAACATTTAAATTTGGATAGTTGATAGATTTCTCTTTTCTATAAATTTTATTCAGTCAGCTTTTTTTTTAAATAAATTATTTTCATTTATTTTGCCAATTTTTTAGAAATGATATGAAGATTAAAAACAACAGCTGTTCCCATCAAAACACTAGCAAAGTTTCTTGACTCGCCTTTTTGTAGAGGATGTTGAGATACTTCCTTGGGAATGTAGAAACAGGTGATGTGAAGGAAACCTAGTGTAATTAGTAACATTTAATAGAAGTAAGAATATAAATCAAGTAATAGCAATAATGAAAAATTAAAATGCAAAATAATACAGAGTAAGAATACGGTGAAGAAGTTCATAGATGCATTCTCAATTTGTTGATTTGATAGTTCAAGCATTATAATGATGTCAATATAGTATTGAGTGCTGATGAATCACCACATAAATAGCTAATATTTGAATTGCCCTCTTGATTCATGTATAGTTCCAACATGTGCATGATTAAATCTGTTAATCTCAGTCGTTGTTGTCACTATTAACAAACTTCACAGAAAGTTCTATATTTAAAGGCTAAGAGAGGCCTCAGACAAGTTTCCAGAAAATAGTCTTCAGCAGTTCTTCTGATTGGATAAAAAATATTTCTGATGGTTTCTCACCTATTTTTATTATCTAAATGCTGTTTTTTTAAAATATCTGCTTTTACTATTTGATTTCTTCTCTTTGCAGAGTGAAGATGATTACTACCAAATTAACTAGTATCCCTCATCACAGAAACTGTTACAGTAAAAACTGATTGGTCAGGAAATATATTTTCTTTACTCACCAGTCTCACACAACAGAGCCAAGTAGACATTTGTGCCTGTGAACTCCCCCGCCCTACAAAAAATGATTTTCAGCTCAGTTATAGCACTGTATTAACGTTATTTATACTTGAGAGAAAAATTAAAAGAAAACCTTTATATTTCTAATTTAAAAGTAGGGATTACAGTCAAAAAACCCAGGTCTACATTGAGGTGTCGAAATTCCCAAAAAGGGCTTAAATTATGCATTTAACCTATTTACAATTTTTGGGAATGATTATCAATATCAAAAGTGAATTCAGCACCCAAAAAACAGCAGAAGGGAAGTCAATATCAAGATTTTCTGATAAATACAAGGAAAGTTAAGTTGAAAACTAATATTTGGTACTCAACATATATCAAATGCAAGTAATGATCATTTTAATGTATGAAAGGAACTGAATACATTTTACATATATTCAAGAAAACAACTTTCTAACATTTGCAGATTTAAATTTTAATATTTCAGAACTAAAATGGAGAAGATTTCTTTTGTTCAAAGTTTGGGGGACAGAGATAAATATATCAGGTAAAATAAGTAACAAAATGAGTTAATTTTTGACTGAGTTTTGTGTTGCTAGGCTCTAAAATCTAATTTATATAGATTAATTTTTAAAATGTTTCATGTCTGATCTGTTTGTTTATTACAAGAAGATTCCAACAGCTTTTCCATCAAAAAGAGGCATAAAACTGATCATCTAAAAATGATTGATCAAATATGTTTTGATTAATTTCAAACAACTTAAGAGTTAAGAAAAAAGTGGTCTATTTCTGAAATCCTATGACAATCTACTTTCAGACTAGGTTTAGCGCACATCACTTTGGAAATGTTCTGAAAATGCCAAATGTCCACTTGTGAGCCTATTGTGATCTGTGCTAGCGTAAATGCGAGATCAAATATATTCAAATCAGTCCTAATTATTGCCTCGTCACAGCTGGCCTTAATAGTAGAGTTCCTCTGCACATTATGATATTGCATGAAAGAGACAAGAATCTTTTGAGGAATTAGCGTGATTTTTTTTTTAAAATACTGACAAAGATACCGTTGGTAGTAATCATAATAAGTGTTGACAGATCTGTTAAATAGTATAAAAAAAAAAAACTTGTTTTCAGTTAAACTGTTTTCTTGAATGACTATGCTTTTCCTTAGTTCAAATAGCATCTAATTAGTTTATTAACATGTTTATCCCTATAAAACACATACGGCTACCTGTTGACATATTGTGCATCACCTCTGATAGATATGTCCATTCAATGATTTTATTGAAAACAATATAAGTAACTACAGCAAAAATTAAATTTCCACCTTGCATCACTGAGCAGAGCTTATTTGTTGTAATTTAAGGTTTCAATATACGGATCAGTTGTTAAGGCATTAAGATGACATAAAAAAAGACAGACTTTACATTAATTTTTTTATACTATTATTCCCTCAGTACAAGGCCCAAGAGTCACTCAAGATAGAAACTTACTGAATGAGTCTGTTGTAACAGTGAAAAGGAAGGAGGAAGTGGTACATATTATGAGGGCAGAAAATAGTTGACCCTAGGCTAGAAGAGGTTAAGATTGTGGCGATCTGGAAGCAACCTCTCAGCAGTCTGTTCCACAAAATGTAAATATTCAAGACACTTCATAACACATATAGCCTGAAGGTTGCATTCAAGCATGAATCAGACAGTTGCCATTTGGTTTTGATCTCAGTATCTATACATATACATATATATATATATATATATATATATATATATATATATATATATATATACATAGGGTGAGGCTGGTATTTGAGAACAGATTTTATGGATTAGTAAAAAAAAAACTTGCTGAACATTTGAATATAATTATATTTGATTACAAACAAGTAAACATGAAATTTAGCTAACTATTATTTAATTTTATTCAATAAAACTGCCTCTACACAAGATCGAAATCGGCTGCAAGCTCTGATTAATTGGTCCTTATTTATGTCAGACATTACTCGAGCTATTGCAGCTTTAAGAGAGTCTTTGATGTTATGAAGCTGTTTATTAAGCTCTTTCTCAACAATGCTCCACAAATAATAGTCTAGTGGATTGACATCTGGAGAGTTAGGAGGCCAAATGTTGGGTGTGATGTGGTCGTACAAATGGTCAGCCATCCATTCTTGTATTTGTAGAGCCTTGTGGGATGGAGCTGAGACTTGCTGGAATATGTAAGGCTTGCCGTTGCATATGTTGTCACTCCAGGGCTTGACAGCTGTTTCTAGAACCTCAATGTAAGTAGCAGCATTTACTCTAAGACCTTGTGGAAAAAAGTGTGGTGGCATAACATATCCTTGATTGCTAACAACACCCAATACCATAACACTTGAAGGAAATTTTGTGCGCATCACTCTTGGCACCTCAGAAGGATCTGAACAAAGTCATCTGTCATTTCTTCTGTTAAGTTTTTGATCTTGATCAAAATTTTTTTCATCTGAGAAAACCAAATCACACCAGCTTCTGAAGGATTTTCAAATTTGTTTAAAAGCCTTTTGGATCTGTTTAAACAGTTTTCTTTTGTTTGTTTTTTTTTCAGACATAAATTGACCTCTCTTTATCACGTAGGACTTGTATCAAATGTCTTCATGAACACTCCTTCTGATTGTTTTTTCAAACAGTTGCAGCTTTTTGGCAATTGACCTCATTGATTGACCTCAGTTCTCATCAGTTGTCTGCTTGACTTCCTGAATAAATTTGGATGTTCTCACTTTATCAGAACGTGCAGAATGTCTTTTATGTTTTGATACAGACATTGGGGAACTGTCAGCGTCTTCTAACTCTTTTCGTATCTTGTGGACAAACGATCTTGCAACTCTGAGGAAACGTGCAATATCCAAATCGCTATGATCAGCCTTTAATGCCACAATTACAGCATGCCTTTTTATTTCATTTTTTATCATAGGTTTTGCCATTTTTGATTTCTGAAAAATAAAAGCATTAGAAGTTAGTGGGAAGCAGTATTAATCTTAAATCTGTATGTCCTGTGTGCGTGTGTATATATATATATATATATATATATATAATATTATTTGATAATTAATAGGGATAATTCCAAAGAGGATATAAACCCATAGAGAACTTAATATAAGAACAGAGCAAATCTAATGTCTCTTTCCCTCCCCCCATAATAAAACCTTATTTTAAAATCTATAACTTCCTCTCTGATGTTTTTCTCTCTAGCTTCTAACCCTTTTTTCTGCTTGTGTCTGTAAAAATTTTAAATTCATTTATTGTTGTGAAATTGTTTGGTCTGAAGAGATGGGGTCTGATCCCATGAAATAAATTATTACCAATGGATTTCTAAATCTCTGCTTCCCTCATTATTATATGTATAATGTTTTATTTTAATCATTCTAACCCCCCCCAAAAAAAAAAACAAAGCCACAGTGGCTTACTAAGTGTGATAGAATAATATTATTAAGGAGCAAGAACTATGAAAGAAAAGAAATTAAAAAGACAGAAGATAATGATTGATATTGCATTTAAATTCTTGATGATCAGACTTGGAAAGCAAGCAACTGGAAGAGAATTCTACAAGTGAAAAGTGCATGAAAATAAACAGTTAGCATAGAACTGATAGTTATATCTAGCTATTTAAACTGAGAGAGGATGAACCTTGCTACCAATCTAGTACTGCACTTAAAAAGACTAGGTACCATAGAAGAAAGATCATCAGAACAGTTATCATGAAAGTATTTATAGAAAAAGCACAGGGAATCTACATTATGGTGGTGGGAAAGTGAGTGAAATCAAGATGCCAGGTCAGGACCAATAATATTGCAAATTCTTCTTTGGATTTTATCAAGGATCTCTGAATATATAGCAGGAGCACTAGACCATGTGTGGCAGTAATATTCTAAGCATGGCCGAATGGTAGAATTTAACCTTTTATAATTCTAAGAATCCACAGGGAGAGAACTCAGATAGTGTCATGAATATCAATTATGGAACTTTTCGAAAAACGACATGCTGTGTATTTTGTACAAACATTTTTCTATCTTTATCTGACAAAGATAAATGCTAAAAATCAAATAAGTATGGTTGCTTTCAGTTGAAATATAAGCTTAAGCCATTGAACATTGGATGATATTTTACATGTTTTATTTGACTTCATTAATCAGCATTAGTTAATTATTCTTAACTCTTGAGATATATTTCAGATATATTTAACGACCAGTCAAGATGAATATCAGTCATTCATTTTTAACAAAGAAAATTTGTGGCAGGTAGATAAAAAAAATTGTCTTTTGTGTTGAGCCACTTAATTTTGTCTGCTACTAAAAATAGCCTTTTATCACTCATTTGTTTTTTGTTTGTTTGGTTGGTTGGTTTTCATTTAAAATATCCACTTTATTGATTTTCATTCAGCACAATGTCTTCAATTTGTTGCATTGGACCATTGCTTCGTTAAAAAATGTCTGACTTGTTTGAAAATTTGACAAACACTAATCTTATACCATTGTTATAGAAATACTCAGAGAGCTTCTGTAAAAAAAATATCTGAATCATTTATGTATGGATGAACACTTCTGCCTGGGATCAATGTATTGGCTTGCTCTGTCAATGATTAAAGTGTCATGAAGGAAAGCGAGAAGAAAGGACAAAATATTAATTGCAAGAAAGTAGAATGCATGTTTGTTAGCAAAAGGAATATTCCAACATGTAAATTACAAGTTGGAGATAACAAAATCAAACAAGTACAACAATTTAAATATCTAAAGAATATTTTAACCGAGAACAAAAGTGCAATGCGGAAATCCAAAAGTGCATTGGGATAGTGAAAGATGCCTTCTAAAAGCTAAAGAAAAAATCAGAAAAATTTAGTTAGAGACAAAGAAAAAAGTACTGAACTGTTATGCAATATCAGTCCTCCTATTTGGCAGTAAATGCTGGACAATCTCCTCACAGATGAAGAAGCGACTACAAGCAACAGGAATGTGGTTCTACAGAAGGATACTGAGAATACCGCTGACCGAACATGTGATCAACAACAAAGTCTTAGTGAAAATAGAAACAAAAAAGGACACTTATACTTAACATCAGGAAGAGATAATTGAAAGGGCACGTATTAAGGAAAGAGGGCTTGAAAAATTTGATACTCACAGGACATATTATAGGAAAGAGGGACAAAGAAAAACAACACATAACCTACCTAGTGGGCTTGAGTAAATGGATGATGAAACAAGGTTTAGGAGAGATAACAAAACACTAAAATTTATTAAGTGCAACAAAAGACAGGAGATTGTGGAGGACCACAGTTGTGACGGTCATGAAGGGACACAGTCTTGGACCAAGGCATAGTATCTGTGCAATCTATAAAAAAAAAGCACACACAATATATCTATATACACTGCATTTTATAACTGATTTGTTACCCATAATGCCCCAGTGACTAACATTTGTAAATAGTTGAGCAACAATCCAATCTAGATGGTCTAGATTGCATTCATGCATGAAACATGCTGTCACCATTCAGTATTGATGTCTGTGTCCACATTACTTACATTTGCATATGCTTGATTCTGGATATTGAGTACTTTTAACTTCATAAATATAGCATACCATAAAACTATATTTTATCATACATTGCATTTTATATACGTGGAGAAAGCAGTGTCAACTATTATTAACAAAAAAAATAACACTTACAGGAACATGACAGTTTCTTTTTTATTCAGAGATTTTAAATATCCATAATCCACTAGAATTCATGAAAACTTTCCTCACAAAATATGCAAATTATATTAGAAGATGCTGTTTAGTGACTGAGTCGAAAGTGTTCAAGTCCAGGTAGAAGAAAGGATAGTAAATGCTGATTTTCACAGTAGGCAGGCTCTCCCTACTTGAAATACTGATGAAATACAATTTTTCTATCCTACTTTCTTTTTCTTCATTTAACTTTGTCAGTTAAGCTTAGTGTAGAATTTGGTAGTAGCAACAGACAGTACTTTGCTGTTATAGAAGTTGAGTCTGACTAACCAAGTTCTTCTGATGAGCAAATTGGTAGGTGGTTTATCTAACTGCCTGGGAGATTCCATTCTGTTACCCAGGCAAGTCTATTCTGTAAGTTCTGATTGGCTGATGATTCCGGTGTGGATATTGTGCTGAATAAATATCCAACAGTAATGTGACTATATTCAAGAGAATTACAACCCAGGTTGGGGAACAGCTGCCCGAGGCCACGCCTTCTCATTGCACTAGAGAGAAGGATTGGTGCACGCACCGAGGCCAATGCAACTGATGGTTGCGGGAGCTCGGGGAATTTTTGTTCCTTGCCCGGGTGCACACGCTTGGGCTCCCCACATTAAACCGACCTTGTGTCACAACCTGACCTCGTGGGGGGTTTAGTAAATACAAATTACAACCCAGGTATATTTTTGTCAGCCAACTGGACACTAGTTGGAAACCTCCTTGCGAAGGTGTCTCACACTTTTGACTGTTCACTTAGTAAATATCTTTTTTTAAAAGTTAAATAAAACAAATCAGCAAACATTGACAAATATGCCTGCAGTACTACACAAAAGGACGGCTTTCCCATCACTTTATTAACTATCTTCACTCTTTGGCAATGTTTATTCTAATCATTACTTTTTAAAGCAATGATTAGAATATTAATAAAACATGAACATAGTAAAAGGAATTTATACATTTTTCTTTGTTTTGAAAATTGTAAACAAAAATAATAAACACTATTTATATATTAGACTGTTTATTTACACTATTTATTATATTGTTTGTTTATTGGAATGATTGTCAAAACAATTGTCGATCGATTCAAACTTTATAAGGATTTCTATATAGTTGGTTCACATATTTTAATTTAGTAAATGTTTATAAATTTATGAATAAAAAATTGTTTTCACATTTATTTTGTTATAAATTGGTATATGATAAATATTGCTTTGCATTATTATTAATTGTATTAGTTTTTAGAATGTTATAAATATAAAATTATTCTTATAAATGAACAATCTAATAAATAAATACTGTTTAATATTTTTATTGTCAAATTTCAAGAACAAAAGAAAATGTATAAATTCACTTTCATTATATGTTTACGTTTTATTATAATTCTAATCATCACTTTTTAAAGCAATAAACATTTCCAAAGAATGAAGGTAATTGAAAAAGCAGTGTCATGGGAAATATTGTCCTTTTGAAACTATGTCTTATTGTGGGTACATTTATCCATGTTTGCCAACATATCAATATTTTCTGTATTTCTAATGTTAAAAGCTTTAAAAAGTATAATTTGTGTTGAAATTTTATATAAGAACTTCAACTGTATTAAAAAAAAATGTGGCTTTTATATTCACAGTATATATTTCAAGGCAACCATTTCAAGCTAGTAAAATTCAAAATAACTTACAACTCTACTTAACATCAAAGAACAGATGTTATTCTTAGCTTTTAGGATTCAGATCATTGCAAAATTTTGTGCGCAGTTTTCTTTGTTAATATAAAATGATCACAACTTGACACTGGTATTTGTTTTGGTGCTGATTTCTTTTGTATTCTAGATTGAAGCCTTTCATTGTTCAATTGCAAATCAGAATTTATTGAATGTTGACAATTTGCCCACAAATAAATGCCCTAAAGAGAGAGAATAAAACATTGCACTTTCACCATATTATGCACTATGAATTTTGGAAAGTAGTGTTGCAACTGTGGCAAAAAAAACATTCAGCAAGTTTATTTAGATAATGATCTTTGGATGATCAAAAAGTGGTTTGGCAGATTTTGTCAGGGTGATTTTAACCTAAACGATCAGCTACACTCCAGACAACCTTCTGACATTGATATAGATGCTCAGCTTACCATCTTGAAGAATAAACTGAAGATTTCCATGGAAGATATTGCTAAGAGTTTAAAATTAATATCTCAACTGCCTTTTGCCATTTGAAGAGACTAAGATTAAAGGAATATAACCGATTTTGGCAAATTGAAAATATTTGATTTTGCACCACAATAATGCAAGACCATATGCTGTAAAACAGACCTTGCAGAATTAGAGTTGAAATGGGAAACTCTCCAGCACCCACTGTATTCTCCTGACTTGGCTCCTATGGATTTTCATTTAAATGACAAAAAATTTGACTCTGTACAGTCAGTAGAAAACTATCTCACAGCTTTCTTCAACAAAACACAAAGTTTCTATGAAAATGGCATCAACAAGCTTGTAAAATGATGGAAGTTAAAAAGAATGGAGATTATGTACTTGACTAATAAATGTTTTTCATGAGTATATAAAATTTTGTTTTTAATTTTCTAATCAGTCTAGTCCTGGGTATGACAATAAACTGCATCTGGCAGCATGGCTTCTGATCAGGATATTGGAGGTTTTGAAGAGTGTGGAACCACCTCTTAATTGCTGTTGTTCGCAGGTCCACCCCAAGACGGTGTGGTAGCACCTGTTAGGGTCCTAGATTTGGGCATTTAGTAACCCCCCCACGCACACACAAAACACTATGAAAGTATAAAAATACATTTTTATAGTAAAAATATTAGCAGTAGATTTTGATATAAAAAGTACCAACATAACTAT
>OZ038484.1:105341632-105594132 GCA_964036315.1 Acanthosepion esculentum
TGTTATTTTTTGACCATTTAGAAAATAACAGTAATAATTCCCTTCACCACTCCTGCAAATTTGAGAAATAGATTTTTGCAAACCAGTGTGAAACTGTTTTCTTATTAATGAAAAACTTGTATTCAAAAAGTTCACACCACAATGTGAAATTATATTTTAAATCCACTTACAGATATAAAAATAAAAGCATACTTCTTCTCAAGGCTCAAAACAGTTTCAGAAGCCAGTCTGATCTACACATGCATACCCACAAAACATGCACCCACACATATGCACACAATGGAAGAGACAACAGTCAGCAGCTGCCAACTAAGGCCTTGTCAACATACATAACAGAAGGGAAGAACCAGCAGCTGCCAACTAAGCCCTTGTATACAAACTCACAAACACACCTTCATAAAGTAAATCTCTCCACACATCTCACGTGGTACTAAGAACAATAAAACAAACTTGATAAAACAAACTTCACTGCAAGGAAAATTGAATATTTTGTTATTTTATATTTCTGAAAAGAATATATAAATGTTATTTCAACTGACATTCTGCTTCTATTTTTCCTTCAGAAAATAACCATGTTTATGTTTCATTGAAAAGATGTGTTATTGTTGTGAATCCTGACATTCAGATAGCAACAAACACCTGGGTAGTCCAGATCCCAACATGTACATAACCTTGATTTTTTTTATGCTGATGGTTAACCTGAATACAGTGCATAAAAAATAGTTTGCATGTCTTTTTCAGTATCAGCAACAAGGTCCAAATCATCAGCATAGATTAACTCTGGGATAACATGACTGGAAAGTTTTTGATTTGGCCTTGAAACAAGTTAGGTCAAAGACTTGTCCTATGGTCCTAAAATGCAGCTACACAATCCTGAAAAGCATATGTGAGAGCTGCATCAAAGAAAATAGAGAATAAAGTGGGAGCAGGAATCTCACCTTGCTAAACTTCATTGTCGATGGCTATGGGTAACAAGGGAGACATATTGAAGTTAAATAGCCCTTTCATCTTCCTCTGAAATTGTTTGAACATTCTTACAAAATCTGAAGGACATCCTACCTTACTGAGAATAATCCAGAGAGTACCCCTATTTATATAATAAAAGGTCTTGGTAATATCAACAAAGACCTGATACAATGCAACATGGTGTTCTAAGTATTTCTCCTGCAGTTGACAGGCTGAGATCATATCCATTGTGCCTCTTCCTAGTTTGAATCCACATTATACCTCAGGGATTACTTGAAGGCAAATCCCTCCTGTAATTCTATTAAGTTGAACTTTTGCAAAACTATCCCCCCTCCCCGATAGTCCACATACTGATTTTGACCCTTTCCCTTTAAATAAGGAGATAATGATCACTTCAAACCAGTGATGTACAAGTTTCCTTGACCCAAAATACAGAATCATATGATGTATATCTACAAGCTTGTTACATCTATGAAGTAGAGCTTTGACGGGAATGCTAACAAGGCCTGGTGCTTCTTCTCAGGATTAAGTGCTTTTATTGTTTTCTGGATTTCTTCCAAATCATTGATGATATCCTCATTAAATACTGAGGAATTATTAAAAAGATTATAAAATTTTCAGTTCAACATTTTATTATATTCTCTGGATCCTATTATATTCTCTGGATCCTTGGAAAGAACAAACCTGTCCTTTGGATTGAATGCTACCACAGACAAGGCCTTCTTAATCAGGTAATATGACATTTTGGAGTCATTCCATTCGGAACTTGCAAGGAAATATTTAACCACCACTGATTTTTCATCAAACAATGCAGCAATGATTTAGTATTTTTAAAGGATCTGAGGAATCATACACAGTGCTTGGCTGAAACACTCAAAAACTTTTGAAGTGCATCATTTTTTACCTTCAAAAGATGGTTTATCTCAGGATCATGTTCATCAAACCAATCATGAAGTTTTCTCTTTCTGAAACCAAGAACTTCAGCGTTAGTTTTGTAGAACTTGGTCTTAAACTGATCCCAGGTGCCATTGAATACAATATCCTCAAATACCATTTTTGGAGATCCTTGTAAATAGCAGCATCCTTCAGTCTCAAAACATTGATACGTTTAGGAATTCTTGTTCTATTACATCTTATTTTATGTTTAATGTGGAGTTTCATCTTGCCAGGCACCAACCTATGGTTCATATATAAACTCGAACAGTGCATACATCCTGAATATCTCATTTGTAACAAATGACATAATCAACAATGTCCCCATGTTTTGATGATTCAAGTAACCTTGTGTGCTACCTTTTGATGGAAAAAGGAGTTGCAAATGACTTTTTCACACTCTTTCATTCATTACTTTTCATTTCTTCAAGGCTATGCTTTCCCCAATGACTTCCAAGTTTTGTGATCGTTTTGGATCCTGGCATTGAAATTACCAAGGAGGTGAATCTTGTCTGCTTTTGGATGGCAGTTCTGAGATCTTGATAAAAAGCTATGATAGATTCCTTATGACTGCTGAGTGTTGGAGCATAAATGGAAAAAAAAAAACTGTTCATGCTGCTCGATCTCAGATCAGCCTATCTACAGGTGCACATCAATGAATGACTTTGGCCATACCAAACTGTTATTTTTCAAGGCAGAAGGTACTGTCTGACCAGATTGGGATTTGAGCTTAATGTTGCCCCCCAAATAATGAGATCTGTCGTTGTTGCCATGATATCTCAGGATGAAAAAATCAGAGAGGCAACCTCATCGTACATTGACGACCTGTATGTAAATGATGAAATCGCATCCGTGACTAGTGTCACTGAACACCTGTTGCACTTTAAACTGACAAGCAAAATTCCAGAGTGACTAAAAAATAGAGCTTGAATACTTGGCTTAATTGTCTGAGGGAAAGACAATGTTTTGCTTTGGAAGTGGATGGTTGCGACTAGTGGTTGGTGTCATCAAGCAAAGGGCAAGCGCAGTGATGGAAAGTGTCGACAAGTTCCCCGCACTAGAGCATGAGTCTGAGCAGTATATATACAAGAAAGGGGACATTGTACTAGTAAGGAGTCTGCCGAAATAGCTTGAAGATGTAATTCACTCCCGTCACACAGGCAACGTCCCTTCTAGTTTGTCCTTGGTGTTAACGAAGGCTGGTTTTTATGAAGTATAGTGAGGTCATATGTGACATCACCAAGTCTGCACAGAATGAGTCTCCCATGCAAAACGCACACAATCTTATGTCGCTTAAACCAGGGGGACATGCTGGATCCACTACAGTTTTTTATTCCTTTTAAAACTTTCTTAATAGCCTTTTGGAATATATATATATATATATATATATATATATATATATATATATATATATATATATATATATATAAAATAGATGTTTTAACTCCAGACAGCAGATGAGTCCGCGTTAGAAGTGTTTATTGTGGTGACTTCTTGAAAATGATTATATGCAGTTTCCAGATCAATTTTTGGAAAAAATTTAATGCCAGTAAACTGGTGACAGGCCGATTCAATATTTGACAGTTGGAAGGAGTCCGAACATATCTGGTGACTTACATCAACTTTGTAGTCAACACAAATCCTTAGATCTCTGTTGGTTTTGTGTATAGCCACAATTGGAGAAGCCCAAATGTCTGACCTTCCTTGTTCAACAATTTTATTAAGTTTCACCATAACCATGTGCAGAAGGTAAATCAGAACTTTACAAGATTGAAAACATACTGGTTGGCTATTCTCTATGAGCTGAACACTCACCTCAATCTTTTAAAAGTTCAGTCACAGGTTCTTCTAAATTCATACAATTAATTAACTTCGATGTGTCTATTCTTAATATGTCAACCCCCAGGAGACAATGTTCTTTTAGGCACAACTATGATTGGTATTACTTCAAATCAAGTTTTCATCTTGAACACCTCCTCAAAGCATCCAAGTGTTTTAATAACTGATCTGTCAAATTGTTTTAGTTGCAGATAGGTCTTCCTTAATTCTGGTCTTCCCATTTTCTCCCCCAAAATTCTTGGATATTAAGGTTACATCATTGCTTGTATCCACTTGCGTTAGTACAGTTATTCCATTTATTTTTACCTTTACTCTACTCTTGTCTCATGCTTTCACTTCATAAATTTCATTGTTTCTCATCAGTGGATCTATCTTCGTCACTTTTACTGTTTTTTTATATTTGCACATTGACTGGAAATGGTTTTTCTTCTTGCACTTAAAACACATATTTCCAAAATCCAAGCATTTATACTTGTTTATCTCATGTTCTTTGTTGTAAAAAATGACATTTATATAAACACTCCATTTCCATAATAGTTTTAGGGGTATTAAATCTCTGAATTTATTCTAGCTACGGTAAGAATTCAAAATTCATTTTGATATTCATTTTCTGGACTTGAAACTGTTCCATAATTTTGTACTTACTCGAGATACCATACAGTCCTTCATTTAGTCTTAACTGTATTAATTCCTCTTCTATAGACATCAATCCTGTACCCAAATTTTTGAATTCATAGTACCTTGATGCATGTTTTAACCTGTGAATGTATTGTCTAATGGTTTCATCTGAGTTTTGCCTGATTTCAAGAAACTCTGTTTTCCAGCTATGACCAGTTTCTTTCTTGGACATTCATTTGCTTGTACAGTGTTAGTAATTTCTTCAAACGTCAAATCTAGCATCTTTGGATAGACCATTACAGAGATCTTTTTTACAGCCTCACATCCAACTGATGCTAGAAATAAATCTGTTACTTCATTTCCTCCTCCTCTATCTATGCTGTCACTGAGTTTCTTGACTCTCGCCAATTTTTAAAAACATCTCATCCAGGTCTCAACCAGCTCAAGATCCTCTAACAAGGTTAGATATCCAGTTGGAGATGCCATGTTATTGTGTCATGTATTTGTTCTCACAAGTATGCAGTGTAGTCAAAGAAAGACAACTACCTACTGAGTGTAGAACTCTTTCCACATATATATATATATAAATATAGGTAACTATACTCGTGTCGAAAAACCTTCGAACTCTTGATTTAACAACAGCCAAATCAATCACGAAGGAAAAGAAGGTTTTAAAAAAAGAAAGAGCCAGGAACATGAAAGTCTGTCGAAAATAATCGCACAGATACAGGTTCAAGGCCCAAAGAAAAAACCCCGATACGAGTAAACAACTAACTAAAGAGCTCAATACAAGCGTAGAGCAAACCTAGTCAAACCTAATGAGCCAGACACACCTACCAAGGTTTCACTTAGGCAGATCTGCCTAAGTGAAACCTTGGTAGGTGTGTCTGGCTCATTAGGTTTGACTATATATATATATATATATATATATATATATATATATATACACACATATACACACAATCTTATTTGCCTATCACCACATTGTCATTTAATGGTCTCAAGATAGAGATACTCTAAAGAACATATTTCTATTACTAATGCTTTGCGGCTGCTCAAGATGCTTGGCTAATTAAGTATAAAGTGCAAAGCCAGCACACCACTCATACTTCTTACCATTTGGAATATTTGGGTTGTCTGGTAATTTTTACCTTCTTTCCAGAGTTTAAAATCAGTTCCTTTTGCAAATTTGTCAATTCTTTACCTCTTGCCATGATGAAAACCTTCTTGTATGAATATCAATTACAGAATGTTCTGTTTGTATTTTATAGGCTAAAAGTAATTACTGATAACATTATTGGAACATTCTAGAATAATCTAGAGTAATAAAGCAATTTAAAAGTTTTAAAATCTGAAATTGCATTGTATGAATATTTTTTTCAGCCATTAAAATGGACAAATGGAATGTATTTCTATTCGATCAATTTTTTTCTATGTATATTTAGTTATTATGCATCTGTGTACAGTTAATTATATGAAAAGTATGTTTATTCATTAGTTGGAAATACAATAAACTAAAAATTTGTATGTGTACGAATATTTGTCCCCCCCCCCCCAATATATATATATATAAAGCCTCAAGTTGATTGACGTGCATTGCACATCAATCAATTTGATGCTTTTCATAATCGCTGTCTTCGTTCAATATGCGGTTATACATGGCAGGACAAAATCTCTACCCCTGATCTTTTCATCAAATGTGGCGTCAGTGGTATCAAATCCTTTCTGATGCAATCACAGTTCAGATGGACTGGTCATGTCATCAGATGCCAAAAATCCTCATGTATAACCAACTTTTTCATGGTAAGTGTAATGTAGGCCATCCTTGGTTACACTTCAAAGACAAACTTAAATACAATTTAAATGCTGTGAACATCCCTATAGAGGAGTTCAAAGTTGCTGTTGAAAACCAAGCAAACTGGAGAAACACCTGTGTTATGGGAACTTACCCATAATAATAATAATGGACTATTCTGGACATTATAAATACTGCGCCTCTCAAGAGGGAGAAGAGATAATTGTAAGAACATTGGAATAGTGATACTTGTCGAGACTAGTTCACTCTAACCAAATCTGATAGTCATTACTAATACTTCTACTTCTTTGTATTATATTTCTGTTATAATATATCTTGTTATTCCATACCTGTGTTCTTCATTGGTTCTAACCTTGGACCATTATTGTGGTACAAGGAACTTGGACCATAACAACCTGCTACTGAGGTATAACAAAACTTTGAAAACAAACGTCTCAACCATCTGAGAGAATTACAACACTAAATCTCGGGCTAATATATCATCCCATATGACAGTCAACCTTCTAGCATGTCCCTTGTGTAGACTTGTTCTCAAATCCAGGGCAGGATTGTTGTCGCATGTGAAACATAAACGTAAAAACTGAACTGAAAGACACTCATACATTGAAAAAAACAGGAGAGTCCATCATCATATATATATATATATATATATATATATATATATATATATATATATATATATATATATATATATAAAAGTGAACATAGAAGTCAACACTTAGAGGTGACAGTCTGTTTCATGCTAGTGCAATCGTCAGGCAACTAGTCTAGTTGCCTGACGATTGCACTAGCATGAAACAGACTGTCACCTCTAAGTGTTGACTTCTATGTTCACTTTTATATTTACACACGCTCTATCTCTGATATTGAGCACTTTATCCCATAAATATAGCACACTTTAAGACTATATTTCTTCATCTTTATATATATATATATATATATATATTATACCATTGCTAAGTTCTTTCTAGGGACAAAACATTTAAAAAGTGAGTTTTTCTATTTTGTCATTTGATGACAGATTGTTGAAAGTGCAACAGATGATAAATGTTAAGAATAATATTAGTTGCCTCTAAAATGTATATATATATATTAGTGTTTCATCTGTGTGTATTTCTGAAATGAGGTATTGTAACTATTTACACTATTTACATTGTTCAGACTGTTGTCCTCATCTTTATTGTTATATTCACAATGTTTCAGCAACTGCACACTCCAAACTTCTTCAGGTGATATACTTTGAAATTTCGAACTGAACCCTTTATTTAGTCTCCAGGGATAGATTGTTCTTGTACCATACCTTTTCTGGATATCTAAGTTTTAAGTTAATTCCTTTTAGTTACTCAACACCAAGTATTTGTTCACTTCTGCTGTGAACTCACAACTGTTTGGGTCAAGTCACTGGATTGCTTCAAGCAATGCTTTTATCCACTGGGCCATGTGTCTTGTGTATATCAATATATGAATTCTTGGGACTTATAAACCTAATATCACAGTTACAGAGCTCATATTACAATTTCTATTATCATTGTTTTTCTCTATATTACTGAAGAAGGCCGGGGCATACAATGACTGAAATGTTGTGAATATGACAATAAAGATGAGGACAACAGTCCAAACAATTTAAATAGTGTAAGTAATTAATGTTTCAGTTGTGAGATACATTGGAACCATGTCCAAGAAAGTACAAAAACATTTACAATACTAAGGATGTGAATAAAGCATGACAATACAGACCATATTTAGTACTAGTTGCATCAAGTATTTCAGAGTATGCCGAGAGCTGTCATGTATGTGGGAGGCAAAAGTAAGAAGAGAGAAAATCACCAAAATAACTTCCTACCTTACTGCCAACCCTGTCCTCTGCCCATGTGGAACCTGAGAGGATTTTTTTTTTGTTTTTATTTGTTACTGCCTTTACACTAATGTGTCATGTGATATCTAAGGGGAATAAAAACCCTCCTTGCCACTTTTGTTTTATTTATTTGTGTGTGCATGTGACTGTTAGACAAGTATTGTTGTCAAAAGCAAATATTTTGATAATTACCAAATATCTTTTTCTGATAGCAAGAATTTTGTTTCGCTTAACAAAGGCATATGTAGGTGAGAGAATTTATCTGTAGCCTATAATTGAAAAAAAAAAAAACAATTTATATTACAAGCCAAGTATTAATCTTACAGCACAATCTCCTACTATGCTTCACTATACTAGATCAAATATCTCTTCATTAAAAACATGTACTGAACATTATAAAATGAAAACTTCTGATAAAAATTCAGCTGAGAACTGCAACAAATACTGATACATTCACCCTCATATATTTTATTTTAATTACAAAGAATTTGGGAAATTATTCTTTGCAAAATTGGTTTTAATTTTGATGACATTAAATACAGGCATGTCAATGAATGTCTTAATTATTTGAATTCTAATGTAATGGAATAACCAGTCACCCCTATGAATAATTACACTATAGGTAGTAATTACCTATAAAGTCCACTGTCTACAAGAGACTCAAGATGGGAGAGTGAGCGAGACAACGTAAGCACGTCCAACCTTCCAATTAGTGACACTCACTACTAGATTGACCTGTGTGTATAACGGTACTATATTTCATATTGTACTTGTTGTGTACAATAAACCTTTCTTCTAGTATCAACCTGGTGTTATGCGTTTATTCTCTTAGCATGTAATATAACAAATTCTAAGATAAATTACTATGGAATTTAGGGTTGTGTGCTGGGCTGTTGTAGGTATGTGCATGTTTACATATAAACAATTAAAGAAGAAGCAGTAAAAACTTGGATTTCTACCATGGACTGTTTATTCTTTTTCTTTTTTTTATAGAAGGAAAATAAAGTTGACAATGTCTCTTGCATATGTCCATTTTCTTTTTCTGGTCCAGAAGTTAGGGTAAGTAATGATAAGAATGGTTATAATGATCAAGCTCATGTCAGCTTTGCGCTGAGTTGTACTCACTTCATCAGTGGAGGTTCTGCAAAATATGTCTGAAGGTGATGCATTGGCAAATAGAAAGTGCAGTTCTGTCCTTTCCAGAAACGGGATCATAGAATTGAACAGATGACCAAAAGCCTTTCCGGTCTTTTTATGACTAGCATCATGGGAAAATGTGTTTAGTTTTTTTAATCTTTATTATTATTATTTTATTTATTGATTTTATTTTCCACAGTATTTCTTCATCTACATTTGGACTAATGTCTTTCATCTTTGTTATTATTATCTGTTACAACAAAGATGAAAACCAAATCTTACCTCCAAAAAGAATCTGCATTCTCTGTGCTGTCTGTTGAAAAAGAAAATCAGAATCAATATTGCATTGACTTTAAATAATAGTTTTCATTTTTTTTTAAAATCATTTCACCCCAAACATGGCAATAAAGCTACTCAGATATTAAGCCTTACTGAAAGTGAGAGAATATGAGAAAAAGAGAATATTATTAAGGAGAGAGAACAATAAAAGAACAGGAATTAAGAAATTAGAAGATAGCAATTGACAAAGTTGACTGGAAAGCAAGAAGCCAGAAGAGAGTTCCAGAAGTGAGAAGTGTGAAAGAAGAAATGGTTAGCTTAGAACTTATGGTTACATCTAGCCATTTCAAATGTAAAATGATGAGTTCTTGCCACCAATCTAAATTTGTAAAATCTAAGTTCCAAAGAGGAAAACTTATCAGAAAAATTACCATGGAAATATTTATAGAAAAGACACTGTGAAGCTACATTATGGTGGAAAGAAAGTGACTGAAACCGAGATGCCATGATAATACCAAAACATTCTTCCCTACCAATCTCTACTAATCACAACATTTCTTATCCCAATGAAAGAACACTATAGACGACCAGCAAGATTTCTTCGTTCTTCAAGAGTTGATGATAGTAGTTGTGCATTGTGAGTTTTAGAGAGAGATTTCTTTTACTACTTTTGATTTATATTGGCATATTTGATTTCAAACTTGCAAGACCAAAAGTTGGAGGCTTTGGAATTATGACCCCAAATTCCTTATTTTTTTATCTGAATTTTTCTCATGTTATCAAAGCATTTTGGTTACTCTGATGTCCAGCTTTCTCCTGAAGATACCTTGATCCAGGTAACATTCTGGGAATTTCAAATTAAATCCTTTATTTAATCTATGTGCTATGTTGATTATTCTCATTCTGCTGTCTGTGTCTCGAGATATCTCATGCTGTTCTTATTTAGTTTTGTTCAGTTATTGTTCATCATGTTTCCACTTAGTTTATAACTGTGCTTATAAGGGAAAAGATTCTCCACAACTGTTGGAAGAAACATCTTTTATGTGAATTCTTCAAACAAACAAGGATGAATACAGAATCCAACAAGATCTGCATAAATAACACAATGAGAAATTTGAAACGGTCAAAGCTTTGCCAAAAACTGAAATGAGCACAAATGAAAGAACAGAGTAAGAGTAGCAACAATGTCCACTGCAGTTTGGTAAGAGCAGTTGTTAATGTCAGAAAGCAGCACTTGAATGCCTCTGAGGAATCAATGCTAAACAAGGGTCTCAACTTGACCACAACCATCAGGCATGTTCAATACCAAACATGATACCTCTAGTTGAGGAGTTTGCCTTAAGAATAGGGATCTACCATAGATAGATGAGCTGAGATAAAAAGTGAGGTAAGCTCTAGAAAAAATCATACTACCCAAATAAAATATTACATGGTAAGAAAAGTTGGCCATCATACGACACAAGTATCAAGCAGTCAAAGCCAATGCTACAGTGGTGATGGATAAGTTGGAATACTACTCCTAGAAGATAGCAAGCTTAGTTGGGAATGGTAGCTATTAAATTTTAGTTTGTCTCTTCTTAAATTCTTGTGGCTTTTTATCACAAGGTTCCATGTTGAATACCTTCAGACCTTGATGAAGTAAAAATAATGAAGTCACATCTGATACTTGAACTTATAACCCCTATTCTGGGTGTTTATATTTTGCAGACAGTGCCATAATCAATTAATGGTTAAAAGATTAGAAAGTTGTGAAAAATTCAATTAATTAAATGAAGAAAAGACTAACTGAAAATTAATAATGAAATTAATTCAACATAGAAATCAAGTATCTCAGAATTATTATTACTTAGTAAAAATTTTAAATAAATGTTGAAGTCTTATTGGGGAGTAGTTGAAATATGGCTGAATATTTTTGCCCAGTTTTGTCATAGACCACAAAGGATTAATTTATTCATGAATAACAATCTTCCTGGATATAAGATATCTGTTCAAATCTCCTAAGAGAATATCTTATTTGACAGTATATGAAATTCATGGGAATCTAAGACCCTTTACCCAATTTCAGCATGAGAAATTGGAGAGCAAAGTGAGAATTTCAGTTTAGTTTGTTAAATTCATTTATATGCAAATAAGCCTTAGGAAGATTATGAATCCATCTCCTCCCTTCAAGCATCAGTTAAATAGTAGAACTTGTACATAAAAAAATCATTGTTATTCTCAAAAAAATTGTTAATCAATATTCACTTGCAAAAAAGACAAAAAGAATTACTCTTAAAATCCAAAACATTTAGGCATTAAATAACATACAAAGGGTTGATAAGTGATGTAATGGAATAACCTGTCACCCCCATGAGTGACTACACTATAGGTAGTAACTGCCTATAAGTATCTGTAAGTCAACGGACTACAGAGACGAGCTGTGACCTGTTCCAGCTAAACAGTCAAACTCTCTGCCTGAAGGCAGAGAAGAACCCGGATGAGACTCCGCCAAAGAGCAGAGTCTCGTTTGGGGAGGTAGACTGACCCTGAACCCGTTTTTATGGGTTCAAATAGGGAATATTTTTGGCCGAGTCTACGGGCTCGGAAAAAACCCACATTAAACCCGTCCTTGTGCCACATGCAACCCTCATGGGGGGGTATAGCTAGATATACTAGCTGGGATCTGTTGAGTATGACTCAGACTTACGCAAGAACTACCGACCTTCCAATAATAGCACTCACTATTGGATTGACTTGCGACAACCTTGCTCATAACTGTTATCTTTATTCTTATTGTACTGGTTTTTTACAATAAACCCTTACTTATTTTTATCCGCCTTGTTTTTCAAGTATATATTCCTATTAGCACAGAATATAACAATAAGCTGTAAAATCAGTCAAAAACCCCAATTTTGACAGGGAATATTAAGAAAAAAGTTGTTGGTGGTACATAAAATGTTATTGGAACTTAATCCATATTCCTAATTTGGCCCAAGTTTCCTCTCCATATTATGTAAAATTTATGTTTTTTTATCATTAGGCTATAGCTATGAAGTCATGGTGTACTTAGTGTATTTGTTGATGTATCCAAAGGAAGTCAGTCCATTGAGGGGAAGTAAAAACCCTTAAGTAAGTCTCTGCTGACTTACAATCATATCCAAATATGGAAACAGCTATAGAAGTAAATCCAGACAGAAAACCCGGAGTAGAGCCCTGAAAATGTTTGGTTGTAAACACTGACAACTTTCTGGCAACTCCTGCAGCCAAGCTGTCAGCAAATGAGATGCTGTGTATTCCTTTGAATCTTGTTGGTATGGTTGAGAGGTGGGGCATGTAGTCTGGGCAGTGCATGTCCTCCATATACCATTGCCCAGGCCTGTGCCCTAGAGAGGTCACTCTAGTCTCTCCACCAAATGACTGAATTTTGATCAAAATGGGTACTACCTTTATCTTGCAATATAAAATAGATTCCTAATTCTAAGATACATAGCCATATAAAACTTTCTCCCTATTTCAGCTGGGAATATTAAAAAAAAATTGTTGGATGGTATATCAATTATTACTGAACTTCCTCCATGTTTCCTGTTGATCCAAGTTCAAAAGAAGTTTATTTTGATTTATTATGCATTTATGAGATGCTAATTTTATGTGGTGGAGGGGGGTGTCTTATATGCCACTTTTATTCTTACTTTCTTTAAATGTTGAACTTTATGAGAAAAAGTACCAAAAACAAATAATCTTTGTGGGATTTTAAAATGTATAAATTTCAGAACAAAAATATATATGGTCAGTATAGATTCGTGCCAGATAGAATTTTCTTTCTTCTCTTTCTTCAAGCAGTGTAAGCACTTTTAAAATAAATTCTACATAAGTGTGTGTGTGTGTGTATTCTTAAGCATAACAAGATGTTTATAGTAATTCTTTTTTTATTATGAATATTGATGGCATTTTCATTTTCTATGTAGGGAAGTGGACTTTGTGAGTACTAAGTGATACTATGAACAAGGGAACATATCTTATAAAGAACTACTTTTTTATGTTTAGTAAATAAGTAAGTACAGAAAATATTTAGTAAAACAGTAATATTGAATAAACTTAAAAACACACTTTTTTTGTTATCCGTGGATGTATGTGCATATATATATATATATATATATATATATATATATGCACATTTCATTGGATACGACAGACAAGATGCTTTGATTTAGTTTTTTAAAGAATTTCTCATGCGATGTAATAATGTTTTTCTTTTCAGATGATAAATTATATAAAAACTGTCCGAATGTTCTTTTATTCCATGCACTTTCAGCAATACATTTAGCCATTTTCAAGGATGAAATATTTTAACTGTTAAATAAGAAATAGTTTGTTGCATGTATGTATTTAGATAATGTTTTCATTTTTCAAAACTTTTTGAAAAATGAAAACATGGAAATGATATTGTTCATTGTCTTTGACACTCGGAGCTGAAAGAGAGAAGAAAAATGGAAAAACAATAAGGAAAGAGTATAAGGAAACAATAAAATGATGAAACGGAGAAATAAGAACAATATTTGGCACACACACTCAGACATAGTATAAAAATAAGAAAAATGAGAAAAATCTGCAGTCAATTGTTGACACCACCTGATGAGTGGACAGAATGATTATGAAAAAGATCATCTACTAAAACCCAGAGTCAAGGTGCTGAATATGATATCAATTAACTATGTGACAAGTTTTAGTTTTATTAACAATATATATGTATATATATATATGATGGATGTATATATATATTATATATATATAGCATATATTATTAAATGTATATATATAAATTATTAACTGTATATATATAAATTATATATTATTAACTGTATATATATGTATATTATGTATATATATATATATATATATATATATATATATATATATATATATATAACTTACTTATTATTAACTGTATATATATATATATATATATATATATATATATATATATATATAAAACTTATATATTATTAACTGTATATATATATATATATATATATATATAAAACTTATATATTATTAACTGTATATATATATATATATATATATATATATATATATAACTTATATATTATTAACTGTATATATATATATATATAACTTATATATTATTAACTGTATATATATATATATATATATAACTTATATAATATTAACCAAATATATATATATATATGTGTATATATATATATATATATATATATATATATATATATATATATATATATATATATATATATAACTTATATAATATTAACCGAATATATATATATATATATATAACTTATATAATATTAACCGAATATATATATATATATATTATATATATATATATATATTTTAACCATATATATATAATAATATATATATATATATATATATATATATATATATATTAGGTCATCCCATAAGTTCTGTCCAAATTTTAACTTTTTGTTAAAATGAATGAAATTTAAAGAGTATTTTATAATGTCTAATGGAGCTGAACATTATTTTTATGTTTAGATGCATTTAAACTGATCAAATTTTATTTCAGAGAACAATAAAATTAAATTTTGTTTGATTAGAACCCTGCTAACATGGAAATACACAAGCATCATTTGAGGCACATAATGCTTTATGAGTTCAAGAAAGGAAACTCAGCAGCCGAAGCATCTAGAAACATTCACTCAGTTTATGGAGAGGAATGTGTTAATGAAAGAACTGGCAGAAGATGGTTTGCAAAATTCAGAGATAAAGATTTCACCCTTGAAGATGAAGATCGTACCAGACGTCCAGTTGAGTTTGATGAAAAGCTTCTTGAAGCAGTCCTTGAAGAAAGCTTCTTTATCAGTTGAGGAATTGGCAGTGGTTCTCAGTTCAAACCATACAACTGTTCATCGTCATCTTCAACAACTTGAAAAATATCCTAAACTTGGAAAATGGGTGCCTCATGAATTGTCTGAAAACAACCACAAATCCCAAGTTGACATCTGCTCTTCTCTCCATTCTCGCCAACTTGTTTCACCTTTTTTTGATAGACTTGTGACTGGCGACGAAAAATGGATCCTTTATCAAAATGTTAAGCACCGTAGACAGTGGGAATGACCCCAGCCGAGAAGGGAACTTCATGGGCAAAAGGTTCTTCTTTCAATCTGGTGGGATTGCCAAGGAATAATCCACTTTGAATTCTTACCATCTAATGCAACAATTAATGCTCAAATATACTGTCAGCAATTAGAGCGTTTGAACCAAGCTTTGAGGAAAAAAAGACCTGCTCTAGTGAATCAATTCAATTTATTTATTTGGATTCATTATCTTTATTTATTTTTTCTAAACAGCTAGTTTATCGGTATCGGTTGTTATTTATATATTTGGATATATTTAGATCAATTTATTATACTTGTTGTTATTTATTTGTTACACTGTATATTTTCTCTTTTTGGTTTTCAATTTTTAAGTAACACCGTATATTATTTTTTATTATTTTTTTTTTTGACTTTACATAACAGTTATAACTATTTTCCGTCCAATTTTTTGTTTTGATTTTTATAGTTTAATTTTTTGGTCCTAAGAGTTTGATAATTTGTTTAATATTTACTTTATTGATTTTTTTCCTTATTTTATTATTCTATTTCGCCTATTCTAACAGGTGTGGTTTGGTAATTTGTTTGGATTAATTTATTTTGCTTATTTTATTGTCATTTTGTTTGTTTATGTATTTATTTATTTTTCAATTTTAAGTTACGTAGTAAAAATTTGTTTTCATGTCTGCATTTTGAGATTAGCTCGGATCTTTTATTTAATAATTTATTTTGGTCTGGGAAAGTAATGATAGCTATTTTTTCCTCCAAGCAAAGTTTGCAAGTTTTTGATAGGTTGTTATAGGCTGATGATTTTTTCCTTATTTTCCAAGATATTTTTGGTGTGGTGTGCAAACCACACGAACAAATTAAACCCACATGCAACTGCAGAATAAAAAACGAATGTCCCTTAAACGGTAATTGTTTACAAAACAACGTAATCTACCAAGCCATGATAAAATCACCAGATAATGAAGAAAAAGTATATATAGGAGTAACTGACGGACCCTGGAAACAAACAAATTATGTACACAAAGCATCTTTTACAAATAGTAAATAAGCAAACAGCACAATGCTTTCTAAGTATATATGGGAAATAAAAAACAAAACGTTTTTTATTTCCGAGATATACTTAGAAAGCATTACCCATAAATATATCATATATATATATTGTATATATATTATTGACCATATATATATATATATATTATATGTATATTATTAACCATATATATATATATATATTATTAACCATATATATATATATATGTATATATATATATATATATATATATATATATATATATATATATATATGAAGAAATGTAGTCTTAAACTGTGCTATATTTATGGGATAAAGTGCTCAATATCAGAGATAGAGTGTGTGCAAATATAAAAGTGAACATAGAAGTCAACGCTTAGCGGCGACAGTCTGTTTCATGCTAGTGCAATCGTCAGGCAACTAGTTTCCTGGCGATTGCACTAGCATGAAACAGACAGTCGCTTCTAAGTGTTGACTTCTATGTTCACTTTTATATATATATATATATATATATATTATTAACCATATATATATATATATATATATATATTATTAACCATATATATATATATATATATATATATATATATATTATTAACCATATATATATATATATATATATTATTAACCATATATATATATATATATATATATATATATATATATATATATTATTAACCATATATATATATATATATATATATATGTATATATATTATTAACCATATATATATATATATATATATATATGTATATATCTATATATATATATATATATATATATATATATATATATACATATATATATTATTAACCATATACATATATATATATTATATATATTAACCATATACATATATATTATATATAGATATATATGGTATATATTTATTATTACTAACCATATACATATTTTATAATATATATATATTATATATATTATTAACCATACACACATATATATATAATATATATGTATATATATCATATATTTATTATTAACCATATATTATATATTATAATATATACATATATTATATATTTTATTAACATTATATATATTAAAATATATATATATTATACATATTATTAACCATATACATACATATATATATTATTATATATATAATTAAACATATACATATATATGTATTATAATATTTATATATATTATATATATAATTAACCATGTACATATATATATTATAATATATATATATATATTATATATATTATAAACCATATAAATATATGTACACATTATAATATATATATATATATATATATATAATTAAACATATAATTATATATTTTATAATATATATTAACCATGTATATATATATATTATAATATATATATATTGTATATATATTATTAACCATATTCATATATTTTATAATATATATATATATATATATATATATATAATCATTTATTTAAATATTATAACATAAATATGTTATAAAATCACCTATATATATATATATTATTAACCATATATATATTATATATATATATATTGTATATATATTATTAACCATATATGTATATTGTATATGTATTATTAATTATATATATATATATATATATTATTAACCATATATATATTATATATATATATATTGTATATATATTATTAACCATATATGTATATTGTATATATATTATTAACCATATATGTATATATATATATTATACGTATATTATTAAACATATATATATATATTCTATTATATATGTATGATATATATATCATTAAACATATATACATATATATATATATTATATATATATTATTAACCATATATATATATATCATTAACCATATATATATATATAAGTTATTAATCACATACATGTATATATATTATATATATTATTAAACATATACATATATATTATATATATGCTGTATATTTATTATTATTAACCATATATATATTTTAGAATATATACATATATTATATATTTTATTAACCATATATATATATTAATATATATATATATTATGTATATTATTAACCATATATATATATATTATAATACATATTATTTATATTATTAACCATATACATATATATATTATAATACATATATATATTATACATAATATAAACCATATAAATATATGTATACATTATAATATATATATATATTATATGTATATAATTAACCATATAATTATTTATATATATTTATGTGAATATATATATATATTATATATATATTATTAACCATATGTATATATATTTTTTATATATATTATTAAACATGTATATATATTAAAATATATATATTATACATATATTATTAACCATATTCATATACATATATAGTATAATATACATTTGATATTAACCATATGTATTTATTATAATATATATCATAGATACATTACTAACTATATATATATTATAATATATATATATGTATATTGTATATATATTATTAGCCATATATATTATATATATATTATATATATATTATGAACCATATATATATATATATATATTATTAACCATATATATATATATATATTATTAACAATATATATATATATTATAATACCATATATAATATATATATATTATATATATATCATTATTCAGATATATAATATATATATATATATATATATGAATTCTTTTAACATACAACGTGTGTTAGCACGTTGTAAGTTAAAATATATACATATATATACGATTATATATATCACTAATCATATATATCATATATATATATATATTATATATATATTATTAACCATATATAATATGTATATATATATATATTATATGTATATTATTAACCATATATTATATATATATATATATATGATATATATATTATTAACCATATATATATATATATATATATATATATATATATATATATTATATATATATCATTAACTATATATATATATATATATATATATATATATATATATATATATATATATATATATGAAGTAATATAGTCTTAAAATGTGCTATATTTATGGGATAAAGTGCTCAATGTCAGAGATAGACTGTGTGTAAATATAAAAGTGAACATGGAAGTCAACACTTAGAGGCAACAGTCTGTTTCATGCTAGTGAAATCGTCAGGCAACTAGTGCTGTTATTTTCACTTTATATATATATATATATATATATATATATATATATATATATATATATATATTATTAACCATATATATATATATATGTATTATATATGAGTTATTAACCATATACATATATATTATATATATATTGTATATATTAATTATGATTAACCATATATATATTTTATAATATATATATATATTATATATATTATTAGCCATATACATATATATATATATTATAATATATGTATATATATCATACATTTATTATTAACCATATATTATATATTATATATTTATAATATTATTTATTATGAACCATATATATATATATTATAATACATTCATATATTATATATTTTATTAACATTATATATATATTAAAATATATATATATATTATGTATATTATTAACCATATACATACATATATATATTATTATATATATATAATTAAACATATACATATATATGTATTATAATATATATGTATATTATATATATAATTAAACATATACATATATATGTATTATAATATATATGTATATTATATATATAATTAAACATATACATATATATGTATTATAATATATATATCTATATATTATATATATAATTGAACATATACATATATATGTATTATAATATATATATATATTATATATATTGTAAACCATATAAATATATATACACATCATAATATATATATATATATGTATATATATATATATATATATATAATTAAACTTATAATTATATATATATATTTATATATATATATTATATATATATTATTAACTATATGTATATATATATTTTATATATATTATTAACCATGTATATATATCAAAATATATATATTATATATATATTATTAACCATTCATATATATATTAACCATTCATATATATATATATATATATATATATCTTATAATATATATATATATTTGATATATTATTAACCATATATATTTATTATAATATATATATTATATATATATTATTAATCATATATATAATATATATATATATATATATATATTAATTTTTTTTTAATATGCAACGTGTGTTAAAAATATGTACATATATGATTATATATATATATTATTATATATATATCATTAATCATATATATATGATTATATATATATTATTAATCATATATAATATATATATATATATTATATATTTATATTATTAACCATATATAATATGTATATGTATATAATATATATATTATTAGCCATTTATATATAATATATATATTATATTTATATTATTAACCATATATATAATATATATATCTATTATTAAGCATACATATAATATATATATATATATATATTATTAACCATAAATATATTATAATATATATATACTTTTAACCATATATATATTATAATATATGTATTATTAACCATATATATATAAATTGTAATATATATATATATATATATATATATATATTATATATATATTATTAACCATATATCTATATATATATATTGTATATATAATATATATATTATTAACCATATATATATATATATATATCATAATATATATATAAATTATTTAACATATGTATATATATTATAATATATATATATTTTAATATATATATATATATTACATACATATATATTATTGACCATATATATATATATATATATATATATATATATATATATATATATATATATATATATATATATATATATATATATTAAAATATATATTATTGACCATATATATATATAAATATATATATATAATTAAGTAATTCATTGAGTCTGAAACAAACCTCAGTAGAATGCAGAAAGCACTGGACGGCCATTTCGTCCTCTATTTGGGATACATCAGCAGTGCGCATCCTCTCCCGAGAATTGAAACCCTGACAGTTTGATTGTCAAGCAAACACCATACCACCTGTTCCAACGGGCCTCGGTGATGAAGAGATATCAAATCAGTCTCAATACTTAATTATAATTATCAAATCCTCCTTACATTTTCTATCATATATATATATAGATATATATATGTATATATATTATAGACCATATATATATATATATATATATATATGTATATATCTATATATATATATTATAGACCATATATATATATATATATATATATATTATAGACCATATATATATATATATATATATATATATTATAGACCATATATATATATTATATATATATTATATATATTATTGACCATATATATATATATATATATATATACATATATAATAAATATTATTGACCATATTATATAAATATTATATATATTATTACCCATATATATATATATTATATATATATAATACATATTATTGACCATATTATATATATATTATATATATTATTACCCATATATATATATATATATATATATATTATATATATATTATACATATTATTAACCGTATATATATATTATATATATTATTAACCATTTGTATATATATTATATATATTATTAAATATATATATATATAAATATTACATATATAAACCTTATATATATATATTATATTGTTGACCATATATATATATATATATATATATATATATATATTGTTGACCATATAGATATATATATATATATTATAGTATTTTCCATATATATATATATATATATATATACACATATATATTATATTATTGACCATATATATATATATATATATTATATATATTGACCCTATATATATATATTATATATATATATACACATATATATTATATTATTGACCATATATATATATATATATATATATATATTGACCCTATATATATATATATATATATACATACATCTATATATATTATTAACCATATATTTATATATATATATATTTATTTATTTATATTCTATATTATTAACCATATATTTATATATATATATATATATATATATATATATATATATATACATACATCTATATATATTATTAACCATATATTTATATATATATATACATATATATATACATACATCTATATATATTATTAACCATATATTTATATATATATATATATATATATATATATATACATACATCTATATATATATTATTAACCATATATTTATATATATATATATATATACATACATACATCTATATATATTATTAACCATATATTTATATATATATATATATATATATATATATATATACATGTATATATACATACATCTATATATATTATTAACCATATATATATATATATATATATATATATATATATACATATATATTTACCATTAATAAGTATAATAAATATATTATTTCAGATGTTTATGAATTAAAATATAAATATAAATATGACTTAATCTTTTTCAATTACCCCTTTACGAAAAGCACAATGTAATTTTAAAAATAAGAAGATAAAGAAAAAAATAAATAACAATGCCAATCAAATTGTAGCATAACCCAGAGAAACAAGACTGTGATGACATGCCCGCATAAAAATATACTTGGCTCTTCATTCATGAAAACTGCCAACACCTTCTTACTAAAATACTTTTGAAAATTTTGAATTCTCATTCAACAACTTAGAATATATAATACTATTTGGCTTATAAATAGAGTAAATCATTTTTTTGGAGGTTATTCTGTATTGCTTGAAAATAAAAACGGACTTTTAATTTTAATTTTAAGACTAAGTTTTGGTCTGAAAACATGGTATTTTCTCTGTCTCGATGAATACATATTCTTAAAAAAATAATTATATTATTATTTTCTACTGTGTATCGAGCACTGTTGTTAAAAATGAGTGCAAAAGATCTTTGGATTATAAATCTGACTGTTCTGTCTTTTTATTTTGAGATATATATATATATATATATATATATATATATATATATATATATATATATTGATAGATAGATAGTAATCCATTGTTATAATCCAAACGAGTCCTATTAACGCTACATAGAATTTGAGTTATTAAATGTTAAAACTGACTCACAAAGTGTGCTCAATGTTTATTTTCATTAAACAGAGCAAAATTTTTCTTACAGTTGGAATTAAGATACAATTAGTTAATGACCATTTTCACCTATGAATTTTAAATTCACAGAATTTTTCAATCTGTTTATGTTGTTAGTCCTGACACCATAAACAGCTTGAAAAATTCTGCAAATTTGGAATGGTCATTAACTAATGGTATCTTAATTCCAATTTAAGAAATAAAAGATATATTAGTCTCCTCTAACTACTGTCCAGATAGTAATAAGTTAAAAGTAAAATTATAACCATTACTGAGGCCACCATTTGAATACATGTATATATCTTTAAAGGTATTTTCCAATAAATAATAAAATTATATAGCTTTTAAGATTCTGCTGGCCGGGTCTCCCAAATGATAAAAACAAGAATATTCTTCAGTTGTTCCATTTCTAACAAGTTTGCATTCGGGCAGTTAACATATCTCTCTCTTGCTCTCTCTTATTTTTATAAGCAAATGCATTCTTTGTTGAAAATTTGAATATTCAATCTAGAGAAGATTTAACCAAACAATTTTTTTTTTTTTTAAATTGCTTGCATCTGTTGCATATTTTGAATTTTCAGCCATTGTGAATTTATTGCCTATGATAAAAATCTTCCTTGATTTTAATTCCGATAAAATCAAGAAAAGCTAAGTGTGAGTTGGGAGGAGGGCTATGGTGTTCTAACCCCTAATGCAAATTATCCTCTAAATGAGATGTGATATGGAGAACAGAGTGAAAATAGGATTTAGGAAAGTGATAGGTGGCAAAATAAAATAAAAATTTCTGCTTTAAACAGAAAAAAGCAAAAAATGAAAGGAACAGAATTTGAAAATATGTTCTCTCCTTTCATGTTTTTCACATTGTTCCTCAGATGTATGGCCTGTTATATTTTTGTCCTCGCTGACATGCACTCATGCATACACACACGCACACCCTGTACACATTTATAGACATACAACTATTATGAACATTCAGAAGGCATCATCCTCTTCTTATATGCACTTAGATGAATAACTTAACACACACATGCCTGCAATCAATCGCATTTTCATATAAACAGGAGTATGCACTCATGGACTTACAAACTATTTCAGTATCTATATATGCTGCAGATGGCATATTGAAGTGTGTATTGTTGGAATATCAAAAACACACAAAGATAAATAAAAATCCATTTTCAAATTCCCTCTACAATTACAGTTTCATTAAGTCTAAAAATAGACACATAAAAACAGCCATGGTGTCACCACCATATTAAATTTTGACTTTTATCTGGAGCCTATCTCTGGCCTATATAAGAATGGACCAAGAGCCCACACAAGAAGGCCTCAATGCAAGCACAGACAGGAATGCATGCAAGATGACCCACAGTAAGCAAATATGGTACATTCACTTACTTATACCATGCGGAAGAATGTCATTCACATTTGGTCAATCACAACAAGAGATTAACCTAAGCAAGAAAAAATACTTGGCCAAGGACCCAACTAAGCTGACTGCAAGAAAAGAAACTTCCTAATTGAGTTACTTCTGCACACACACTCATGCAGCCATACACACACAGAATTTTGTTTTCCCAAACTTTATTTCTCTAGACTTTCTACAAATTCTTTAATTCTTCTGAGAATGCTTTTCTCTATCACTTTACTGTCACCATTGTTGTTATTAAACTGGATTCAAATTTGCTCATAGATAATGTTTTATTCTTTGTTTTGTGTAAAGGAAGGATCATTTGCACTTTCTTTCTCTCATTTGCTGTCAAAAGTGATCAGTAGTAAATACTTTTATTTGACCATCAAAATAAGGTAAACAACAACCAGCAGCTGCACCAGACAGTAGTATAAAACAATTAATATTCATATGAAATAATAATTAATATGCATACAAAAAAACAAAAACATTGCATATTAATAATCAATACATGCTTTTCTATTTAACCATTATATATACATCACAGTTTCACATCTTGACTTCTCAACATAGTCACCATCTCTTTCAAAGGCAGTGTTCGACCAAGAAACAAGGGCATATATCCCAGCTTCATAAAACTTGGTTGGCTGCTGATGGTTCCAATTCCTGTTCACTTCTTCAACATCACCTGACTTAGCACCCTCAGACTTCCATCTCTTTGGTCCAATGAAAGAGGCACCGAGGGGCAAATGTTATGTCACACTTGTCAAGATAAAATACCCTTTCATGAAGGATTCTTGTAAGTGCCAAGTGAAAACATCCCACACAGCTACAAACCACCATCAGCTTGTACAACGCACTGCTGACAGACTTGATCCACAGCCTCTTGTGATCTCTATGACTTATAAATTTGACCATCTACCCAAAAGAATTGGAAATGTGATTAGTCTGATTAGAGGATGTAATGCCAATCTTTCATGGTCCAATGAAGATGTTCTTTGGTCTAAATGGGGGACAGTAACTGACGCCATAGTGTTAATGTCATACATGTGAGTGTGTTTGTGTGTAAAGGCATTTACTATAAAACGGTGGCAAGGAACTAACATTACAGATAGAAGCCTGATCATCTCTTAGTGCCCCACAGTTGTGTCCTTATGCTAGTCAAAGGTAAGCAGAATAAGCATCTCCATATGTATGTGCATAAAAGATAATAAAATAGATATAAAAAAAGTCATAACAGAGTGATATAGAAATATATTCTAATAGTTTTTGCTCACACACATGCACACACACACACACACACATATATATATATATATATATATATATATATTTAATAAAAAAATTATATCATAAATATGTTATAAAATCACTACAAAAATAGCCATTTTGTTTCAACACTTCTGGTGTCTTATCAAGTGATGGTGTTGAATGTAGAATGAAGAGTTTTAAGAGCATGTTTATGTTATAAATTCCAAATAATATTTGGTCTATTCTATATTGAGCACTTTTTTAAGAATAGTATTTTTGGTTATTGGAATTTATTCCGTATACACCAATTCTATACTTGGATGGATATATATATATATATATATATATCTATACTTGGATGGATATATATATATATATATATATATATATATATTGGGGCAAGGGGTCCATGTATGCAACGCTTGCATGGCCTGCTTTACATTATTTTCAGGATAAATAATTTTGTATAATATAAAATTAATTATTGACAATTTTCACTATCCTCTTTGTACTTGTATTTTTTGTATTTCCCATTTCTTTGTTTTTTAGGATAATTGTTACAAGACATATTATTTAGTGAATGTAAGTAGAGATTGCATTCACTTATGTACTAATACCCTTGGGAAAGGTATGAATACTCTTCTTCTTCTCCCAGCTATGGGTAAATAGCAGGACAGACTAGGTTCTATGGCCTTGAGTGCAAACTGGTCTACCACAGAAAGAAATGGCAATCTACTGTGGGAAAAAAAAAATTTGCCTCGTCAGTCATGTATCTTTTGATACATGTTCGCCTAAGCGTGTATCATGCATGGTACATAACTATTTTTCTCATGAAACTAGGCATGCTAGTCAGACAGCAACATGAGTTGCATGTGACCCACAGACTGCAGTTTGCCTATGACTGCTTTAGCACCAATGCAAAAGGCATGAATCCATCACTTTTTCACCCACTGACAGTTATCTGGTTACAGTTTTCCCAGCTTGTTTGGCAGCCAGTCTAGAAGGAGAACTATCTCAAAACAGTAAGAGTAGTTATTGCTTGCCCTGTTTTCACAGAGTCCAAATAACACTGCCTAACCCAGGTATTGAACTCACAATTAATGTCATCAAATTCAAAACCAGTGGCACATAACTAAAGTAGAGGAAGCACTTGTTGTTTAGTGAGAAAAGATGCAAGTAAAGGCAATGAATTTACTAGACTTTTTAGTAGGGAGCATGAGAGACAGCACATAATAGTGAGTGGGTGAAAGAGAGTTACCAAATAGCAGAAATTCTTTTACTTGCATTAGAAAAGGCTATGGCTTAAGCTTTCCCTGTTTTATTATTCCCTTCAAGCTGGGTGCATGAAAACAGAATAATAAAGTGGGGGATCACAGAGACAAAGCCATAGAAAAGCAGAAATTCTTTTGCTTGCTTTCCAGTTGAAAGACACTCTCTACTGAAGTGATGATGTTTTTATTGCATGTGACTGAAATCAAAGACTTGCTCATTCAAAGGACTTAGTCAGACAAATTTAAATGAATAATTTGTATTATTTGGTTCTGAACAGTATGTAGGGAACATCTGACGACTTTAGTGTTACATCAAAAGTTCTTCTTTTTTTACTGGCTCTTAAAAAGTTTTAACCCATAAAGAATATTCTTGACCTTTTCTTAAGATTTGGATTCAGTCATGTGACCATTACCCAGAAAGTTTTTGACTAGTTCATATGTGGAGTGAAAAGGAGCAACTGGTGAAGTCTATTTTATGTGATTAAAAGGTAAGTTTCCATCTGTTTCACTGTCTTAAGATTTAATTTTAAATCTTCAAAATTATTTTTTTAAAGTTATGTAAAGAAACTTTTTAATAATATTGTATATTATTTCATTAAACATGTTAAATTCATTTATTAATATTGGTGTTATTTTAAAGAAGAAAGGGAAAACTTTATCTTAAAATAACATTTGGGTAATTAAAGCAATTTAAATTAAAATAATATTAATTTAGTTTACCTCAAAATTATAAATTTTCACTTTTCCAGTCATCAATCAACACCATTTTCTGACACCTGTCATCAAGCAATAAGAAATTTATTTAAACATTTTTTTAAATTAAAGTAAAAATATCTATGTCTTGTTAAAACAGAAACTGTTAATTTGATGAATTGTAAGCAAGATTGAACAAAAATTACTTACTTTTTTTTCTTAAAAAACAGTGAAAAACAACTTTTTTTTTCTAGTGGGGGGGTCTCATTTTTTCATGCAGCTGTAGAAGTAACAAGTCGGTACTCCTTTTCCCTCTCCACCTTGATGATTAGCTCGCATATTAGATTGCATACCCTGGTTTCCAAGTCAACCTTCACCACTGATATATATATTCAAAACACCTAGACATAAACACACACAAACGTATATATATTTTTAAAATGTCTATTCCTACATATAAGTATATACACAGCCAATGAATACATATACACAGTTGCTCTTACAAATGTTATGTTGTCATAAAAGCTATGTTCCTTGATTCTGCCAGCCCTGACCTTTGCAGCTGGGACCCACCAGCCCTGACCTTTGTAGTTGGGACCCACCATGCCATGTAAACAAGGATAAATCTTCCTCATTCCCTTCATATTCCATTAGTAAGAAGTAAGTTCCACTCAAAGAGTTTCTTCCCAAGAACTACTGCTTTGTAGAACAGTCTCCTGGAAGAATGATCATTACAATCTTGACCTCTTCAAGTGTAGGGTTAACCGTTATTTTTCCTACATTACCTTATGAACTGCAATTCTTGCTTTTCCTTACGCTCATAAAACATCACACAATAAGCCTGTCTTCAGAGGCTCTTGGGCCTTGTATTGAAAAATATATTAAAAAAAGAAAGATGTATTTATATAAATGGAAGGAAGTGCTGAAACTTTCTCAGTTTTTTGGGGATTTTTTCTTGAAGGCTTCTTGGCTTTTCAGCTTCAGCACCCTCCTGTGTGTGTGTGTGTGTGTGTGTGTGTGTGTGTGTGTGTGTGTGTCTCTCTCTCTCTCTATTTGATAAAAGTCAGGTCAGATATTCTTCCTTATTACTGATACCATGTAATCAAATAATACTGGTTTCATGTTCCTTGATGAAGAAGTTCACTTTGCCTCATTGATTTGAGATACATTGAAAAGAATAATCTCCAAGATCATGAGATATTCATATATGCATTCTGTTCACAAATATGGTACCTGTGATTATATATATATATATATATATATATATATATATATATATATATATATGTACACACACACACACAGTAATATTTGTAAAGTATATGTATGCTTAGTTGTATACACATTTAAGCTGGACCTGGCTGTTTTAAAAATTGTGGTTTTTGCCATAGTTGAAACATCAAACTGTGGCACAAGTGCAAAATAACTCTCTTGATTTTACTACAGACTCTCTCTCTCTCTCTATATATATATATATATATTTATATATATATATATATATATATATAAATATATATATATATATATAGAGAGAGAGAGAGAGAATGTATTTATATTTCAAATCCAACATTTTATTACTTCACTATAATAACATTTGAAGTCATAAATATTCATATATATATATATATATATATATATATATATATATATATATACACACATACACACACTATACTATAATGACATTTGAAGTAATAAATATATATATATACACACACACACTATTATATAATGCACACATGCTATAACACTTGAATCAATATATATATATATATATATATAGATAGACACAGTCACACAATGCTATAACACTTAATGTAATAAATACACATATATATATATATATATATATATATATATATATATATATAATATACATGAATACTCAATAGTTACTTCTAAATTGCAATCACGCACACACACACACACACACACACATATATGTGTGTGTGTGTGTGTGTGTGTGTGTGTGCGCACACAAATTAAGAATAGAAATTTTATTTTTCTTGATCACTCCATGATCTTTTGTTTTTATTCTTTGCTTTCATTTTTTTTATTCGTTTCTTCTTTTCAATTTTGTTCATTCTTACCATTCTCCTATTTTCAATATTGTCAGGTCTTTTTTTTTTCATTTGCTTTCCCCTCTTCCTTCTCCATTGCAACACTAATTCTCTTACCTTGATCATTGTCCACAGAATCCCAAAACTGCTAGCAATCCAATAACCATGTTTTTACCACTCTCTCTCTCTCTCTCTCTCTCATCTTTACCTTTTTTTCCCTTCCATGACCGTTTTGTAATTATAAGCTGTGAATATCTGTTCCCTTCTTTCCCTGCTATTACAATAACAAAAGCACAATGTTCCAACTGCTGGTTATTAACTGTATTATTGAGCAGCGACCCCACTGACCCCATCCATCGCACCCAGCAAGGGAGAGCCATTCAGCAGAACTGTCAATCGATCTCAGATCAACACTGGCACTTGCTTGCTAGCCCGTTCTTGGTGAGACGACTGAGAGAAAGATGTCTGCACCCAGTGCAGTGATGGCAATTCTCAGTGCTCTGGAAAAGAAGATATGGGATGATAACAAAGACTGTTACTCTCGCCTTATCACCTTGTCTCAGCTTTCTTCTTCCTCCTCGACCATATTGTTTGTTAACCCTCCTACTCACCTGCCTTCCCACCCTTCCTTGGAAAGTGCCCATTGTTGTCATTGTTGCTGTCATCATCATGGTGGAGAGCATGCTTTCATGCATACAGAAAAGCAAAATAAATTCATCTACATTACTTGTCTTCAGCCACTTATCCGTTTTACTCCTTCCTCACCTCTTACCCTTTCCTCCTCCCCCATTTCTTCCTCTTGTCTTTTCTTTTCTTCCTCCATTTTCTCCTCTTACCTCTACTCATTTATTCTTCTCCTCTTTTTCCTTTTAACTCCTCCTTATTCTCCCTCTTTCTCTTCATTTTTTTCATTTTCCTTCTCTTTCATTCCCTCCTTGTGTTCTTTCTTTCTGTTCTTTTCCTTATTTTTATCATTTCTTTGCTTCTTACATTTTTTAGTATCTTTACCTTCATTTTTTCCATCTTTCTTTCTCTTTTCTCTCCGTTTTCTTTTCTTTATTGTTCTTATTCACTGCTCTAACACTTCCAATCTTTCTTTTCTTATTTTTCCTTTCTCTCTTCCTACTCTCTTTATTTCTTCCTACTTCATTTTCACTTTTTCTTTTCTTGTCATCTCTTCTAGCCTTTTCCTTTTCTTCTATCCTCCTCTTTTTTTTTTTTATTCTCTCTGTTTTTATTCTCCTTGGCCTCTCTCTCTCTTTCTATTCTCTTTAAATTCACTTCCTCTTCTTTTCTTTTCTCCACCCTCTTATGAATGTAGCTACTTTGGTGTCTATTTTCTATAATTCATCCACCTTCTCACTTTCTTTTCTCCACCTCTTAATTTCCTTTCCCACTTCCAATTCTATTGCTATTGATTTCCCCTCTTGGCTTTCGTTTTCTTTCCCCCGCTCTCAATATTTCCTTCTTCTCGCTCTCTCTCACTCTGCGTTTCTTTTCTCTTTTTTTTCTCCTTTCTAATATCAGGAGTAAACAATTGATTTTTTTTTTTTTGTTACTTCATTAATTTTTTATATTCTATCAATTTTTCATCAGTTTTCATGTATTCTCCTTGTGTGTGTGATTATAGCAACATGTCTGCAGACTAATGATGAAAACCGTGTTTATTTTACACAACAAACATTTATTTCTAAACATAATCTACTCTCATGTCACTGCACTTAATTCAGGAATACATATTAATCGCATATCAAATATTATACAGTGAAATTTTATAATTAAAATATAGCTAATCATTATGGTCCAGGTTCCAAACTTATTGATTCACTCTTGTATGTACAATGGGGTGCTGAAAAATTCTCATCTTGATCCATTTCACAAAATCAATATTCTGATGTTTGATTATCAAAATACTAATTTTAGGAAGTTGGCAAAGCACCCAAATTGTTCAGTACTTTTTGTGTGTATGTGTATAAGACTCTTCAGTAAAGTGAATTGAGTTCTCTCAGTCACTGTATGTTTATCTAAAAATAAATACACTTAAATTCACCTTCATCCCCACCAATAGCTTAGGGGTAGAATCTTTGACTGATGCTAGTTCAGCTGGGTTTCGATCCTAGTTAGAGGTAACTGGACAATTACCCACTCTGATAAGCTGTGATACAGTGAAACAGTCTGTCTGTGGATGACAATATATATATATATATATATATATATATATATATATATATATATATACACACATATTCTCTTTATTGGTAGCCCAACTCATGTTTCATGCACAATGCAATCTTCATAAAAAAAACCTTAATTATCACTTATTGTAAATATAAATCCCTTTTACTTTAAATACAATTATTTTTTATTTATTTAAAAAAAAAACAGTAGTCCCCATATGCACCAACATTGTGTTAACCAGATACATTTATTAAACTTTAAATTATCTAACAGTCAGTCGATATTCAGCACCTGAAGATTGCATTGTGCATGAAACTCTAATGCTAATAGTGAGGAACAAATGTATATTTATTGATAAAAATTTAATAGCTCTGTTATATTACATCAAGCACTATTTTATTGACATCAGCACTCAATGTATGATATTATATATATATATATATATATATATATATATATATATATATATATATATTGCACTAGATTTTGATAAATGACAAGTCACTATACAAGAGATTATGGTGCATGTATGGCCAATGTAAGAATTTAATATTGTTTATTGGTTGTTAGTGTTGGAGATACAATCTCCCAAAGGATATAAGAATTCATAAACAATATTTTTTTACATAAGGTAGATTTCTGCAGTGATGAGACTTTTTTTTTGTAATAAATGGTAAATCTAAACTATTTGTTAGGACCAGTAACGGGTGAATTATAATTACCATTTCATTTTGTTTATAGTTAGGATGCATCTGGTTATGATAAAATAACTTAATGGATTATTTATTTTTGTTTATATCATGTTGGTTGCTTATTTGTCTAAATTTCTTTAAATCAATCTTATTTTGTTATCAACAATATGGGAAATTATTGTTGACAAGTGTGTGTTTTATTATTATGCATTGAATGTTGCTGCCACATCTGGTCTGGTGCTTCTCCTATGTATTTAGAAATTCTTGATAATCTGCAATATAGTCAATCCTGACCTGGCATCTTGGATGCAGTCGCTTGCCAGGGGCTTTTCAATAATGATTTTTATGGCTATTGTTCTGATGTGCTTTCTTCTTTAATACCTAGACTTTAGGGGTTGAACTAGTTTGCTGGCAAATTTAAATTGCTAGATGTAACCGTAAGTTCTATGCTAATAGTTTCTTCTATCGCACTTCTCGCTTGTGGAACTTTCCTCCAGCTTCTTGCTCACTAGACAATTTTGAACTTAAAAAATTTAAATACAATATCAATTGTTTTTTTTGTTTTGTTTTTTAACAGTAAGGTTCACCCTGTTCAAAGTCTGGGGGCCGCTTGAGGTCAAGTGTTACATTAAGGGGTAGCTTATATTGATAGGAGGGGAAGATAACGGTTGACTCTAGACCTGAAGAGGTTAAGATTGTAATGATTGAGGAAACATCCTCTTGGAAGTCTGTTCAATAGGGCAGTGATTCATGGGAAAATTTGTTTGAGTGGAACTTACTTTTTGCTGATGAAATACAGAGGGAATGTGGGTGTTTTGCTACTATGTAATACATAAGTGTCATGGTGGGTCCTAGCCATGAAGGTAGGACCAGGTGGAGCCAAGAAATGCATTTTGTCTGAGCACTTTCCATGGTAGTAGTGATAGAACAGTGAGAGACTTGCCATATCCCATCTGTGAGAGAGAGGTTGGAGGGTGGAAAAAATTCTTCTCCAACAAAGACTCTGAGATGCTTTCGAATTCTATCAAGAATGGAAAGTGAGGTCTAGGCAGCTCCCACCCAAATATGGCAATAATACTCCATTTTCTGCCCTAACTGGCTCTTATAAATGTAGAAGTTAGCATGAGGAGTCAGGTACTTCTTCTGTCTTCTTAATTCCTTTTCTTTTATTATTATTTCTCCTTAATAAGGTTTTTCTTTTTCTCTTATTCTTTCACACTCAGTAACTCTTGTGTCTTGTTGGCCTGGCTAGGGGTTAAATGATAAAAAAAAAAAACTAAAGTATATTAAATTTGTTAAATACATTGTGATTTCATAAGTAGCTTTTGTTTACACTTGCGTTTATTTGCTGTTAAAGATTTACTTTATATCGCATAGCAAACTTAAAAAAGGCTTACTGACAAAATGATGGGAAAAATAAGTGTTGATTATGAATTAAGTAAAAGTTTTAGGACAAAGCCATGTTAAGTTCTGGTAATTTTTTATTTTGGCATTTTTTGAAATGATTATAACATGAAGAGCACAATTATGAGTGGATATTTTATAAAATGTTCATAAGTATCTTTGAAGTGTCTCATTTTGTAAGAATAAGTATATTTGACATTGAATGTTACCTCATAATTTAATTAAAAAGGATTAAGTTAAAGAATTGATGAAAGTAAAAGTAAATGTGTCAAAAATATATTAAAAGTCTTTAAGATTTACTGATGACTTGAATTAAAAGATCTACTTACTTATAATTAATTTATAGTTATATATATTTTATGAACATATACTGTAGCTTTTATATATATATATATATATATATATATATATATATATATCCAAAAGGATAAAATCCAGATAGAGCTCAATGTACAAGATGGAGCAAGAATATAATATAATATAAAAGTCTCAAACACTAATATTTCATAGTTATAATTTATGACACTGGTATCGTAATCACAATCCAATTCATCAGACCTACAAATTCAAAAAAAAAATATATATATATCATTTTGTGTGTGTTTTTATACATTATAAGCATATACTCTAACTTGTATGTATCATTGTGTGTTTATTTGTGTGTGTGTGTATATATATATATATATATATATATATATATATATAATGCATATACTTTTTATTATATATATTGTGTGCGTGTGCATATATATATATATATATATATAGAGAGAGAGAGAGAGAAAGAGCATATACTTTTCATTGTATATATCTTTGTGTGTGTGTATATATATATATATAAGCATATACTCTAGCTTGTATATATCGTTTTGTGTGTGTGTGTGTGTGTGTGTGTGTGTATATATATATATATATATATATATATATATATACACACAAATGTTATTATGGTGGACACTTCATATTTTAAATAGACGCACCATTTTTATTTATTAAACAGTGTGCATTAGCCTGAGCCTGTGTAATAAAAATGTCAGATTAAAAATAAATCCATTAATTCTTTAGAAATATGTATATAATCAAAATTCATATGATTACCAATGTGAAAACAACACCAGCCTTGATTAGATTGGACCAGGCATTACTCTTTAATTTAATCATCATCACCACTAACCCATGTGTATGTGTGTGCATATAAGAGGGTAGAGAAAAGTTCTTAGACTAACCCACATCCCAAAATCAGTATTCTAATGTAGGTCATCAAAAACTGCATTTTTGGAAGCAGTGGGTCAAACTGAGAATTAATTTTCAGTATCTAATTGTGTGTGTGTGTGTGTGTGTGTGTGTGTGTGTGTGTGTGTGTGTGTGTGTAGGTGTAGGTGTAGGTGTGTGAAAACAGTTACAACAGACTGAATATGTTTTAATTTACCCAGGTTAATATAGCTGGATTAGAGTAAATTATTATATGTACGTATCAATACATACTATTTCTGTCCCCCATGTTGTCTCAGTATGTGGGCAATCATGGCTCTTCACAGCTTCCTGTTGCTTGTAGCCCTTATTAAATTTTGTCTTTTTGCTATATCTCTGTTCTGCCAACCATTTACACAAGCTCATTAGGTAGGTTATGCATTGCTTTCTTTTGTCCCTCTTGCTTTCAATATATCTTGGAGTGTCAAATTTTCCAAGCCCTCTTTCCTCATTATGTACACTAGTAATTTCAACCATCTACTTCTGATGATATTTATAAGTGTCCTTTTTGTTTCCATTTTCTCTAAAATAATTTTGCTGTTGTTCATGTGTTCAGTCCATGGTATTCTCAGTATCCTTCTGTAGAATCATATTTCTGTTGCTTCAGATTCACTGCCATATGTGAGGATTGATATTACATAACTGTTTGTTTCTAATTAAATCTTCCTATTTCTTAATACTTAGCTTAACTTTTGGATGGCATCTTACACTATCCCAATGCACCTTCAGATTGGAGTGTCACACTTTCCATCCTCTGTTAAATCACTTCCCAGTATTTAAATTGTTGTACTTCTTTCATTTTGGTGTCTCCAATTTGTAGTTTGTATGTTCGGCTGTTCCTTTTGCTAACAATCCTGCATTCTGTCTCCTTGCAGTTGATGCTTCACTCTCTTCTTGCTTTCCTTCACCACTTTCTGTGGGCATTCTTGTAGTTTCCTTTCCATATCTGCTATCAGTGCTGTGTCATCTGCATATCTTATGTTGTTAATATTGTGGCCACTAATAATGAATCCTGGTAGGACTTCAGATTCTCTCAGAACCACCTTACAGTATAGGTTAAATAATTCCAATGAGAAAACACACCTTTCTATTTTTGTATATTTACTGAATTCCTGTTCTATCCATATGCAGGTGGTTTGCTGCCAGCATAGGTTCTGGATTATTCTAATATCCTTCCCAAGTATGTCAAGGTTACCTAGGAGTTCTAATATAAAATTTGGAGTGAATTAAGAGTAATGATACTGTCTATATCCTGCTTGGTCAATGGCATATAATCCTCCAGACAGTGAAGACCATCATGCAATTCATTATTCCATACCTCTTGCTCCTGTTGATGCAATATAGCAAAGAGTTGCAGGTGGGCTAACTGAATTAGTCAGGCATGAACACATCATGTCCTATATACATTCAATGCTGAACAGGTCTGGTGATCATGCTGGTTAGGGAAGTTGTTGAACATGTGACAAGCCTTGTTGAATAGCACTGGCATCATGTCTGCTGGTATTGTCCTACTGGAACAGTACATCACCTTCCACTTCCAGGAATGGTAACAAAAAGTTTTGAGCAATGTTATCGATGTACATACTGCTGTTTAACTTTTCCCTCTCCAAACATCAAAGGTAAATGACATTTATAACTTATGGCAGCCCCAAACTATGATACTAGTAATTGGACATGTCTTTTGTGAATAAATACACTCAAGTATCTCACTGCTCAGGTTTACATTGCATATGCAAATGACCATCACTTAACTGAAGGCAGAACCTGCTCTCATTATTTAATACAATCTGATCTGCTCAGTAAGTTTCTCATGACAACTGAAAATGTGCACAATGCTGTTATGGTATAAGTGGAAAGAAATATATTTCTAACACTCATTCAGATTTATGCTTAGATCTCATCGTTAAGGACATGACCAGGTATGGTTGTAGGGTCACCATGCATTTGAGCACCTGATTAGTTCCATCCACATATATGGGTTGAAAGTTAGAGTTCTGGGCAAGTAGATCTGGTAGAGCCTGTCCTTCTCCAGCCAATGCACTCCATTATGACAGTTTGCTTTGGTCATTATCATGTGGTTGTTGATTCCATTGGGGGAACTCTATCCTGGACCTCTGTCTCGTATGCCTTTCACCCAGCAATGACATGTCATCAATGCACTGGCTGCATACATCGCTGTGGAGCTCAGTCTACCCTATTGTGCAAGATGGCTGTTGACCCTCCAAGAAGGTACATCTGCTCTTTGACAGGTCTTGTTTTTAATCCGAGTTTATAGCTACCGTCCTCACCAGAAAAGCCTGGTTGTGAACCAGCTTTGTCATCATTAGTCATGCAGCAGGTAGTACTGGGTTACCTGCTACCAGTAGAAATCATAAAGTGACCTGATATAAATTAATTTTTATTTTATTATATGTTAGGCTAATATGATGAAAAATATATATTTTGATATCATCATTGGCTTTATCCCATACCCAAGAATTTAATTTCTTCTTTTCTGATTGCTTCCTTTTGATGATGTCATTGATGACTAAATTTGTCACCATCATGCAGGATCAGGACTAGAAACTACCTGCTTCTGTCATCCATTCTGTTATGGTCCAAGTTCCTTGTACCACGGTGATGGTCCAAGGTAGAACCAATGAAGAATAACTCGAACACAGGTATGGAATAACACAGATATATTACAAACAGAAATATGTACAAAGAAGTAGAAGTATTAGTAATGACAATCAGGTTTAGTAGAGAGAACTATGTTGTCTCGACCAGTATCACTATTCCAATTGTCTTCCAGTAATTGTCTGACGCGACTCTGTCCCTGACTGACTTTGACCTGAACTCTGAACTTGAACTCTGAACTTGAACTGTACTGTACTCTCTCTGACTACTGCTTCCTCTTGAGGCGCAGTATTTATGATGTACGGAATAGTCCATTATTATTATGGGTAAGTTCCCATAACTCATTCCCTATTGTCATTTGGCTTTGCAAGATTTGGTTGGAGGTGAAAGAAAATCAGAGTAGAAGAAAGTGCCGATGGTGTGAATTTGTTTAATGAGGACCTCAACTCTCCAGGAATTGACCCACACACTTAATTTCATTACCTTCCTCTGTGGCATATATGGAATGAGATATGCAGAATCCAATTATGAAACTGTAATGGACTGCTGCTAACTTTGTTATAATTTTGAGTGGTGCCTTCCGTAGCATGTCCATCATGTATAGCCCTCTTTATCCACTGGTTTAACTGTCATCTGCCTGTTTCCACTATTGGGGATTTTGGGGTTGGTCACACCTAGTCTTCGACCTTGCCACCAAGGGTGGCCCTAGCAGGAGTTTAGAACTCCCGACAGCATCACTCTCGGTCATTGGACTATGCAAGACTCTCTATCATGACAAGGAGCAACCATCAAAGTATTATGATATATATCACAATTATATTATGATATATTATAATAGTACATCAGCAGTTGACCTGGAGAAACAAAAGCCATATTGCTTGTTTGAAAAAACGCCCTGCAATGTGAAAGGATTAACGAATTCAGAATTGATTTGGGCCTGTAGGAGTCTCTCAAAAAGAGGTACAAGGCTAATAGGTTGATAGTAGGAAGGGTTGGATGGTTCACCTGACTTCTTAAAAACTGGCACAACAGATGAAGACTTCCAACAAGCAGGAAAGCAAGAGAAAGGGAGGCACTTATACAGTTTAGAGAGAACGGGAGCCAGTTCAGGAGCATACTTCTAAATGACTCTTACAGGGATGCCATCAGGTCCATCAGGTTAGAGATGATAGCAGAAACCATAGAAAGGGTTATATGCATATCACTTAGCAGAGGTTCAGTTCTAGGTGTGAAGTTAGACAGGGATAATCCAGATGAGTAAAGGGTAGAATTTAAGGAGAATTTATGGGTGAAATGTTCAGCTTTATCAGAAAAAGATGTTAGCACCTTAAATTGATTGAAGAGAGGAGGGATAGAGAACTTATTTAGTACACTATTACCGAGATGCTTGTAATCAAAAGACTCAAAGTTTTTAGATGCAATACAGTGCTTCATTCTCTCAGCAAACAGAAACTTAGCTCCTTCAAGGACTCATTGAAATTTATTACGAGCAGCAACAAATAGCCATCTGTTGTGAGGGGAGCTGTCATGCTGGTATAGTTGAAAATAGTGGTTCTTGTGGGCAGAGCATGCTGGTGTGAACCATGAAGACTAAAGTTTTACTTGGTATCAACGAGAAGGAATGAAAGCATCCATACTGGCTTTGACCCAAGAGGAAGGAAACCTCAGTGGTACAATTCTCAATTTGAAGGTTAAAAATGTCAGTACAGGAAGGATCCTGAACAAAATCACAGTGTGAATCCCAATCAGCATGTTGGTAATGAAAAGAGGTCTTATGAATAGGAGGTTCCTATTTAATAGATGATTGGAACAAAATCTCAATAGATACTACAGAGTGATCTGAATTTCCAAGAGGACAGTGTTGCGATGATTGGCAAGAGTGAGGAGAAGGAGGCCTGTTGTTTGGATTTGCTAGGGAAATTGGTGGGGAATTCCACAATTTGTGAATGGGATTGAGCAACAGAAAAATTAAATGCCTAAATACTGTCGACATCAGTAACAGATGTTTAAGTATGGTGTTCATTAAAGTCACTGAAGACAAAGATGTTTACAGATGGCTGAAGAGAGAGTGCCATTTCTATACTGTCAAATATTATGTCAAGTATATTGCAATCCTAAGAAGAGGGAGAACAATAAAGGAAAAAGAGATAGGAAACAGATGAAAAAGTCATGTGGGGACTCGAAAGACAATTCCCTTGCCGTCAGGAGATTAGCCCAGATGTAGACACCATTGCCTTGCATGTGAATGCTGGAATCTTTTTGGCAAAGGGGAAGATAGCCTTGAACAGAGAATTCACTGGTAGCAATGCCAGGATTTAAGTTTGTTTCACAAAGTACAAAGATATCCAGCAACCATTCCATGAGAAATGATTGTATACTGCTGAAGTTGGAGCAGATACCATGAACCTTGAAGAAACAAGGGTTATGTGGGTGGTAGATGGTTTTTTGTTTACTGGTTTTCTCATATTTCATTTTGCTGTAAGTAGATTTGTATTAGTGAGAAAAAGAAAAGGCCGTCATAATTATCACTATCCATCATCGGTGTCAATACAAGCCAGTCAGAGTTGGTTTAGATCAAAGCATAATGTGGCCTCAGGGTTTCCCACCAGAAATACATGTACAACATGATACTACAAATACTCCGATATTATGCGACTGTTGATTAGAGCAGCCTCTCTAATTGCTACCAAAAAGTTTGGGCTCCTAACAACCAATTGGAAGTAGCAGCCAGCAAACTGTCAACATGGTACCTTCATAATGGAAAGTCACATAGATATATTCACCCATTGAAAAACTAGCTTTCAACTGTGAATTCAGTCCTGAGTTTTTCAAACAAAGTACTACATATAATGTATATATCAGGCTGTAAACTTAAAATTATCGAAGTCTGTATCATTAGAATTATTCATTAATAGTATTTTATTGAAAATCTTTTAAAATGCATTACAGTGCATCCTCGGTTCTTGAACGTCTCGCATGTTGAACAAATTGGTTTTCAAACAGAATATTTAGGATGAAAATGCCTCGGTTATCAAACAAAATTTTGGTTCTCAAACAACATTGCCAAACTGAGCTGAACTGAGTTAACCCGAAGAGAATCATTTCTTAGTCAACCGCCATGTTGTATACATTCGTGTGTTGTGCTGTGCTTTTCTTTTCCAATTTTATTGTACTGTGCCTTTTTTCTCTTAATTAGTCCTCAGTCATGGCTCCAATGACAGCTAGTAGTGATGCGGATAAAAGAAAAAGAAAAGAGAAGAGAAAAACAATTGTTGATGATATTGTCTCTTCCCACACAATTTCACATGGCAAAAGCAATGATCTACAGTATTCTTATAAATAAAGAGACGATCATGTCTTTCCTTCTCTTTTCCAAACAATAACATCTCTTTCCTTCTTCTTCTACTTATGCCATCAACTCTCCTACATACAGGTACAGTAAAATTGATGTGTTCATCTATATTTTATCTGTTTAATTTTGGGGTTTGTTTTTCTTTTCTTAGATTTAATGATTTTCATTAATTTTGTGTATAAACTTGTGCACAAAGCACAAAGTTTAAATAAGCAATCATCTTGGGACCAGGAACGGACTAATCCATTTTACATTGATTCCTATTGGAAAAATAATTTCAGTTTACAAACATTTTGGGTTACAAACCGGCTTCAGGAACAAATTAAATTTATGAACCGAGGTTCCACTGTATTTACATATATTGCACAGATCATTAAAAGTATTTTTAAATGTTAACATATTTCTAACAATCATTAAGATTTTTGCTTAGATATAACTTGAGCTAATAGGATGAATAATATAATGTAAATTCAAACTTTTTAAAATATTTTTAAAAATGCTTCTGCACAGAATATTAAAAGACATTTCCCCTAAGAAGCTAAATCTTTTTCTTTATTTTGATGTTATATGACAATATAATCTTAATGTATGACAGATAAGGATGACATCATTTTCACTTTGAAACTTGATTTTCTTGGAAAATTATGACATTTAAATAAAAATAGATTGTGTGAAACATTTTTTTTGGCTTTTATTTTGACAAAAAATAAGCACTTACCTATAAAAAATTTTCATACAACAGCATCATATTTTGCTTTTGTCAATAACACCATCACCTGCTTCAGAAATTCTTGGCATTCAAACAGTTTTTAGAAAAAAAAGTAAATATCAAACCTTTCCAAGCATTCTTCAAGCACTGAAAAATCTTGCTCTCAGTCTTTGGGTATTCCCTTCAAAACTCTCTTATCCAATTCATCCCCTACTAATTCAATGGGAGAGGGATCAGGAGATTGAGGCAACCCAGTCAAAATTTAAAAAATTTTGTTCCTTTTTTTTTTGACTCAAGGTTATTTTGACATAATTTAAAAGATTATTTTGGATCAGCATCTTCTTAAAAGGTGAACTTTTTCCTAGTTATGCATAAATCAGATGGTATAGCATGTCTTTGCAAAATCAAATGATATTGTTCTTTTTTCATAATTCCTCAACCTGACTCAAATCTCTAGCTCCTTCTCCCCCAAAACATGTCCACACCATAACAAAGCTACCACCATGCTTAAATTTTGGAATCGTATATTCATCATTCAGTGCTGGCTTTTTTTCTCGCATACAATCTTCACTTACTAACAAAAGTTCAGATTTTAACTCATCTGTCCACAGTACATTTTGACACTCTTTCAGTGTTCAGTTCTTATGCTTTTTTGCCCATAGGTTTTTTCTGCTTTATTCACATTCCATAACAGGTTTCTTGCTGGCTAAGCACCTCCTGGAGCTAAGTCAGTTTTCACAGTCGAGAGTGGCACTGGTTACTATCAAGATAAATAAAGTTCAGCTGTCAACTCTGGAGCAGTTTTCCTTCTGTTTCTTTTTATCTCAATAATCAAGTGTTTCAGCAACTTTCATCACTTTTGGTGCTCCAGCTCTTTTTCTGTCAACATTTGTGCCAGTTTGTATCTGTCCTTGTCACAAATATTGCACTCCATGTCTAGAAATATTTAACTTGTGCCTTCACCTCAGTGTTTGGCTGCTTTGATTTTGCCATTTTGTGTAAATTACTTCAAAATTAAAAAAAAAAAATCTATGAAAATACTGTTTTAATAGCACAATCTTTTTTCTTCAAATAACATATTCTTCTTAAAAATAATTAAAAACTTCTCTTATTAAATAATATCTTAGTTTTATTGCATTTTTTCAATTCAGAACATATTTTTGGTAAGACCGGGTCTGATTTTGAAAAAAAATTTGGTGATTTAAATTCATCAAAGAATTCTGCCTTTAACTTATATTGTCACTAAAAATGATCATATTGAATTTCTCAAGTTTCATAAAATTAAGTAACGGGCTGAAACAGATATAAAAAAAAAAAAAACATATTTTTACCAAGATTTTTTAATAAAAACAATTTCAAAAATAATTTCATTCATTTGTGAATAAGTCCTAAAAATTTAATTAAAAATCCAACAATTATTTGATTTTTGCAAGAACTTCCAAATTAATATGTCTGTTACCACAAAAAAAGAGATTAAAATTTGCTATGCTAAAAGTTCATACAACTGCTGATGCATGAAAAACAAGTTTTTTAATCAAAATTTTGAATGTTCTAAAAAAGGAGTAAAAAATTTAATTAAATAATAAAAAATACTTTGATCCCTTTTCTTAATAATAACATAATGATTTTGATGATAAAACTATATTTTCATTACATTTGGAGCATGTTTTCATCATGTTATGCTGATTTTTTAGCGTTTTCATGGAGGTACCTATTTTCAAAATGTGTATGTTTTAGTACCATGAAAGACATCAGGTTACAGTTAGATTAAAAAAGCATCTCATTTATTCTACTGAGACAGAAATTTAGGTAATTATTGTTTGTGAGACTTGAATTAGATAAATAGTTGTTTCTGTATCAAGTAGGTTTAGTGATTTTGTTTGTTCTTAGCTAATTGAAACAGACAGCTAAATAATAATGTTTAGGAATCATCAGAATGACTGATCTCCAATTAAATAAAAGATTTCTTATGCTAAACTTTGCATATTTTTTAGAATTAAGATGTACTTATCAAAACTGAATCTCATTAGGAAATCATTGGACCAACTTTTCATTTTTTTAAATCAGTTTCAAAAGATCTAAAATGGATGAAATTATCATCTATAATTATATCCATCTATTTATCTCTAATATTCTATATATTTACATATAGAATATTTCTCTCTGTATATGTGAGGGTGCTGAAAATTTTCTAGCCACTCTCTCTTCCCAAAGTCAGTATTTAAATAACCTTTAGAAGGTGCTGAAAAGGTCTCAGCCAAGAATAATTCTGATATTTGGTCATTGAAATAATGATTTGGGTAAATGGGACAGGCTATGAACTCATCAGAACAACATCTATCTGCAGAGCTGCTTGAGATGTAAATGTATAAAATGTAATAATAGATTGACAGATTGATAGATAAACAGACTGAAATAGATATAGGTAGGTATATATAAACAGAGAGAGAGAGAGAGAGAGAGAGAGATAAACAGACTGAGATAGATACATTGACATAAACTGGCACTAAATGGTTGGCAGTAGAAGCCACCCAAGAAGCAGAATCCAGCCTGCAAATCAAGGAGATTATGGGTGTGACCCAAACCAATCAAGCTGGCCTGGGCAGCACAAGCAACCAGTTTTTCTCCATTTAGGGTCCAAAGGGCAAACAAGACATCGTGATTGAATAAATCAGGAATTTCAAGGAAGAGCAGCAAACAGCTACTGCTGTTTCTCAGTCCAAACAATGTGCTTGGACTACCTGAAGTGATATTGATCCAATCAAACTATCATGGAATACCTTTTGATTGCAATGGAGCCATTGGCAATATCATTCCTCCTGTGATCTACCTGTGATCTTCTACCAGATGCGACCAACCTCAAACTTTGGAGGTTAACTGACACCAATGTATGCACTTTATGTCAAAGTGATTGAGGCACTTTACGTCACATTCTCATGCATACCCACATACACTGCCAGAAAACCTAAGATCTATTTTCATAAAGAAGATGAACACTCTGTGCAGAAGACCCAGATAACTCCCAACATGACATTACTGAGTGGATCCCATGATTGGAGGGTGTTAATTTACCTTAGAACACCTCTGTCATTTCTAGAACACATCATTCAGACAGATGCATGCCCAGACATTGTAGCATGGTCTGATTCAAAGAGGTGTGTCCTTCTGGTAGAATTAACAGTTCCATGGGAGGAGAACAGGAAGGAGGGGTGCATAAGCAAAAGAAAAACCGCTATGAATTACTACAATCCAACTGCCTTGAAAGGGAGTAGATGTCATGTGCTCTGGTGCCATGGATTCCTGGGACTGTCAATCATTTCCTTCCTTTTGAAGGTGGACATCACAGGCCAGAAATTGAAGCATGTTTCACATCTTCAGACCACAGCTCAACAGGCATCAACTTGGATCTGGTCAAGATCCAAAATAAACAAAGTTAAATAAAACCACGCTCGCAACACAATGTTACTTCTGACATGAAACATCTGTTTACCTTCCATTCTACATCATTGGTATCAGTCGCTATGCGCACACTGTGTATTGGTTAACGATCAAAAGCAAACGCTTTTAGCACAACAATGATCATCTTGGTTGCAGTTGTAAAAAGAAATTGCAAGAGGTAGACACAACTACAGAAACAATACCCTGTCCATTGACAAAAGCTGTTGGTGGTGCCAGGGGTGACAGTATCACCTTAGCCACCGAAATTGTGTTATCTTCCCTGGTTGGCAGCTGATGAGGGCAGTATATCACATGTTATATGTAGAAATTAAACAGACTGAATTTGAGACTTGATTAATATAAAAAAATATTGTTATTCTCTCTCTCTCTCTCTCTCTCTCTCTCTCTCTCTCTCTCTCTCTCTCTCTCTCTCTCTCTAATTACTTCCTATTTTTTGTGGATTTGAATATTTGAGTAGACATTCCATTTATTTTAAACAGTATTTTATTTATTTATTTTATTTATTCTGCATGAAAACTTATTAAAGAAAATGTGCCCTCTGGCAAGATTTGGACTTATGTCCCCCTTTGCAGGAGAAACCACTGTGCTTGACTGCTTAGCTACTAAGCGTTTCACAATAAAGCAAGTTTCTATTTGCCTTTAAAGCACACTCACTGGTTCATATTTTTCTAAATCACATATCATATGCTCAGTTTCATTTCTGTAATGTAAAAATCAATTTCTAAAGAATCAATGGATTTTATTATAAATCATACATTTTAATTACTTCAAACATTATTTTTAATGGATACTCATATCTGAATAGATACCCCATTTATTTTAAACAGTATTTATTTTGTCATACAACCTGCATACTCAAGAAAACCTAAAGAAAATGTGCCCTTCTGCATGATTCAAATCTGCATCCCCCTTTGCAGAAGGAACTACCATCTGATCCAACAGGTTTTAACAGCTCAAATAAATTAAACTTCACAATAAGGCAAGGTTCTGTTTTTACCTCTAAAGCATACTCACTTGTTCAGATTTTTCTCAAATTTGCTCAGTTTCATATCCAAAGTGTAAACTAAGCAATTTTTAAAGAATTAATATATTTTATTTTTAATCCAACGTATTTTTGTTACTTCAAACATTATTTTTAGTGGATACCCATATTTGAGTAGACTCTCCGTATTTATGGGAGAAGGTGGATTGGCTAGCAAAAAATATTTGATGTTCTGAATGTAAATAAAGAAAAATTATATCAAATACTCAGACCCTCAGCTAAAATCATGAAGATGAACAAACTACTACCTTTATGTAAATATCATGAAGAAGTACATGAAAACTGATTTCTCAATAGTAATTTTAGTGATGACTGGCTAGAGACTGCATCCTTCATGAAAATAAGAAGCTGTCATTAGGAGGTAGGGTATATATAGTCTTGCAGGTAGTGGAATTCTAAGTCCCTTCAAAATTTATTTCAAGATAAATGCAGAGATTTATTCTATTCCACAGTCAGTTATGTGCTATGCATGATACACACTTAGACAATCATGTATCTTTCGATACATGACTGACAAAGCAGATTTTTTCCCACAGTATGTTGCCATTTCTTTCTGTGAGAGACCAGTTGCCATCCAAGGCTATAGAACCTGGTCTGTCCTACTATTTACCCATAGCTGGGGGGAGAAGAAGTGGATTCATACCTTTCCCAAGGGTATTAGCATGTAAGTGAATGTAACGGATCTGACTGGAATTTGAACTCGGCTCTCCAATTCCTCAATCTGAGCCACGATCCATGACTCCACCATGTCTTCTATTCCCTACCATTTCAAATAAAATGTCAGGAAGGAAAGCTCTGTCAATACTGGAAAGAGTGATAACAGCTACTGGGATTTGAGAAACCTGTTTTCCTAAAAAAAGTGATTTAAAACAAGGATTTTATAAATTTCAGCTGTAGGCAGTACTGACTGCTCGGTCACTGAATGCCAAATGTGACATTGTAGGTAAATGGCTAGTACTACCATTAGAGATATTTGGACACAATGTCATTTGAGTGGTAGAATTCACAACCAAGAATTTTTAAGCTCAAGAACATATTCATGTAAACCAATCCTCATTCATATTATGCAAAAATGATTATTGCCCACCTTGGCAAAAATGGTATCAAAGACACTTGTTAAGAGGCACAGTTACCCCTACCTGGCTTCACCAAGATGCTGTTAGAGGGCCCTTTTAAACAGTTATGAAAACAGGACACACCTGTTTTCTTAATCATTTTTCCTTCTAGCATGCAGTAGGAGTGAAAACACCCACTGTGACTTTGTTCCTCATACATGTGGAAAATCTTTCTCCTTTGTGACTGAACTTTTACACACATGCATACACATGCATGGATATCTCATACATAATTGCCAAGTTTTAATGTCGTCTTTCATTTACATGTATACTTGTGTATTTTCTCTCCTTTCTTACTCAATTATATAAAAAGACATAAAATAGTTTCTTCTTGAAATTTATTTAACTTCCTTTACATATGTAAATTTTGTTTGGCACTGCTTTGAGCCCAAATAGGAGCAATATTGCAATGCACTAAATTAATTGAATAGCCTCCAGCCACTTCAGATATTAATCCAATAAAAAACTCATTGTACATCATTAAATGCATATACGAGAATGGAAAACAATATTCAAGCAATGAAGATCTCTGGGAAGCAATATAAACTGCTGCAAGTAATGTTTTATTTTTTATACTAATGTTCAATCAATACATGGCCCAAGAGCCACTCAATGTAGAGAGTTACTTTGTGTGTTTTGTTTTTTTTTCTCAATTATGTTCACCCTCTACAAGGCCTGGGAGCCACTCAAGGTAGGGGGGTTACAGAGTAAGAGGTGCAGTTTATGCAGTTATGGGGGTGGAAGATAATAGTTAACCTTAAACTTCGAACAGGTTAAGATTGTAATGATTGGGAGTCAATTCAACAAAGCAGCAGTTTGCAGGAAAAAGCTGCTTGAATGGAACTTATATCTCACCAATGGAATATGAAGGGAATAAGGGTGGTTTGCTACAATATGTTGAAAAAGCATAAGAAAGGGTAAGAAGTAAAGTTCATGGGGCTGTGAGAGGAAAAATAATGGTTAACCCCCAACTTGAAGAGGTCAAGATTGTAGTAATTGGTAAAACATCATAGTAGGTGTTATAGCATACCTACGGATGATAATGGGTATGTCCCCATTCACATAAATACAGTAGTAAATACTGTATGTTGGAGATTCATTGTGGAATTCACTTGACTTGCTTCTAGCAGTTGACTATATCTTCTACGCTCCGCTGGCAAATCTTATATGTGTTGTTCGTGTTCTAAGTATTATCATTCATTACCAACCTTTATGTGATTATTCTATTCAGTAACCTTTTCCCATTTGTCCCCATTCACATAAATACAGTAGTAAATACTGTATGTTGGAGATTCATTGTGGAATTCACTTGACTTGCTTCTAGCAGTTGACTATATCTTCTACGCTCCGCTGGCAAATCTTATATGTGTTGTTCGTGTTCTAAGTATTATCATTCATTACCAACCTTTATGTGATTATTCTATTCAGTAACCTTTTCTAGGTTGCAACAGTAGGTGAAAATTGAAACAGTAGAAAAGTAAACAAAATGGATGAATTATGTAAGGAATCTGTATTAACATGGACAATAAGGATAAAATAATTTATTCAAGTAGATGGGTTTGTTGGTTGCTTTTGTTTCGCGGCATATCAACCTCTATGGGTCATTTTAATGCTGAAATCTAAATATTTTGTATGTAATTTTACGCTTTCAACTACAGATATTTTGTATTTAAATATATACTTGCAGAGTAAAGCTATGTTTTTTTTTAGATATATAGTTTGTAGATCTTAAAATGTGTTGTTAGTAATTTTACTCTAAAACTGTATTTTTATATTGTTGTATAGATTATCATTTTGCTATAAAATTGTATTGATTGCTGATTTTATTATAAAAAAAATGTACTGTTGATTTTTGTCTGGAAGTTCACTACTTGTCCATAGCTGGGACCCTAACAGCTGCTACCACTCTGGGTCAGAACAGCAGCAGTTAAGAAGTGGTTTCACATGCCTCAATATCTCCAGTCTTCCGATCAGACGTTTGCAGCTGGATGTAGTTTATTGTCATACCCAGGACGAAAGTAGATGGAATATTGTGTTAATCAAATATGTCTTTCTATGGTCTGTTTATTTTCTATTTACTTATCTGTTTTGCAGATTTTGTTTACAAAATAAAACTTGACAGTCCGAAAACAAATCATCAATATTTTTTTTAAAGAATAATGATTATAACCTGAATCTAAATCAATATATTCCTCAAATAAATATATACTGAAATATTGGTTGATTAATGTCAGATTGGACATCTTTAACCTTCATACCCACAAAAAAAAAATCAGTTAGTCATGTGCTATGCATGATACACGCTTCGGTGATCATGTATCTTTCGATACATGACAGACGAGGCAGATATTTTTTCCCCGCAGTAGGTTACTATTTCTTTCTGCGGTAGACTGGTTGCCATCCAAGGCTATAGAACCCGGTCTGTCCTTCTATTTACCAAGAGCTGCAGGGAGAAGAAGAGAATTCATACCTTTCCCAAGAGTATTAGCAAGTAAGTGAATGAAATGGATTCAACTGGAATTCGAACTCGGCTCTCCAATTTCTCAATCTGAACTGCTATCCATTACTCCACCGTGACTCCTACACAAAAAAATGGTGTGTCAAAAAGACAGTTTTCTTTGACACCCCTATCATTTTAACTACATCAACTCCTTGACAATGTTTATTGTCATAAAAAGTGATGATTAGAATTGTAATAAAACCTAAACAATATGATGAAGTGAATTTATACATTTTTTCTTCTTGAGAATTGACAAACACACAAATAAAATACTATATATTAGGCTGTTTATTTACAAGATTAATTTTATATTTACAACATTCTAAAAACTAATACAATTGTATTAAAACTAATGCAGTCCAATATTTATCACTTACCAGTTTATAAAGAAATAAATATGAAAACAATTTTTTATTCATAATTGTATGAACATTTACTAAATTATTACCGTTGTAAGATATATATATAGTGAGCACAGGATATACCTGGTGGACTTGCTTTGGGAATTACTAGCCTGCTACCCGTTTCCCTGTCTTTCAGTAGTGTATTCTCTTTTACAATAAACCTCTCTTTCATCTATGCGCGTATTGCTCTTCCTTCACTTGAGTACCACTTTTGTCTGTTTGTAACCTCTTTCAGGATGCAACAATTACAATATGTGAACCAACTATAATGCAATCCTTACTATTTACCATTTTATAAAGGTCAAATACATTGGCAAGTAGCTGATGTTTTGCTGACTATTCCAATAAAAAAATATAATAAATCATGGAAATAAACAATCTAATAAATTAGTAATGTTTTTTTTTTAATCATTTCACTCCAAGCAAGGCGGAAATGCCACTAGTACCTACGGAGTTTCAGAAAGTGAAAGTGAGAGAAAAAACTGAGTATAGGGCAGATTGAGGAAATGACAAAAGATGAATGGGATTCAAGAAGACTTAAGATGATGTTTAATGTTGCATTTAAATTTTTGAAGATTGTAGTTATCTGGGAAGCAAGTAAATGGAAGAGAGTTCCACAGGTGAGAGGTGCAAAGAAAGAAACTGTTGGTGTAGAAGTGGTGGTTGCATTTAGTTATTTCAGCAGTAAAATCTAGTTGCACACTCAAATTCATGTATTCAGGATACCAGGGAAAAAAGTGTATCAGAGCAGTTGCCATGAAAATATTTGTAGAAAAGACAGAGGGAAGCCACATCACATCAGTGAGAAAGTGACTGAAGTTGCGATGCTTGTTCAGGATTGATTACATTGCAGATCATTCTTTGGATTTTGTCGAGAATGTCAAGATATATAGACAGAGCTGCAGACAGTATATGGCAACAGTATTCAATGCATGTACAATTGATAGATTTGTAAATGTCCAAGATGGATTCTGATGATAAAAATTTTCTGGCATGACACAATGACCCAACTTTCCTTGCAGTAGATGCAGCTATTTATTCAATGTACAAGGGTCATTCAATAAATAAGGTGAATTTTTCAGTATAAGGACTTCTAATACAGATAGAAGCTTACTTCTTTTTTTTTTTTTAATGTAGTCTCCCAGCACTGTCACACATTCTTTCCATCTGTTCACAAGCTTCCGTATTCCCTCAGCGTAAAAATCTTTGGACTGATGTCTCAGCCAGTCGCTCACAACACTTTTGACTTCATCGTCACTTTTAAACAACATGCCTCTCGTGAACGCTTTCAAGGGACCAAACAGGTGAAAGTCTGAAGGGGCAAGGTCTGGGCTGTAAGGGGGATAAGGGAGCAGTTCCCAGCCCAGCTCGTTGATGGTCTGCACCGTTTGGGCTGCTGTTTGAGGCCTTGCGTTGTCATGATGCAAGATGACTCCTTCTGACTGATGACCCCTGCATTTGTCCCAACAGATAAGCTCAAAGTCATTTCAATGTCATCCAATGTCACCCTTCTGTCAGACTGAATGAGGTCATTGACTGATTCGATCACCTCAAGAGACCTCACTTCTGTAGGCATCCCAGGGCTGTCTTCACCCTCAACACTGCTCCGTCCTTCTTTAAACAATTTAGCCCACTTGTAGACATTTTTTTGGCTGAAACATGTGGCACCATACACAGTTGACATTCTCCTATGAATTTCAACTGGTTTGCACCCTTCAGCAACCAAAAACTTGATAACTGACCGCTGTTCAATCCTGGAACATGCTTCTTGGTCGGCCATCTTTGTTAATCGCCAAAACTCTCAAAGTTTTTTTTTAATTTGCAAAAGAAATTAAATCAATGTGAAAAAGAAGTAAAAAAATAAAAAGGAGTAAGCTTCTATCTGTATTAGAAGTCCTTATACCGAAAAATTCACCTTATTTATTGAATAACCCTCGTAGTTACTCCACTCCATGTCATTGGAAAAAGTGTGGCCAAGAAGGTGCAGTGTGTTGCTCTGCTGGAGTCTATCATCAACCATGCAGACAGAAAAAGATTCTCTATGGTGGTCAAATGAAAGCAGTTTTGTTTTGGAGGCATTAAAATTTACAAGCCATTTCTTGCCCCAGCTAACCACTGATTGGGTTCCCTTTTACAAGCAACTGCCAGGTATACTTTGTAAGATCTGATGGTTTTGCTACTGAGACAGGAATAAATGGTAGTGTCATTTGCATAAATACCTAGTTGGAAGCTGATGACATTTGGAAGATCAGTGATGAAGATCATAAATAGCAGGATCCAGGATAGAGCCTTGGTTGACACCTGGATTCATGTAAAAGCAGCTGGAAGTGAGCTTGTTCAAAACAACTCTCATTTCATGATATGATAGGAATGATTGGATTAAATCATTCATCCTGTGACACCATCGCCCTAGAGCTTGCATAGAAGGCCAGCATGCCAACCCTTTTGAATGCTTTCAAGATATCTAGGTTGATAGCTCGAGCTTTGCCATTCTTATCCAGAGCTTGACATAGAAATTCAGTGATGGCTCTTAAAACATGAGCAGTAGAGCTGGCGAAACAAAGGACATAATGTTTGTCTAAGAGAAGATCATGAGAAGATGCTTAACCACTTCAGCTTTGATTAGAGCATTGAATACTTTGCCAAAAAGTGGTAAGAGTCTAATAGGGGAATAAATTGACGAGTCAGAGGGTTGGTTCTTCAGAATTCTTAAAAACAGGAACTACAGAGAATGACTTCTGAGCTTGGAAGCATCATTGTAGAGTTTGGAGAGAACTGGAGCCAGCTCGGGAGCACTTCTCTTTAGGACAACAGCTGGGATCCTGTCACAGCCACTTGCCTTGTGGGAGTCTAGTTTGTAAATGATGTCTGAAACCAGTGATAGGGTTATGCACATATCATACAGTAGAGCTTCCATTCCAGGTGGTAAATGTGAATGGGTACTCCAGATGAGTTGAGTGTGGAGTTGGAGGAGAACTTCCGAGCAAAGCAGTTAACCTTATCTGCTGTAGATGTCAGTACTTCAAATTGATTGAACAGAGGAGGGGTTGAGGACTTGCTGTTGTTCAGCACACTCTTGCAGAGCCACCAATAATCTCTAGAATTAAACTTGTGAGAGGCTATATGTTGTTTCATCCTATCAGTAAACAATGACTTTGCTTCTTTGAGGACACGCTTGCATTTATTATGAGCAGAGACAAAAAGATGTCTGCTGCAATCAGATCTGTCACTCTGGTACAGCCAGAAGTGATTCCTGTGGGCTATAGCAGCTGAGCATGCAGATGAGAACTAAGGAGATGATCGGGGTTTCACTTGGTATGTCCATGCTGGAACGAAAATTTCGATGATGGCTTTCAACCAGAATGAGACCGCAGAGGCAGATATTTGAATAGGATGATTAAAAACTTAATTCCAAGGAATGTCACAAAGGAAGACAAGGAATTAGTCCCAATCAGTATGTTAAGAGAAAGATATTCTGTTGGTAGGACGTTCTTGGCAGATGGGAGAGTAGAAAGAGATGTTTACTGACACTACTGCATGATCAAAGTTGCCAAGAGGGCAGAGCTGCAGAGTAGGATATGACTCAGGGATGAAGTATAGAAGAGATCAAGAAGAGAAGCATGTCCATCAGGATTACTGGGAAAATGTATGGAGAAGTTCACCACTTTTGTGACTGATTGAGAAGTTCAGGGTTTGGATGCCAGCAAGGTCAGTGACAGTGATTACGGGTAGAGAGTTAGCCTTATCTATATTATCAGAGATACTATCTTGCACACAGCAGTTTTGAGAGGAAGGGGAACAAAAGAGATAGCTTAGACAGAAGCACATGTAAGAATGGGGTCTGGAGAGTTGATTATGTTCCCTAGTCAGCGGGAGATGTTCCCAAACATAGACTGCCAGTCTATACATGTGGACACAAGAGTCCTTCCTAAGGAGAGAAAGATATCCAGGAATTGAGGATTCAGAGGAGGTGAGTGAAGAATTAAGATTAGTTTCACAGGGAGCTAGAATGTCCAGAGAAGTTTTCGAAGAGGAAAGATTCCACACTGCAGAAGTTGGTGTGAATACCACAAATAATGTTGGAGAAAGAAATGTTGAGGGGTTTAAGTGATTTTTCTCAAACTTATTTGGTTTTATTTCACTGATTGCTTATCATCATGGTGTCTTATTAATGTTAAGAAAAGGCCAAGAATCATAGTAGCTGTCAGTTGTCTAACATGTCTGGGTTGGGAATTGGTGCAGATTGTAGCATAGTATGACCTCAGGGTTGACCCAATTCTCAAGAACAAAGAAAATGTTTAAATTCACTTTCATATCTTTAGGTTTTATTGAAATTCTAATCATCATTTTTTAAAACAATAAACATTGCCAGAAGAGTGAAGGTAGTTAAAATAATAGTGGTGTCAAGGGAAAACTGTCGTTTTAACACACAATTTTTTGAGGCATGGAGATTAAACATTGCCATCAATTATATTGGGAAAACATTGAATTGTATTATAAAATACAATATAATGTAGAGGTGTTGGTGTAGATAAATTTAATTAAGAATTTTAGGAAGAGACTGCAAATTGTTATCTCCCTTCTGTTAAGGGAGATAATAGTCAAGTCTCTTTTTTAAAAAGCAAAAGTTTTATGGTTAGCTGGAAGCTAGAGTTTCTTAAATCAAATTTTATTATTATTAGTGTTATTACAAAATAAATATATATATTATTGTTTTGTTTGTAGAATAATACAAATGAATGTTTTGATTTTGTATTTAACATTAATTGACTTGTTATCAAGTAGTAGTTAGAAGAACTTTTCTCAGTGGAGATTCCCAGGAAATCTACAGTTCTTGAAGATATTTGAGAGTTGACAAGAAACTGTGATAACAGAATAATGCATAAAAATATTATCAAATTATCTCTTATGCAGGTTTCTTGAGAGAGGAAAATTATTTTAAGTGTTTCTTTAGAGTAAAAAAGTTGAGAATGCTTGCTTTAGACATTGCATAACATTGGTGATTCATGTAATGCTTGAAAAATGCCAGATTATTATTTTTTTTAATATGCAAAGTATTTTTTCATTAAAAATATTTTGACTGCTTTAAGGCCTTAGTTCACTGTTGAGTTTCACAGTGAACATTTTGTGAGAATTTAGATTGGCAACTAAGTTATATTCATAAACACACACACACACACATATATATACACATTTAGTTGGATTGATGTGAGTTTGTGACCCTGGGTTTCACGCTACTTGCTATCGTCAGACAAATTATATATATATATTTACACACACACACACACACATGCATATATATATAATTGGATAGGCATCGGTGTCTATATACATATTTGTAGATAGATGCATATACAAATTCTGGCTATCCAATACCAATATTACTTACAAATGCCCACTATCCCTTCAACCCACACACTGATGTCACTGCCACCAGCACCACCCTCTGCCCACCATGCTTGTCTATTTTCCTGTTCACCATCTGTGAAAGTAAATGATTTTCTAAAATCATTTCTCTATGCTGCAGGAATCACTTTTCCATGATTTCCACTTCATCTTCTTCGTATATTGATTTCTCTCCGGCAGTTTTATCTTTGGAAACCAGGGAACCAGCCACTGTGCGTTGTGTCTTGCCGGAGATTTCTGTACTGGGGCAGTAACATTCATTTAATTGTGTCTGGCAGAATACAGTGCCTCACCTCACAGATCTAATGATACGTTGGATGCTTTCCCATTCAATGCTTGTGCTTAAGCCGAGCCAGTTCTTACACTTCTGTATTAAATGAATGAATGTTCCAGTGCTTTTTCCTCTCCCGACAAAACAATTTTTCAACCAACCCTCCCAGAGTACACAGAGACAAATATAAAATATTTCCTGATTAATATTTTTTTTTGTTATGGAGTCTTTACTTGCCCCTGTTGAAAATAGACTTAGAGGTGTTTGCGCGTTTTAAGTTTGTTTTTTTTTATCTCAGTATTTATTACTAGTAATCTTTTTTTTCACAGTATGAAAATGAATATATAACATATGTCAGTATTTTAATGCTGGTTTTACTTCTTTCTTTTCATTTTCAAACCTCTCCTCTGCTACTGTCACCAAATAAGAAGATGTATTTTAACTGTTCATAAGATGAAAAATGACAACATTTGATTTATTACATAGTAATAATAACAACAAAAATTATGATCTATATTGCTGTTGTCATTTCAAATTTGCTATATAGCTGCAAAACTTGGAATCTATATCATCATAACATCCAAAAATTAGAATGCTTTTACCAGCAAAAGCTTTGTTCAATCTTGAACATCAAATGGGAAACAACAAAGTCCCGGAATGAGCCAACAGTTAACTCATTGAATCACTGATCATGAAACATTGTCTTTGATGCTCAGGATATGTAGCAAGTATGGAAGAGTGGAAGAGTCAAGGTTTCCACGTTAAGTCTTACTCAGCAAGATCACTTCAGGGAAAAACCACGGGATCACCCGCCCTTGAAGTTACAAGGACCAACTCAATACAACACAAATGCTATGGGACTTGAGCTTAAATCATTTGAAACACAAGCTTGAGACTGTACCAACTGTTGATGTTCCATCACCATCAGAACCAAAAACTCCGAAGCCACCAGAAAAGAAAAAGAAGTAGTCAAACAACAAGCGAAAAAGGCTCAATAAAATCAACCTCGTCCTCCATCAACATTACCAGATAGTCAGTGCCATCAACTCTTCCATGCAAGAATTGGTATGCTTAGTCATCAACGCCATCACCATAAAGGAAGCAATCAGCAAAGAAGAAATTAAATTCTTGGATATCAAATAAAGGCACTGCTGATAAGTAATAATAACAAAGATTGTTAAACTTTTACTGGAGGATAACACTTCCAAGGTGAGTAGATTTTGTAAATAAAGTGCTCAATATTATGAAATAGTGAATAAATAAAATGTTCATAGATTTATCTCCTAATTTTGTTAATAAAATCAATAGATTTATCTTACTAAATGTGTGGATTTACGTCATTGAACTTTTTCTTTATTTATTCACTATATACATATATATGTTACATGCACTAACATGCATATACATGTATAGATATATGTCTATATTTGTGTATCTGTGTTCCTACTTATGTAAATATGTGAAGAGAATTAAACTAATTACAGATAAGACAAAAATTTAAGACCATCTCTAAATAAGGCATTAGTCCTACATAAAAACAGCATGGGTTCTACAAGACCTCCAAAAGATTTGTTCTGAGTTGCCAGGATGTTAACAAGCAAGTCTTTTAATGACTGTATAATATATGAAAATGGCTTTACAGACTAAATTTATAGATCCAGCATATCCTATAATTGCTCAATGGGACTTAGATCTAGTGAGTTTGGCAGCCAGGGCTACATAGTTTTGTGGAGTAAATAAGATACTCTTGGTAAGACAAATGAACTAGGCAAGATGCCTTAAATAAAGAAAAGTCAGGAGAAGTCTGTTGGAGTCAGTTGAGACAACTGCTAGGAGTAACAAGAGATCAAAATTCATACAGTGAAGTGAAAAGTACTTTTTACTTTATAATTAATAAAGTGATAATAAAAAGTGCTCAATATTAAGAAAGAGAGCATTAATAGTGAATAAATAAATAAAATGTTCAGTGATTTATCTTCTAACTTTGTTAATATAATCAATAGACTTGTCTTACTCTGATGTGTGGGTTTACCTCTGCAAAACTCTGTGTCAGGAGATAAGTCATTGAACTTTTTATTTATTTATTCACAGCTTATTAATTTATTATAGATAATTGTCAGCGACACTTGTCTGAATTCCTAACTACTAATGGTCCATTTTATCCCTGATTTTCATGGATCAACATACAGATTGGATGCTGAAATTTATTAAAACAAATTTTTAAAATACAATGATTAAATCATGAAATACTGCTTCTAAGCACTCCTATTAGTCAGGTAATTTTCATTTATTTGTGTTGGTTCCAATCTTGGTTGGAATGATTGCAAAACATTTACCCCTCCCCAATTTATAGACAAACTATACAGATGCCTAATTGGGTTTCTTCCTTGTAAATAAGATAATCCACATCTCAGTCTCATCAAACTAAGTTCTGTTCTTTGTTGTCTAGAAGCCAGAATGCTGTGATTGCATGTCTGTATCCCCTTTTGCGTATTAACACCATTCTTAGTTTGTGAACCTTTTGCCATATTACTATTGTTTTGCCTTATTACTATTGTTTTGCCTTATTACTATTGTTTTGCCTTGCATATATTGTTTGCTTGCTTAATATTACTTTTGCCTTGTCTTTTTTCTTTCCTTTCTCTTGTTATTGTTTATTGCAAACTTAGTCAACTCTGTTTGATGGGCATATCTTCCACTTACATTTAACCATGGCCAATTATTCTCTACAATTGGTATACCAGTGAATGACATTCTTTGCTTTGATTGGATAATTTTAGTCATATAATACAAGCATATTCTGTTTCTTTCACTAAGTTCATCAGAAATATGCACAGAATTAAGATGAAGTTGGGACCAATTTTACAGTAACACACTTAAAATATTTTAGAAACCAAGATTGTTCTAAGAGGTTATATTTAAGAAAAATGTATTCAAAATTTCATTCAAATTACATTTATTATTTCTTTTTACATGTGAAATATGTTGTGGAAATTTTAGCATCTGCTAACTTAGTATTTGCTTACCCACTATATTATTAGAATGAATTAAAGTTTTGGTATGTTTGTGTTGTGGCCTTGTTAGGACCAGAAATAAAGACACAAAGAGAGGAAGCCCAAGAAGCTGTTTGGTATTTTGTATTTGTATAATTGATACTGTGACTAGATATTGTATTCAAATCTAAGAATGTTGTGGCCTTGTTAGGGCCAGAAATAAAGACACAAAGGAATTGAGTTAAACAAATATATTAACAGAAACAGTAATACAAACATATACAAACATATGAACTTTTTATTTAAGAAAAAAAATAAATAAAAAATTTCACTCATTTGGGAATACCATTGTCTTTAGTACTGCTGATATGTTACAGCAAGGACGTTCAGTCCAACTGTCAGTAGCTGACTGCTGGAAACTTCCCTCTCCAAAAGGCAGTACCTGCTCCTGTTTATAGCTGGGAGAGTCCATGCATGCATGAGTAAATTACCATAACAGTTTGCTTAATAAACCCTACCTGATATGGCTGATGCAAATAATCTGTCAATCCTGAGAGTTGTGTTATTTTTATTTCTTATATGTACTTTTTTTTTTTTTTTTTACTAATTTTTCATCAAATACAAGGCCCAAATGCCACTCAAGGCAGAGGATTACTGAATGTGGTTGTTGAACTTTAGGAGATAAGAAGTGCAGATTATGAGGATTTGTAAAAATGGTAATAGTTAGCCCTAGATTTGAAACAGTTAAGATTGTAGTGATCAAGGAATCATCCTCTCGGGAGTCTGTTCCACAAAGTAGCCATTGTTGAGAAAAGGCTGTTTGAATGGAACTTCCTTCTTACCAATGAATACAAAGGGATGATTCGTCCCAGTGTACATGGTATGGCAGGTCTTAGTGGTAAAGGCTTGAAATGATGGAATATAGAACCTTGTCAAAACATTTACCAATGGAAATAGATAGAGAAGCAAGAGGCTTGCAGTGTTTCATCTGTTGGAAAGGGATTGTTGAGTGGAAAATAATTCATCATTCACAAAGCCATGTAGATGCTTTTGAACTCAAACAAGGCTGGGAAGTGAGTACTGGGCAGCTCCAGCTGAGTATGACAGCAGTACTCTATTTTTGGTTTGATATGACACTTAGAGAGATAGATTTTAGCAGAAGGTGTTAGTACTTTCAAAAATGGTACATGGAACCAAACATTTTGAATTGTTCAGTGAAAAGATATTGAGAAATTGATTGGGTAATTTTTTCAGCTTGTCTTTAGTACAAGTTAAGATAAAACCCTTACATACATACATATCCCCTGTAGAATTTGTTAAGTATAGATCACTATGTTTCCTAAAATAGTTTTAAAGTCACACAAAAGAAATATTAAAAGATATGGGTAATATTTTAATCCAAACAATGAAATGCTTATAAAAAAACTTATTTTTAAAACCAAGCACAAGGAACGGATATAAATACCATCTTCAATAACATAGGTATGCATAACATCTTCAATAACATAGGTATGTATACCATCTTAAATAACATAGTTATACATACCATCTTCAATAACATAGGTATACATACCATCTTGAATAAAGCAAACACAGATTGATTGAATATTTCAGTCTTTGTTTCCTTAATCTTAGGAACACTATGACTGCTGGTAATTTTCATTGTTTATTAGTAGAAAATAGATGGATATGGGGTAAGATAAATGATAAACTGGTTTACAGGTTAAAACAAATTTGGAAGGTTGTTTTATTTACCTTACAATAAATTAAATGAAGGTGCAATCAGTCAGATTCATCAAGAAAACATTTTTCTGAAATTATTCAGTATTTCAATGGTGATTAGTTTTTTAAGGCATCAACTCCATCCCAGCTTAGAAGATAGTCACAAGACAATCTTCCAAAATTATCTTTTTAGTTTTCCACATTTGGCCTCATGCCAAATAAGGCCCTTAGCACATTGAATTAGAATTAAAGAAATATTTGGATATTTCTTAATTTTATAATTCATCTTATTCATTTCATTTTATTGATTTTTGCTTATGCAGAGGCTTACAGCCATATCACATTGAAACACTGGTTCTTATACAATCATCAAAGTTATGCAATGTCAAGCCTGGTCAGTATGTAGATGGGTGAATGCTTGGGAATAACAGGTGCTGTAAGCTTGGATGTGCAATCAGTGTAATGGATAAAACTTGTAATTGGACCTCTGGGAGCCGAGTTCCACTTCCAGTTGTGTTCATTATATTCAGTTAAACACAAATACTCTTGAGGAAGGTATGAATCCACTTCATTAAATCCCTATCTCAAAAAAAAAATTCTTACCATCTAAAAATATTTTCTGACCTGCAAAGTTATAAAATATAAGTCAGTCAGTTTACTTCTGTAATAAAATTTCTTAGAATTCTTTCCAATTTATTTAAATTGCAATATCTTTGGATATTTTGACCACAGATTGAACCACATTCCTCATTAAGAAAAGCATAAATTTAAATCCAAATGGTGAACTCCTCAATTGCTATATCAACAAAACTTTAAGTGAAATAATTTGGGGGTATGCCCTGGTTTTTTTCATTTTGTTTTATTGATTTTTGATTCTGTAATAAAATTTATTGAAATTTTTTTTCAATTTATTTCAATTGCAATAATATCTTTGCCCACTATCTCAGCCACAGAGTAGGCTTTTATCCATCAGATAAACATGATACATGAAGGTTAAAATATCCAAAAGAAGTATTGCAATAGAAATAATTTGAAAAAAAATGAATATGAAAGAAATTTTATTACAATAGAAAAATGAAATAAATACTTTCTTACATGAAAAAGAGAATCTAAAAATGCCAGAATATCAAAATTCTTATTTGATATTTACTTAGCTGTAGTCTGACACAAGGTTATGTGGAAGTAAGTTAGGGATATAAAGATTGTATTATGCTTGTTTTTCCAGTGAGTATAACTTAATTCATACATTAACTATTGGTCTTAGTAAGCAGTGTACCTCAGCCTCTATTTTAGTTTCTGCAAGTTAGTGACTTTACACTGTGTCACAAGGAATATGTTTAAATATTGTTGTACTTGTAGACCGTTGCTAAGTCTAGAATGGGATCAAATTGAGAAAGAAAGGAAGAAGTTGAAAAGATTGTGTTACATTAGACTTTCATATACTTTATGTGGACACTGACCAGTTTTTTCTCCATATAATGTATTCTTTATTAATAACGGAAAATGAAATACATTTTTATTTTAAATAAAATTTCCTCTTATATACAGATAAAAAAAAGGTGGAAGAGAACTAAATTAATGTATGTTTATATAAGCTGTAGATGTCCACAAAACAATTTAAACTGGATAAAATGACAATTTATGTGTGTGTGTGAGTGGGGTAATGGATAGTGACTCAGAATGCAAAGATGGAGAGCCATGTTCAAACTCCAGCCGAATTTGTTACATTCAGTTATATGCAAATACCCTTTGGAGTTATATACCATACCTATGAACACTAATGGGTATGTCCCAATCCTGATAAATATGTTGGACACTATTGTACGTGGGGGTAATATGCTGTCTAAGTAGCCCACCATTAGCAGTGGTTTACCCACTTCATGCCACTGGTGAGTACTGTATTTGTTGATTTTATAAAGATTACCATTTCATTTCCAACCTCCATTTTAGTTATTCTTCATTCAGAGTAACCCTTTCTAGGTTACAACAGAATGGTATAAATCCATCTACTCATCTGCTTGCGTCCTGGGTACAACGTTAAACTGCATCCAACAGCAAGGCCTCTGATCAGGCGGTTTTGAGGAAGCATGGAACCACCTCTTAATTGCTGGTGTTCCCAGGTCCACCCTGACCCGGGGTGGTAGCACCTGTTGGGGTCCCAGCTATGGGAAAATAGTGAACTTCCAGGTCTTTTCCAGCACATTGAAACAATGATGTTGCCAACTATACTTTTTTGAAACAATGATGTTGCCAGCTATACGTTTCTGAAACAATGATGTTGCCAGCTATACGTTTCTGAAACAATGATGTTGCCAGCTATACGTTTCTGAAACAATGATGTTGCCAGCTATACGTTTCTGAAACAATGATGTTGCCAGCTATACGTTTTTGATATATTTAGTAAAAACTGGATCTGGCATTAAATAACCCATAGTGGTTGATATGCCATAAAACCCCAAACAACCAACCATCATCTGCTGGCCATGGATTAAATAGTAGTGCAGACTGGGCTCTTAACCGTGATTGACAACCAATTCAGTTAGAAAAGGACAAATCTGAAATCAAAACCTGAGAAGGACTCTTTGGAGACCTTGTAGCACACTATATGCACTGGCTCTCTGTATTTGGTTCTTCCAAAAAATGTGGTTGGTTCTGCACAAACCTTTACTACTATAATCAAATCATATGTGATTAGCCTGGCTGTATGGTTCTAAGAAGTGAGCTGGACCCTCATACATCAAAGACAATGAGAGAGTTAATTTATTTTTATGTGTGTGTGCATACATAAATGTAGCTCTATACATCTGACATGTATACAGCTGTTAGCAGACTTTTACACTGAAACTTAAATTGTACAATAGATTTATGTAATTAATATACACCGTTGAATTAAGTGCATTGAAAACGGAGGATATCATGTTGCAATATAAATGTTTTTGAAAAGTCATTTTTTTTTTAATATTTATTTTGCAACATACTCATTTTTTCTGAATGGTCTTAATCACAGATTTAATATTATACAATGAAAGTTTCAGAGCAAAGTTGAATTTAGAGTAAGTAAGGTATTAAAAAACAGAGAAGAATACAATCATCTCTTGCTACAATTTAAATTAAAATGTTAAAGAGTCAAAGGCTTATGGTCATATCACATTGAAACATTGGTTCCCATACAATCACTGAAGTTAAGCAATGCTGAGCCTGATCAGTACCTAGATGGTTGATCATTTGGGAATACCAGGTGCTGTAAGTTAGGATGTGTTAAGGGTGGAATAGATAATGTTAATCAGAGAACAGAGTTTCAATCCCTGTTGAGTTTGTTATATTCACTTATGTGCAAATACCTTTGGGAAAGGCATGAATCCATCTCTTCCCCCACCCCCAGCTATTGATTAATTAATAAGATTTGTATCACTAAACCATTATTACCTAAAATAAAACTCTTACAATCTTCGTCCTGGGTACGACGTTAAACTGCATCCAACAGCAAGGCCTCTGATCAAGAGGTTTTGAGGAAGCGTGGAACCACCTCTTAATTGCTGGTGTTCCCAGATCCATCCAGACCCGGGGTGGTAGCACCTGTTGGGGTCCCAACTATGGGCAAATAGTGAACTTCCAGATCTTTCCCACGTCCTGGGTATGACAACAAACTACATCCGCGTCCTGGGTATGACGACAAACTACATCCGCGTATACGTTTTTGAAAAAATATTATTACCAGCTATACGTTTTTAGAAAACAATATTACCAGCTATACGTTTTTGAAAAACAATATTACCAGCTATACTTTTTTGAAAAACAATATTACCAACTATACTTTTTTGAAAAACAATATTACCAACTATACTTTTTTGAAAAACAATATTACCAACTATACTTTTTTGATACAGAAAATTATGAAACCCAACAGACTTTCAATCTTTTATACAAAATAACCAACTTAAACTCATAAATTAATAAGGCTTCGGCATAAAATGACCCAAATAGGAGTTGACATGCCGTTAAATCCAACATCCATCCATCTTACAATCTAAAACTATTTTCTGACATTAAATAACATGAAAACTGTTATAAGACATAAAAAAGAAATCAATCTATTAACTGAATCCTGATGTATCAAAATTTAAAACAACCTGTTTCAGTCAGCTTTAATTTAAAAATCAGTTCTCGCTGAAGATAGAACTCTGGAACAAAATCATGATAGTAATGTTAATGAAAAAGAATGAAGAATTTCCATTCAACAATTAATAGATACATATTTTTAATAGAATTATAATATATTTTGTCTATAAATATTTCAATAATATGAACACATAAGATCTTTAAAGTAGGCTTTAAATTTTATGGCTTAATTAAAGAAACTTAGAATTTTTCTTCTTCTTCATATATTGCGCCCCCTCAGGATGTATGTAACCATAGCTCTCCACAATTTCCTATCTTAAACCTTGTCAAACCAACCATTTACTCAAGCTCACTAAGAATGTCATGCATTGTTTTCCTCTGTCCCACTAGCTAACATTCTGTCCTGTGAGTATCAGATTTTCCAAGCCCACTTAACTCATTATGTGCCCTAGAAACCTCAACTGTCTCTTCCTGATATTAACTATTATAAGTGTCCTTTTTTGTTTCCATTTTCTCTAAAACTTTGTTGCTGTTCACATATTTGGTTCATGGTATCCTCAGCATCCTTCTGTAGAACCACATTTCTGTTGCTTCAAGTCTCTTCTTCATATTTGAGGAGAGTGTCCAGCATTCGCTGCCATATAGGATGAATGATATTATTTAACAGTTCATTAATCTTTGTTTGTAACAAAGTTTTTCTACTTCTTATTACTCTTCTTAGTCAAAGATGCATTCCAAAAGCTATCTTCAAATTTCAATCCTCTGTTAAAACAGTTACCAGACGTTAAACATGTTGTACCTGTATGATTTGGGTATCTCCAATTTGTAATTTGCATTTCCTTTTGTTGACAACCATGAATTCTGTCTTCTTGAAGTTGATATTTAACCATTTCTTCTCTCCTTCCTTCACTACCTTCTGTAGGAATTTTTGTAGTTTTTTTTTCTGTGTCTTCTATCAACACTTTCTTACATAGCACACCCATAAACTAGAGACTTACCTGACGCAATATTAGCGCTCGATTAATGATAGAGACTAATAGAATATTGCCTTAGAATATCCAAATTTTATTGTTTCCTTAAAACCCACAAAGCAGGCATCCCAATGCATCCCATTATTTCAGGTATTGGCAGCACTCTTCACAAACCTGTGAAAACTATAAAAAAAATTTTTAACCCCTCTCCTTGCAACAATCACCCAATTACATATAAAAAATTCAGGCAACCTAGTTGAAAAATTAAGGGAAACAAACATGACTGACAAACTCATAGACAGTCTAGATATAAAATCCCTTTACATCAATGTCTTGGTTAATAAATGGTTGAATCTTTTAAAAAAGCATCTAACCGAATCAAAAATAAACCTTTCGCTACCTATAGCTAAAATAATAAAAATCTATCTCATCACCAATGAATGGTATTGCACATTTTGCAATAATTTTTATAAATTAAAATGTCGGTTACCATTGGGATTGCCCCTAAATGGAGTGATAGCATGTATTTTCTTAGAATTTCTTGAATTTGGTCCTTTCCAAAATTTTTACCTAAACAATCAGCATACTTTTGATATATTGATGATGCTTTAATAATATAAACTTGTGGTACTGATTTAGTTGATCTTTTAGAAAAACAAAACAAAATCAAATATACAATGGAATTTAAGTAAGAAATGGAAACAAACAATACTTTACTTTTGCTATTTATCATGCTACACCACATGAACAGTCGCTTAAAACTTAGTGTCCACCAAAAATCAACTAATAAACTTATCTCTTTACACTATTTACATTGTTTGGACTGTTGTCCTCATCTTTGTCATGTTCATGGTGTCCCCAAGGACACATGGCCAAGTGTATAAAAGCATTGGGTGAATTAATCCAGTGACTTGACCAAAGAGTTGTGAGTTCAATACCTAGACACAGCAGAGGTGGTCAAAAACGTGGAGAGTTGAGTTACTAAAGGGAATTAACTGAAACTGAGATATCCAGAATAGGTATGGCATGTGGAACTAGAACAATCTAAATTAAGTCATTTTGAAATTCCAACGTATATGGCCTGAAGAAGGATGGAGCGTGCAATATGCGGACAACAATCCAATCCAAACCTCATCTCAGAAATATAGGCAGAAAAATGATCTCATAAATTTCTACTCTCATCATAACAACAAAACAAAATAAAATCCAGAATAATCATCACATTCTATTTAAAAGCACTCAGTATTTGCATGAAGAGGAATGGCATATTGAAGGTGCTTTCAGGCTCTTCCAATACCCAAACTATTTCATATTCAATGCAAATAAAATATTTTAAAATAGAAAAGTGATCCTTCCTGACAAACCCAACAAATCGAAATATATTGTTCTACCCACCAACTCTATCACAACTACAACTGAAAAGAATTTATCTAAATTCAGCATGAAATTTGTTACAACTATGTCTAAAACAAAATATTTAATTAATAAAAGACAAAATAATAAGCTCAAATTTGAAGGAGGAATTTACTCCATCACTAGTAATAATTGCCATAAGGAATACATTGAAGAAACCTAAAGGAATTTAAATAAAAGATTATATGAGCATGAAAGAGATCTTTTACAAAACAACACATTAAATACATTGGTTGCTTGCTGTGGTTTTCTCTCTATGTACTCCTTGCAACAACTATTACAGGTGTTGAGTAAATTCACCTTCAAGTTATTTCTTATTATCATTTTGTCTATTATTAAATAAGTCTTTTATTGCTTTAGAAGTAGTTGTAACAGATTTTATGTTATATCCTTTTCAATTGTAATTGCGATAGAGTTGTTGGGTAGAAAATTGTTCTTGATATAAAAAAATATATATATCATATTTCCCACATATATATATATATATATATATATATATATATATATATATATATATATATATATATATATATATATATACACATACACAAAAGAGGAAGAGAAAGATAACATTTAAAAAATACAAAAATAAACAGAATATAATTTAGTATGATTTTGAAAATAATATAATGCAATATAAAAATATGATTCTAAAATATAAAATGAAATACAATACTGAAATATTATTTGAAAATAAAATATAAATTATTTTACCTATCCAAATCATAGCAGTGACAGTTCTGTTTTTTTCATTGTTTCCTAAAGACAATCAATATGAAAAATGTTTCCTGTCATGGTTGAAAAGATAAATATAATTTAGAAATATAAATTAAAAAATACTACATAAATTTTTAATTTTAAAATATCACATGAAAATATTAAAAAATGTAAAAAATGATTTAAAACAAAATATGAGTGTAGGTAAATAATTGATATTGAGACATGCTGGTTCAATAAAAGTGCATTGTTGTTTAAAATCCATTCCTCTCATACCATCATGGCAATAACATGACAATTTTAAATTCTGCCACCTCCATTGAAAGACTGAAATGAATTGCCAGTTTTAAATCAATTTTTCTTAACGAGCTTACCAATCTCATTCCTAGGACAGAACCATAGATTTTAAAACAGCTTCCTTAGAACTGAATTTGGTAAAAAGAAAAACAATTAATTGTCCATTGTACAAAGTGGGTGTCTGGTATTTGGCAAGCCAATTTGCCTTATTTTAAATTTGTTTTCTTCCTTTTGTGTATGCTTGTTGCATTTGTATACAAACTAAACAAATAAGAATAAAATGGAACCTTATAAACTGTAGCCTTCAGCCTTCTGTACTAGCCATTTATTTCCATTAACATTTCTTTGATAGACAAAGAAGTCTGCTAAGAAACTTCATTAACTTAGAATTCTCAAATTTCCCAGCAACCTTCTGCTTTATTTTTAGTTGCAGTATGTATTAATAACTTTACATGAATATTTATTCAAAGAACATTTTTTGAAATGTTGTACATTACAACACACACACACACACACACACACACACACATATATATAGACAGATAGATAGATAGATAGATAGATAGATATACATACATACATACATATACTAAACAAATAGAATATAATTCTGTTTTCAGCCTCCTTTTACAATATATTATTTTATATCATATATTGTACACTATATATATATATATATGAAGAAATATAGTCTTAAGATGTGCTATATTTATGGGATAAAGTGCTCAATATCAGACATAGAGCGTGTGTAAATATAAAAGTGAACATAGAAGTCAACACTTAGAGGCGACAGTCTGTTTCATGCTAGATGCAATCGTCAGGCCTGATGATTGCATCTAGCATGAAACAGACTGTCGCCTCTAAGTGTTGACTTCTATGTTCACTTTTATATATATATATATATATATATATATATATATATATATATATATATGTTTCATTGAATAATTTATACATGTTCTCTTTACTTATTTTCAATAGGATCCTTTCATATTCATAGATAAGCTTTTTGGTGTCCTTATTGAAGGACGAGAGAAAATCAACACAGTGATTTTAGCCCTTTTTTACTTGTAGACGATGTTATTATATTTGCATTATCAACAAATATGTTGTGAATAGGGGTCGGTAGGTCTCCATAGGTATTTAAATGAGACTTAAAAAGGCTAAAAATAATGGAAGCCTTATTAATAAAAAAACAAAAAACAACACTCAATTCAATAATATCAACTATGAACATGGACACAATATGTTGACTGTGTTTCGAAAATAAAACATTCTATAATACTAAATACAAAAAATAAAATAAAACATTCTATAATACTAAATAATACATTTTTCGATCGATAGAACCTATCTGCCCAGGAAAATGAAGGTGTGGTGCTATCAACATGGTCTACTACCCTACCTTGTGTGGCCTCTGCAAATGTATGAAATTGCACTATCTCATATTGAGTGCATTGAGCAAGTGATCAATAATTACTTGCGCAAGTGGCTTGGAGTTCCTCCTTGTTTTTCAAAAGTGGGGCTATATACCAACTCCAGACGTCTGCAGCTCCGTATACACTCATTGGCGGAGGAATTCAAGGTTGGGAAGGTACGCCTTCATATGATGATGAGGGACTCAGCTGATGATTGCATACGGAGGGTGCATCCAGAGATTAAATCTAGTACAAAGTGGTCAGCTGCAGAGGCCACTCAATAAGTGGAAACCAGTCTGCAAGTCAGAGATATCATGGGCATGATTCAGAATAATCGGGCTGAATTGGGAAACACAACCCACAAGTTCTTCTCCAAGGAGAAACCAAAGGGAAAAAGGCGTATGGTGATTGAAGAAGTCAAAATGTTTGAAGAGGAGCATAGAATAGTGACTGCTGTTACTCAAGCTAAGCAATGTGAGTGGACAACCTGGAATAATATCGAACACATTAAACTTTCGTGGAACTCGTTAATTGCAATGGAGCCATTGGCGATGTCTTTCCTTCTTCGATCTATATACAATCTTCTCCCAAATGAAACAAACCTTAAAATGTGGGGATACACAGATACAGATCTCTGTTTTTTGTGTACCTTGCATCATGTGCTTTCTGCTTGTCCACCATCGCTCCAGATGCACACGTGGTGACACTACAAGTTATTAGAGGTGATCAGGGATCTAATAAGAACTCAATGTGAGACAGCAAATCAACAGCTTGTGTCAGCGAAGGAAACTAAGATTGAATTTCATAAGGAAGGTGAATGCCCTGCAAAGAAAAAACAAACAGCCCCCAATATAAAGCTGCTGAGTGGATCTAATGACATCCTTAAAATTTCCAATACACATTGCACAGACAGACAAGTGTCCCGACATCGTGTTGTGGTCCGACTAAAAAAAGACTGTCTTCCTAATAGAGTTAACAGTCCCTTGGAAAGATAACAGAGTGGATGCACACAAACTAAAAAAAAACCAGTACGAGTCACTGTGTGCCAAATGTGTGGAAAATTGTTGGACATGTAACATGATGCCTATTGAGATTGGGTGTCATGGGTTTCTAGCACATTCGGTCATTTCCTTCCTTTCAAAAATAGGCATCACTGGCTGTTGTTTGAAAAGTGTTTCGCACCGCATTCAAACAACAGTTCAGCACGCATCAAGTTGGATTTGGTCAAGATCAAAACAACAAGCAAATAAAACATGTGCAACATCACGACCTAACATGCACAAGTGAAATATTTGCATGGTCATCTATAACGATTTTTACGAGCACATCAATAACGGCAAACACGTTCAGGAAACTTTCATTACAGATAGAAGCTGCAAAGAGGAACAATCATTTCGTTTATATCATTAGGAGAATTTACAAAGAGGAACGATCAGTTAGCTTATCTTCATACCCTGCCTGGTGGCAAGTGCTGCCAGTGGCACCAGGGGTGGCGGTCCCACCATAGCCACCGAAACCATGATATCACCCTTATCGGGGCTGATGAAGACATGCTAACACACGTTGTATGTAAAAAAAAATATCAACTATGAACATAGACACAATATGTTGACTGTGTTTCGAATATAAAACATTCTATAATACTAAATACATACATACAACAATCTATTTCAAATATATTTCATCCTTGAAAATGGCTAAGTGTATAGCCAAAGGCTCTTGTAAAAATATAACATTTGGACAGTTTTTGTATAATTTATCTACTGAAAAGAAAAAAGTTATAAGATCATATGAAAAATTATATAAAAACTTAAACCACCTTGTCTGTCACATTTAATGAAGCTTGCATATATATATATATATATATATATATATATATATATATATATATATATATATATAGGAAAACAATATGTAAATTTCTAAATATCAAGAATAATTTTAGGAACATCCATGATAAAATGGGAAAAAGTATTTTCATTTGATGCATTTCGTCCTTGATGGCTTCATTGGATTAAAGTGATGTTGATGTGATTACATATTACATGAAGGAGAGGGGCCATAAAAATTTCTTATTTTGTTACTAGCATAAAATAATTAAAAATAATAATTAAAAGTGTGAATAAATAAATATTAGTCTGAGTTTGTCTTCTACACTTACTTTTGGCAGGTGTGTAAGCCAGATGGTTTATTAAAAAATTTTATTTGTGTATAAATTTTGTTTATTTTAGAATTAGATCTAAAAAGGACTGCCAAAAATAACTGCCATGGTGGACTGTTGGGGGTTCATTTTTCAAATTCAGAAAAAATATATTACCCTTGTATTTATTGTCCAATGAAAAGGGTGGCTTTCATCATTGTAAATTTAAAGTTTAGGCCCAGCCACTCCTGAGAGTATTTAAGATAGCAGATAGCATCAGAAGGTGGTGAGACAGCGGAAGGAAAGAAGTCTTCTGGCAGCAGCATAAGGAAGTGTTATGTCACACAAAAAGCATTCAACATCTCAAGCAAACAAGGATGGCTGTGGATGGGACAAAGTCTTCCTTGTAAGAAAATCACCAACAGAGCAAAGGGCAGAAAAGTCTCAGCATTTTTTAAAACTACATCGATGAAGAACAACAAAGAGTATTCTTAGGTTGACTACAAAATGGAAACTTTGAAAACAAAGTAATTGCATAAGAGCATTATTCCCCCACCCCAGATTCATGTCAAAAAGCACATAGGTTTTTTTCACTTATCTTTTAGGTGGGTGCAGCCTTTTTTCTTTTTTCCTTCACTTTTCATTTCTCCTTCTCAAAGTTTTTTTTCTTGATTTGAAAAAATTTGTATTGTGAATCTTTTTTAGAGCCAATTGTTTCTATAATTTTGTTATGTTATCTTGCCTTGTTCTTAATAAGGCACATGAAAGAAAATTTTTGTGCAAGTCTTTTTTGTAAAATCTCTCTAGTTAATGTTCCTTTTTGTTTTTACATTTTTTTCTAAAACTTTGTCATTGCTCATATGTTAAGTCCATGATATTCTCAGTATCTTTCTGTAGAACCACATTTCTGTTGCTTCAAGTCTCTACTTCATCTGTGAGGAGATTGTCCAGTATTCACTGCCATATAAGATTACTGATATTATGTAACACTTCAGTACTATTTTCTTTGATTCTAATAAAAAAAAAATTTGTTGCTTAATACTTTACTTAGCTTTTGGAAAGCTTTTTCTGCTATCTCAATGCTCCCTTGGATTTCAGTGTCGCACTTCCTGTCCTCTTTTAAAATACTTCCCAGATATTTAAATTTTTATACTTGCTGGATTTTGGTGTCTCCACTTTATAATTTTACATGTTGGGCTGCTCCTTTTGCTGCCAAGAAAACATTCAATCTCCTTAGAATTTATGTTTAGCCCTTTCTTTTTGCTTTCTTTCAGTACCTTCTGTAGGAGTTCATCTTTTTCCCTTTATATGCCTGCTATCAACACTGTTTCGTCTGCATAGCTTATGTTCTTAAGATTGTGGCCACCAATAATGAATCCTAGTAGAATTTCTAATTCTCTCAGAACTGCCTCACTATATAGTTGAATAAGTCCAGTGAGAAGATATATCCTTGTCTCACACCCCTTTCTATTTCTGTGTATTTACTGAATTCATTTTCTATCCATATACAGGTGCTTTGCTTTTAGTATAAGCTCTGGATTGTTCTAATATTGTTCCCAAATATATCAAGGTTAACTAGCAGACATTCAATTATACATGTTTAAAAGAAAAATTATTGCATAAATATACATTATTCAAAAGTGTTTGCATTTTTTTCCACTAGTATTCACTGAAGAAGTTGGTTGTGTGAGCAGTAAGAGTAAGAGGTAAGAGACACAGTTTAGGACCATATGTCAGAAAGATAACAGTTAACCCTACACTTGAATAAGTTAACCGTATTGTGGTTGGGAAAGCATCCTTTTAGGAGTCAGTTGCACAAAGTAGCAGTTTATGGGAAGAAGCTGTTCAAGTGTAACTTAATTTTTACTTATAGAATACAAAGGGAATGAGGGTGGTTCATTTTCATGTATACAGCATGGTGTGTTTTAGCTATGAAGGAACTAAGGAATGTATCTCATCTGAACATTTTCCATGGAAATAATGATAAATTAGTGAAAGCATTGCAAACTTTTGACTTTTGGAAAGGGGCGGCAGAATAGAAAATGAATACATCTATATACACACAGACAGATATATATATACATATATATATATATATATATATATATATATATATATATATATAGCACCATTTATTTTTGGGGGGGTCTTCACTACAGGATAAAAGAAAGATCTCCCAACACTTCTTTTTAAATGGATCGTATATCTGAGTAAAGCCAGAGAATAGATTAGCTAAAGCATTTGAGGTAAGAAGAAAAGTCGCAGAAGGAATTAAATCAGTTTTCTGAATTACTATTCAGATAACTAATTTCAAAATTAAAGACAGCATCTTCCATATGAATCCTACTCCTGAAGAAGACTGTAGCACAGATCTGCTGAAATGTGGTAATAACACAAACAACCAAAATCAGATCAATAGTCTGAATATATACTAGAAATATAGTGACTTATCTCAAAATTATACTTGGTATGTTGAGACATTAAAATATTAAACTTTATTTTTCTCGTACATTTATTAGTTTTTTATATGATGGTTAATCTTGTTTTGCATTTCAGTACAACACATCAAAAGGTTCTTAAGAGGCAGCAGGTTGTCTGAAATGCAATGTACCATTTTTGACTTTTCAAACAACCAAAGTTAGGCTTAGTGCAGTTATGTTTCATTTCTTTTAAATATAATGGCAAGTAGCATTCCTACTGGCAAATGTCTGACAACAAGATCCAAAATCTGTGTTCACAATTTAAGATGACTGATTTTTTGGCAAGTAACCAAACCATTGTTGTAAGAGCAGTTGTAGATATTTACACTCGGATTACATTATTATCTGAATTCATCACTATAAAATCTTTTTGTATTTGTCAGTACCATGAAATAAATGTTACAATCATTATTCTTTTAGAAGTATATGGAGTATATCTTTTTGAAATTCCATGTCTCTTCAGGTATATAGATGTTGATAGATCTCTATAGCTTTCTTTAATATGAGGTCTGATCAAAAAGTATTAGGTCTGTTACTATGGTAACAGAGCTAATATAGACAGAGTGAAGCCACTTGACACAGATTGACTTTGAACTCTGTCATGCATACAGACTAAAAGTTATAACATCCTTGCTCACTTCCCTTGTTTACAGCAGTACTTCTGAAAAAAGTGTGTAGTGTGGGGTGTCTTAGCACACCACAGAGGGGTCCCATCAGTGACCATGGCTTGGGCAGCAGTTTTTGGCCAAGTGATACATTCCCCAGGTCCAACAACCACCATATTCCCCTTGCAACCTTTTGCCCTTCAAACATTAGATCCCACTTGAAAGGTACAAGATTTCAAAACATCAAGGAAATCCAAGAGAATGTAACAAGGCAGCTGCTCACTATGTCAAAAAAGGAATCCCACGAATGATTCTATGAATGGAAATGATGCTGGATAAAGTGTGTTATTTCAGAATGGGACTTCTTCTTTATGCTGAATTGATGTGTGTCGTAGATTTCTTTTTATAGTACGGATATTTTTGATCAGACTTTGTATACATGAATTGATTACCATGACTTTTGGGAAAAGATAGTGCACTGTTTTCCCATAGCCTTTTCCACAGTTGGAATTCAGAAATTTTCATTATTTTAGACTCGTTGCCATTCAATACTTAAAAACCAAGTCTACCTAGTCTAGTTTGGAAGTCATCTTTTGCAATCCCATTGCACTTTCCGAAGGATTTTAGTTTTGTACTATCAGTTTTATATTAAAACACTTCCCAGATATCTCCAATGGTTTAAGTGTAGCGTCAATCGACATCTCCAGTTGCCTTGATCTATACAGTTCCCTTCTCCACATTCTTTCATTTTTCATTCCTATCTGCTCTCGCTCCGGATCTTTTGTGGCCCCCTTGCCTTGATCGACCCACTGTCTTTCTCTTTCTCCACATCCCCTCCCTTGCCACTCCTATCTGCTCTTCCTCCAACCCTTCTTTAACCCCTTGCGTGATAGTGGCCTCCGGCCTTGCTTGGGGTGATATGATTAAAAAAAAAAAAAAAAAAAGATATTTAAATGTTTGTACTTGCTTGATTTTCCTTTTATTGACAACCATTCATTTTTCTTCTTGCTATTGATGTTTAGTTCTTTCTTCACATTTTCCTTCCCAGCCTTCTGTAGGAATTCTTGTAATATCCTTTCTATGTCTGCTATCAACAATGTGTCATCTACATATATTACGTTGTTATGATTATTGCCACCGATAATGAATATGGTAGGACTCTTTATTCTCTCAGAATCACTTTACTGTATATATTGAATATGTCTGGTGAGAAGACGCATCCTTGTCTTACACCTCTTTCTGTTTTTGTGTAAGAAAATTCATTGATTAATCTGTATCTTGATTTCTTTTTTGGAAATCCATTTTATAGCCAATGTCTTAATTTTATTCTGAGAATTATTTTTGTATCCAATGTCTTGAATTGTTTATGGAAATCTATATTGAAAATTTTGCCTTAGTTTATGCATTGGAATCTATTTTGAAATCTTTGTTTTCAACTTGTGGAAGGTTGGAATGGATGAAAATTTGGCTTTGTAAAAATACTCTATTCATCCACTGAGAAAAAGGAAAGAAAAAGAAGAAAACAAAGTTTAAGTCCAAAATTTTTATATTACATAAATTTTTGAGGTGTTATACAAGAATTGTTTCTTTTTTTAATCAAGTTTCCTTTTGAAGACAGTTTTCATACAACAGGAAACAGATAAGATGCAGTAAGATTTCTTATTTACTCTTCTTACTACTTCAACTCAGACTTTTACTCTGACAGTCACTTGAACTGGCAACTTGATATATTGCCCTTTTATTTATACCTCGTGAATGGAAATTGTAACATATGCATGCAAATATTTAACAAAAAAATATTGCTCAGCTCTATTCTAAAGTGTGTTATTTGAAGAGTATAAAATTTAAAGTAACTTCATTGTACATGTTTAAAAACAAATTTTGCAAATTAACAATGTAAATTTTATCTTTCTCTATAAATTAATTAAATTGTAACTTGGTATCCACTGAGTTGGGATATTGTATATTAATAATAATTCTGAATAAAATGTTGTTTTTTTTTTTATTTCATCTGAAAATGATTAATTTACAGTATATTTTCTAATAATGTGTCTGCTACAATTTGAGTCTGTATAATTTGTTCATTTGACCTAATCTTAAATTATATAGATTTTTAAAGATTTTATTTACAAACACTAAAAATTCTTAATCATGGTTTATTTTCTCTACTGGACTGATTGTTCATTCTTTCCATTCTGTCTTGCTACCATATTTTTGTATGAATTGAAGTTCATAAGGTTTGCAATTAGATGAGATGCCAGTTTTTCCCTTCCAAGAAACTTGTCTAATTTGGTTTCAGGAGATCAATTTTCAGTTTGTTTACCTAATAATTACACTTTAGACGATACTAATTACAACATTTTTGAATAAGATTAAATTGATCTCAATTTTTACAGAAACTAAAATGAGTTTCATTAGCCGAATCAATTTAGACCAAGTATGGTATACATACATATTCTGTCCAGCTCAGCTTATACTTATCGAATATATGGCCATTTTGTTCTATTATTTGTATTTCAAATATAGTTACATTTTTTTATGTTTTTTATTTTTGTTTTATTTTATGATTACCATGATTAAAGAAAATTAAAAGTTTATAAATTTGAATTTAAAAGGAAAAATTTCTGTTTTAAAAGTTTTCTGCTAAATAAGTTTATATATTATTTCTCTTTTAAGCTTTAAGTGATTAAAATTTAGTCATTTTAATCATCACTGACAGAGTGTGATAGGTAAATTGTTGCCATTTTATATTTTTAATATCATGCATGCGTGTTGTTTGTCTTTTGATTTTGTCGATTGTATAGTAGGAGCATTTGGGCACCATTTGTGAGAAAAAGGGCACCATAACGCAATTTACTCTGCCCTGCTTGGCATTCATTGCTGGAAGCTCCAATATAAACATTTCAAAGTGTTTGGGTGTCAATCTGAGGACAATGCAGAGGATTCAGAAAGAGTTGGATGAGTCTAATGGTGATTACGAAGATATGCCAGCTTGGAAAACTCACTCTGATCATTCTGATGAGAAAAGAATTCCCAGACTTGTTAGTGAGGGCCTCAGACTCAGAGGCCTACATCATGTGCCTTGAGGAGGTAGTGTTGCCCTGGGTCAAGAGGGTGGCTGCTGGAAGACCCTATGTTTGGCAACTGGTCTCTGCACCCTGGCACACAAGCAGGAGAACCCAATCATGGCTGTCAGACAGACTGCAATCCCCTTGATTATTGTGCGAGGATGCAGTTGGTCGAGAGACCAACAAAACTCCTTGTAACACCAAAGATGAACTGAAGGCAAGGATTATGGCAGCATTCACCATCTTAAATAAGGAGACCATCCAGAAGAGTTGCAGGAGATTCCAAAGTTGTCTGGAGGCTGTGGTTGAAGCCAATGGTGATTATATTGAATAAATTTACGCTTTAGTATTTCAAGATATTTTTGTATAATTTTTGGTAAATATATCTGTTAAAATGAGATGCCAGTGTTATTTTCATTTTTGCATAATTTAGATGACAATTTATCCATCCCACCCTCTATATATAGACAAAAAGAAAACTTACCTTTATTCATATTATCCTTTTACAGGTATATTTACACACATGCATATAATCTATGTTATGTTTATACTGGAAACTCCCTGTGGGGTATTGGGTCACAATTTCACCACACTAAGTGTAGCTACTCTAGATTCCATTGCAAATAAGATCTTATGGGGTGGATTTGCTTGCTCCACACTCAAGTGGTTTGGAATTCAAAGATTTCCTTCTAGATTGATTGCCTACCAGAGCTCAAGAGCCCAATCTGTTCTACTGTTCACCATTAACTGGGGTCAAGGAAAAGATTAATTAATTATTCTGGTTCTGGTAATTACTACGGGCTAAACAGGAAGAGGTCAAAAACACCGACTAAACTAAAATGTAACTAAATTAAAAAAGGGACGAACAAGGACAAAATAAAACAATGGAGATTGTGTACCATCGTAATAGAACATGTATATATATATATATATATATATATATATATATATATATATATATATATATATATATATATGTGATCATCCTATGATGGTCATGTACAGGTCATTGTAACTAGCATACATAATAAATGGTTGAGATACTTGTGAGAAAAGAGAACAAGGTGAAGTTAAAAGGTGTTTCATTAAGACGGATCAAAGTTAGCAGTAAATAAATCAGTGTTATTAGTGAAAATTTATTTATTTCTCTATTGGATCATATTATTTAAGTCATGGCAATTATGTATGAAAAACAATATCACCCAAATGTCTGCCAAGGCTTCCACCCAATGATCAAAATTTTTGATGATGTCTCTGCATAATTTCTCCTCGATCTCAGCAATATGCCTTATTATCTCATCCTTCAACTGTTGAATTATTGTTGGCTTGTTGGCATAGACCTTACTTTTGAGATGACTCCAAAGGAAAAAATCTAAAGGTGTCAAGTCGCATGATTGTGGTAGCCAATTGACTTTTCTGTTTTGAGAGATAATGCGACCTAGGAACTTCTCATTCAATAAAGCCATTTTCATAATAGGCTTCGATAACTTTAACACGTTATTTGATTGTTACTCTTTCCATGGTTGAAATTGCCAAATATTTAAGTTGTTAAATCTGAAAGAAAAAGAAAGAAATTATTAGACGCTTAAACTTAATTCACATTTAAAATTAGTCCAAGTTATTGGAACACCCTTTACATGAAGATAGGAAGCAGTTGTATTAAACAATCATGTGGAGTGTCAAATTTTTGGTTTGTATACCAGCGCCACCCAAGCATTAAACGTTTCCACTAGGAATACTTCTATGTCATTCTCCATCTGAATTCAAGTGACTTCATTACAAACACCAAAATCTTTAAAAGTAAAATATTGTGATAAAAAAAACAGCTGTACTTATGTGGTTATTTAAAATGGATAAAAGGCTAGGAATTGTTCAGCAAGTTGGCCGCTCATCAGTGCAACAGAAAAGTGCCATAAAAGATACAGAGGAATTCTTCAAAAAAAAAAAAAAAAAAAAAAAAAGAATTGTCATATGTGGTATTTCCCTCCACAAATGAGTAATGGAAGCTGCTGACAAGGCTTCTTTGTGCCACAAGATTTTCCAGGCAACCATCCTTGCAGAATCAATTCACAGACTCAGAGGAGAGAATGCAGCACTGTAAACTTTGCACCCCTCCTAGACACTCATCACACTCCTGCACCTGCTGCAGATAAACCTGTCTTTCTTGTGCAATCCAAACCCTTGACAAACATGGCATCCTCTCATGAATTTGTTTTTTATATGAGGCAAAGCCATGATATAGGTTGGATCAGTAGTTGCATAGATTGACATGTATTAGCTGAAATTTATCTGAAAAGTCTCAGACTGATATTAACTACTGAATCAAGTACATTAACAAGTAGGGAGAGTATTCTGAAATACTGAAAAATAAATATTTGATTTGTAATGTAAATGTTTTTTACATTATTGTTATAAGTAGACATGGATAGATAATGTGAACATAGGAATCAACACTGCATGGTGACTGTCTGTTTCATGCTTCAAGTGATTTTCAGACTCTGTGTGTGTGTATGTGTGTAATATATATATATATATATATATATATATATATATATATATATATATATATATATATATATATATATGTTCACTATAATCAAATCATGTGCTGGTGTCTGAGATGTTGGTTCTTAGGAAATGAGCCACTTGACCCTCATACATTGAATATGGTTTTGCTAAATTTAGATAAATTTAAATATTAATAACCTACTGTTAAGGTAGTGGAGCAGTCCATTTATTTATGTAGAAAGGATATATATATATATATATATATATATATATATATATATATATATATATAAATATATATAAAAAATAGATTAAATACAAAAAACAAATAGATTAAAAAAATAAAAATGTAAAAAATACACTTACATATGTCCAATTATATAAAATTATATATTTAGGCAGCAATCCTTTATTTATGCATGTTTCATTAAAGATGACAGACAAGGTACTGCGATTAAGCTTTTTATTTAATTTTTATTGTGTTCGAACAAGTGTCTTCTTATTTGGACACAGTGTGTAGAAACTGTCCAAATGTTCTATAATCCCAAATGCGTTCGGTTATACTTTTAGCCATTACTACAGATGATTTTATTTTTTCAATTTAATTGGGTGTGTGCATTGTGTGTATGCTTTTAGTGTTATAGAGATGTTTTACTTTCTGAACGCAGCACATTGTGGCCGTGTTCCCAGTTAATATTATTAAGTGTTAGCTTTTAAGGAAAGCTATATTTATGGATTAAAATGCTCCATATTAGGGTTAGAGTGTGTTATGGTCTAGAATGATGATGATGATATTTCATCATTCTAAAAATAACCTTTTCATCAGTGATGACAGAAAAGAAGGATATTTCATCATCCTAACACTCATCATTATAAAAATGACCCTTTCACCACAAGAGAGTCAGTAGAATAGACTAGGGTACCCTATATCAGTAGTCAGTAGACTACTAGTAGTAGTTAGTAGACTAGTAATAGTAGTCAATAGAAACACATGTTTGTCAGCATTCTGAAAGATCAAAAACAGACAATGTCAAACACCAACCTCACAAACAAAATTCTTGGAACCAAACGAAAGAAGCACTGACTTTTAAACAAAAGACACTGTGACCATTTTTACACATACCCTACCAAATATTCTGTAATTCACATCACAAAATTTTTTTTTTTTTAATTTTAAAGTGGACTTTGAGGTCAACATGCAGTGGCAACAACCCATTTCATGTTTAAATGCAATCTTTAGGCCATCCCCCCCCACACACACATATATATATATATATATATATATATATATAGTAAGAATAAAAGCTAAAGTTTAAAATTTAAATAAACTGAAGGCTCAATGACAAAATCGATGGAGCCTAAATGTAACATAATACTACTAATAATAATAATACCACTAGATCCATTACTCAATTTCAGGCATTGGCAATCAACAGGCAACTAGGCAACCTGTTGACTGCCATTGCATGAAACTAAGTAGCAAATTTAGTATTATTATATTGTGTGTGTGTATATATATATATATATATATATATATATATATATATATATATATATATAAAGTGAAAGAGAGATAGGCACATACTCATTACTATAGGTATGTAGTAGATAGATTAAGAATTTTTTTTATAGCTGTTATCAATTGATAGCATAACCAAAATGACATGTTAGTGCTCTGAATTTCATGAGGAATTTTTTAGTCTAAATTTTTGTATCTCAGCCAAATCTTTATTTAGAAATTTCTCCAACTTTATTCCTTTCATCCCTGTTTAATTCAGTTTCAGATTTTGGCAATTTCAAGTCTCTTTTACTCAAAGAAAATTATTGTTGAATTTGAGAAATGTGTTTGAAAAGATATTTATTTCATCAATAAAATTTACATTTCATACAGTACAGCATAATTAAGTTAACAAATATATACTTGAAAGAACAATCAGGCATAATAGTTTTCTTTTAATGATTACTTGCAATGAAACACTGTGATTATATATAAATTAAAATAAAGTATTAGGGTGTTGTAAAGTAATCACATATTTCCACAAAATGAATTATAAGTCAATGAATCAAGATAGAACCAATGTTGAGTGGTAGGAAACTGTGGTTAGAATTTGTCTGTCATTGTTTCTTTGAGAAGATGTTGCCACTCATGGCTCTCTACAATTTCCTGTCTTTTGTGTCACTCTTAATAGATTTTTAACTATTGTTAACTCTACTAATCCCTGTTCTACCATACATTTACTCAAACTCTCTAGATACATTATGTGTTGCTTTCCTCTATCCTTCTTGCCTTTAGTCTTTCTTGTGAGTATCAAATTTTCCAAGCCCTCTTTCCTCATTATGTCCCCTAGAAATTTCAACTCTTTCTTTCTGATGTTAAGTCTGAGTATCTTTTTTGCTTCCATTTTTGCTAAATCTTTATCATTGCTCACATTTTCAGTCCATATAATATTTAAATAAATCTAACCTACATTTGTTTGTATATTGTAAATTCAAATTAAAAGAACATGGACAAATAACTGAAATAGAATGTTTCATTCAAACTCCTTCGTTTTCCATGTGTGTGCCCTATCTAAAATGGCTGCTTAGCCCATTCCAGGTAAGCCGCTCCTTTTCCAGTTGAAGAGTTGCCAAGGGGAACAATTCGTGAAGATTAACAGTTCTTCCCCCTTTTTTCTTTTTCAGCATCAGATGTGTAAAGGGCAAAGGTTATAGTAGCTCCAACGAGAGACAAGTGTGTATAATAAAAAGAAGAGAGAAACCGAAAACGTTTTTGGTTGTAATGTGGATTTTTTTTTAAATATGCTTTATTTTCCATAATTTTGCTACATACGTTTCCGGTTTCATGACCTTCATCAGGCAAAGAGTGGATATTTCCATATATTATTAAAAGGAATTAAATTTTCTTATGTGTTTCAATGTTAAATATTCTCAATATTAGACATTCTCTTTTTTGTGTGTTAGTCACCTAAATGTCTTTCTTGAGCTGGCAGTGAAAGAATTCTGCGTGAAGGGTAATAAAACAATTAAGACCGGTCCGAGAAAGGGTGAGAAAGATATCTATATTCTTATCTTTTAATGATCCCTGTGTGTTCTTAGATCTATTTCCTTTTTTTTTGTGTTTTTGTCAGCATGCATACACATACGTATATTCCCTCTCCATATGTTTTTGATTTTCTGGAATGCTGACAAACGTGAGTTTCTACTGACTGTTTTTGATAGCCATTTCTTTAATAAAAAGTATTTTCAAAATTGAGACATATCTTGGCTCTTTTCATGGCATGATTGCTTAATAAAAGTGGAATGTCTGAGTTCACAACATCAGTAGCAGTACTGATGCCAATGCCGCCAATGATACACAGTAGAGTAGCTGTGAAGAGTGATTTTAGTTTCTTTCTGTCACTAAACATGTAAATTCTCAGTCCTTCTTGGACATTTTTTTTTGTTGTTGTCTCATCCAAAAAATTTTTGACCATTGTCTTCCCACTTTTGCTGACTCATCAGCATGATGTTGGCTACAAATATGTAGTCACCCTTTTGATTCCTATCCTGCTTATTACTGGCGCTATCAGTGTACGGACAATTGTAACTTCAGTGGAATTTGCAGCCACATATGAAGCATTTGGTGGTATTGACTTCAGGTTCAAATGAACCTGAACTTTTGTTAGAAGATACCAAAATGTTGTTCTTACATTCTCTTCTGCCTCTGTTAGCTTGCCAACTGGAAAACCAGGTAGGATGCCGGTTTGACAAATGACTGTAATATGCTTCATTAGTGTCTTCTTGCCTATTTTCATTGTAGGCACAATCAATATCTTTCTTTATCACAACTGGTGGAGTATTTGTTGATGAAGCATCAGAAAACTGTCTCGGTATAATTTTTTTAAGTTGTTTGGACAGTGCAGTGTTAATTCACCAATGGTTGCCTTTACTAATTGCTCATTCTCAGGTGTCAGATTCACACCTTTTAATGCTCTGTAGGCAAGTACTAGCTCTGGTAATTGTATTTTGTGGTCCTTTAAATTTGCGACATGACGGTCAAAGTTAATAAGGTAGTCATCTATTGACATGTCATTTGGTCGTCAATATTGTTTGAACAATGCATGTCATAAAAGCTCACTGGTTAGCATCCTCTAAAAAAAGCATATCCAACTTTCCAATATAATTTTTCTATTCCATCATCATGTAATGTCGTAATGTCTAGTTCTAATACAGCCTCTCTGGCTTTTCCTTTGAGGGATAAAAATACTATAGTTGTGCAGTGAGGTTTGTCAATGCAGGTAGCAAATTCTCAAACTTGCATTTCTTTTTTCCAAGTGTTGTATTTATTCATGTTTAAAATAGGTTGAGGAATAAATTTGTAAGCCATTGTGTTGATCAATGTTCTCTGCTACCAATGTAAATTCAAATTAAAGGAACTCCGGCATTTAATAGAAACAGAATGTTTTATTTCAACTCCTTTGTTCTCCACATGTGTACCCTATCTAAAATGGCCACGCAACCCCTTCCAGGTAAGTCACCCTTTTCTGGTTGAAGAGTTGCCAAGGGGAGCAACTCATGAATGTTAACATATAATTTCTGGTAAAACATAATTACCTTCTGAACACCTTAATATTTCCACATACTGGGAAAAAAGTCAAAACAAATTCATAAAAATAATCTTTAATTCAAAATAGATGTCAATAAGTAACATCAGGTTGCTTTAAAGATAAAAAGTATTTCTTTTCATTATTCAGAACAAAATGGCCAACCATCATTCCATAAATTATTCTAACTAGTATTCTTATTGTATCTAGTATCTTCATTTTTGTTGTTTTTATCACAGTGTATTAATTCATATATTCTTGAATGTTTTACTGGCAGATATTGCATTGGGTGATCTTTGTGTGTACTTCAGAACTTTTTATATCTTTGCAACATGAAGAGTTCACGGAAAGGAATATCAAAATCTTGAGGAAGTTGACAGCATTCAAGTAATATCAAATGCCATTTGAATAATGTCAAATATCATATTGGCCAATGCATTGTCACAAAAAAAAATGTGATGAGTTTGAATAATTCAGGAAAGAAGGAAAATCTCATAACTAGACAAAATTTATCACTCTCGTTTTTCCTGCTTCCAAAGTTCTGAGATGGACCAAGTTAATGACATAAACAAGGGTTTAAAACATTTGGTTTGTAAATTTCACTATATAGTAATTTGAGTTCAAGATCTAGGCCAGGTAGTAAAGACTTGGGCTCAGTGGAAATAGAGCAACCAATAAGACATAACTGAGCACTGAATACTAAATAAGAACTAGGCAAGATATCCCTGGACATGGTCAGTGGAACAAGAACAATCTACTGCAATAGACCAAATAAAGGGATCAGTTCAAAATTCCTTTCCAAGTGATGCTGGGGTATAAAAATGCAAAGCTCAGTATACCCATCATGACACCCAGTCTAATATGCATATACAAGGCATCTTCATCATGGCCAAATGTGTGTAACACAGGATGTGTTAAGAGTAGTGCATAAACTTGCAGATGAGGCCCCAGTTAGAAATAGATTCAGATTGGGTAACTCAGTCCATTCAGAGAGTCTCTAATTGGCTAGAAATGGCATCCAAGTCACCTTGGCTGCTTCATCCTTTAAAGTTAAAAACCAACTCGCTTGAGCCATGATGCACCCCCACTACTCCTATTCATGAAGAGAAATGCAGTGAGCATCCGACCTGAGAGGACATGTCCAGCTGGTTACGGTCAGGCAACTGACAAGCAATCTGTGGTACTTAATGGTGTAACAGCAGCTTTATTCTTAACAAATGGAAATGACAAAACAACAAATGAAATGAGATGAGATGTGTTTGAGATAAGAAAAACGTTTTTTATTTGCTGTGATTTCAATTGGCTTAACACACACACACACACACACACACACACACACACACACACACACACAAATGAACCAACAAACTGACAAAAGTGACCCAAGATAGACAAAAAGAAACCCAAAACACAGACAACCTTTTTTTGTTTTTGTATGTTGATACTTCAATTGTTTGTTCATCTTGTATATCAATCATGGTAGACTGAGAGTCTGTTCAGAGTATAACACAAGGTAGTCATCCAGATAGACACATGGCAAAAAGCATGTTTATGTAGTTGGGTGAGATAAAATCATGGGAGCAATTAAATACGTGTTTGTAGTTAAGAATTAGTCTGCTACTGGTTTCATTGCTGGCTGAATGCATTGATGTTGATGGAAGTTCCTTGATTTTGCTGCTGATGCCCTGGTTAAGTTTGCCTGCCATGGCGTCCATCTGCTTTATATTGAGTCAGTGGCTCCGAGACAGCTGCTGTGAAAACTGTGTGGGTTTTACTGATTGGTCAGAAATTATGCTTTATGGTATTTCTGGATGGTATTCCAGAAGTGAGTGTGTGGAGCGGGACAAAATTAAGGTCAGTTTTTATCATATGAGCTGTAAATGTGAAAATGAAGACGATTGTTTGAGTTAAGGAATTGGAGTTTAGACAAAGTACAACAAAAGTGTACGTTACATAGTCTATCTTAATTCATTAAGACAAAACATGTACAGCTTAACACCTCTAATCAATTAAGACCAGAAGCCATGAGTGCTGTGACTGGTTTAACATTATTATTATATACACTTTTTGACTAAAATATTTTCCATTTTTTTTTTCATTTAATTTATGGAGAAGAATATTTTAAATATTGTAGTTGTATCTTCCTCTTTGGGTAGGATAGTTGGGTTAGGTGTGTGTACACACAAGAATAACTCTCTACACAATATATTTAATAATTTATTTAAAAAAAATTAAAAAAATGCTATTTTAAACCAATCATTAACAGCCAAGTAGTAGACAGGAGGATGTGATAAATTCTGTTTCCATGCCAATTGTAGGCAGTTCACTTTCAACCTGCAGGCAGATTGTTTCTGCTGAATATTGGATTTTTTGTTTTTGTTGAACTTTAGAAAATGACACTACTTATATCTGGATAATGGCAAAGACATCTGAACATAGTTTAGAAATTAGAACTATGGTTATTCAGGGCCTTCTGATCTAGCAGTGAATGTGATATCATTCCCAAATGATTTATACTAAAGAAAGAGCAAGAAAATTTTGTTAGAAACAAAGAAAAAAGAACTGAACTGTTACATAATATCAGTCCTCCTATCTGGCAGTGAATGCTGGACAATATCATCATAGATGGGAAAAAGGTTTGAAGCAACAGAAATGTGGCTCTACAGAATGCTTCTTTCTTCTTATGTGCCATGTCCTTTCAGGATGTAGGCGATCATGGTCCTCTACTTCTCCCTCTCCCTGGTGGCTCTCAACAGGTTTTGTGTTTCTGCCAACTCCCCCAGACCATGCTCCACCATCCACTTACCCAATCCCGCCATGTATATCATGTCCTGCTTTCCCCTGTCTCTTTTTCCCTCCTCTATTCATCCCATGAGTATCAGATTCTCCAGGCCCTCCTTTCTCATCACGTGTCCCAGAAATTTCATCTGCCTATGTTAAGCTTAAGCTTTCTCCTTGTTTGCATCCTCTCCAAGACCTCATCATTGTTCACATGCTCGGTCTATGATATCCTCGCATCCTGAGAATAAATACTATGTACTGAACATGTTTCTGTCCTTCTTTGCTCTTAGTAAATTTTCTCTTTTCATTACTCTTTCCTATTCTGTTCTGATCTATTTACACAAGCTTGTTAGGTAGGTCATGTACTACTTTCCTCTATCATTCTTGTCTTCAACATGTCCTGTCAGTGTCAAATTTTATAAGCCCTCCTTCTCATATTCTAAGTGTCCCTTTGTGTTTCCAAACCAAACTCATAATACGACATTTATAAAAGCTAATCATTTGAAATCTAAATTAACATTTGCAAACGAACATATTGATATCTAGAAGAATATACTGACGATAGAAAAGTAAAGTTTTTAGGCATAATGACAAGAAATTTATTTGGAGATATCAAAGGGAGGCTTTCAGTCCCTTCAACAAAACATGGAGGAATGTTTATCTTGCTTTAGGAACTGTTTCTCTGCAAAAGGAACAGGAAACTTGGTAAGAGTTAATGGCATAATGGAAAAAGAGAATTATTGTGAAATATTTGATGTCAACTTGAAAGTGCCTGCTAGAAATATGAAACATGATTGGAGCTTTATCCATGACAGTGATCTAAAGCATATATCTAAATTAGCCAAGAAATGTATTCAAAAAAAGAAAATAAATGTTTTATGTTGACCATCACAGAGTTCTGACCTGAAATGATCTGAAAACTTAGGTAATGAATGAAAAAATCATGAAAAATTGAAAAAGATGTACAATTGACTCTGAATTTTCTTGAAGCATTCATTTTCATCATGCAATTATTTTCTTTTGTTTACAATTATTCAAAATATTAAACATTTTTGTATATGTATTTACTAAGCTACCTATGTTTTTCAGAAAATCTTGGCAGTTCAGTTAGCCTTAATTATTTCCAATAAATTAAAAATCAGACCATGCCAATAATAATACTAACAACTGCTGGAAATAACCCAAACATTACGTCCAAGGATCTCAGGAATAATCTGTAAGCCACTGGAGCAAAAGTAGCAAGAAATACTATGTGAAATTTTGTTATTCATTTGTAAATGATTTTAATAAGCTGTCATATTCTGGGGGAATATGCTATGGTCATATGAGACAAAACCAGAATTTTGGAGTCATAATGACAAGAAATTGTGAGGCTTTATTTTAAATTGGTTCACAAAACTGCTGAAGCTGCTTGCAGAATTTGGTAAGTGGAAGGAAACGAATCAAGAACTGATCATTCTTCCCAAAAGTGGTTAAAGCATTTTAAGGATAATTTGTCTTTTGGAATAAAGTTTAGAAGTAATCAACCCTTAGTTATTGATTATGATTTTTTAGAATCCATCATAAAAGAGAGCCACAAGGGATAGGAAGTTGTGGAGAGCTATGACCGCCTATATACTAAAGGGACACAGCAAATAGAAGAAGAATGGCAGATACAAGTATTGAGTCTGGTGATTTTAAAGCATTATTTTAAACGCAAACTCAAAGCTTCTGAAACTGCTTGTAGAATTTGGGAAATGGAAGGAAATGAAACAATACCTGACCATCCTGCCCCAAAGTGGTTAAAACATTTTAAGGGTGATCATTTGGTTTTTTGAATAAAGTCTTGAAGCAATCAACCATCAGTTGTTGATTATGATGTTTTAAAATGCAAATTTGAGATGAATCAAGCAGCATTTCAGAATAACTATAATCAATGAAAGATAGCATATATACAGCATTATCTAAGTTCCAAAAACATATAGAATCTCTCAAAATAAAGATAACTTTGATACACCCCATTATTTTATTTGTACTATTAGCAATTTATTTTTAAATATTTAATAACACAAAATTTAATTTAAAATTCAAGCCACAAATAGATATTTTTAGATAGCCTTCTTTATTCATATTTACATCTCCTTCTCTGTGCCATGTCCTTTCAGGAAGTACATGATCATGGCTCACTACAGTTTCCTGTCCTTCGTAGTGCTTAATAAATTTTATCTTTTTGCTACCTTTTCTAAACCCTGTTCTGTCATCCATTTACTCAAGTTTGCCAAGTAGGTTATGTGTTGCTTTCCTCTCCCTCTCTCCGTTGCAGTCAACACACCTTGTGAGTATCAAATTTTCCATGCTTTCTTTCCTTTCTTTATATGCCCTAGAGATTTCAACTCTCTCTTTCTCCGTTCTGGATATGACGATAAATTACATCTGCGTCCAGGGTAAGACGATAAACTACGTCCAACAGCAAGGCCTCTGATCAGGAGGCTTTGAGGCGCGTGGAACCACCTCTTAATTGCTGGTCTTCCCAGGTCTACACCCTGACCTGGGGTGATAGCACCTGTTAGGGTCCCAGCTATGGGAAAATATTTAACCCTGAAACTGAGGTAAAAAGCATTAAAAAAGGTGTAAAACTAGGTTTTAATACCAGAATATACTTTGTAAAAAATTATTACCAGAAATACATTTTTTTTAATTATATTACCAGCTATACATTTTTGAGGAAAAAATATTACCAGAAATAGATTTTTGACAAAATAAAAATATTACCAGGAAAAAAAGTAGTCAGCATTAAATGACTCATTGCGGTTGATATGCTGTAAACCAAACCAAACCAAACTCTCTCTTTCTAATTTGAAGTATAAGTGTCCTTTTTATTTCCATTTGCTCTAAAACGTCATCACTGCTACCATGTTCAGTCATTGGTATTCTCAGCGTCTTTCTTTTGCTTCAACTCTCGACTTCATCTGCAATTAAATTGTCCAATAGGAGGACTTCTATTACGTACCAGTTCAGTACTCTTTTTTAGTGAAAATCTCCATGTTTCTTAAAAATCTCCATGTTTCATGTTACTTTGCTAAGCTTTTGGAAGGCATCTTTCATGATCCCAACGTTCCTTAGAATTTCAGTGTCAGTCTTTCAATTCTCTGTTAAAACACTTCCTAGATATTTAGATTTTTGTATTTGCTTGATTTTGGAATCTCCAATTTGTAATTTGCATGTTGGGTTGTTCCATTTACTTGCAACCATGCATTCCATCTTCTTGCTAACCTACACTTCTTACCCCCCCCCCTCCACTTATGCTCATGATACAACCTCATGGTTTTTTCTGAGAGTGCTTTGTCCATAAACTCATTCTCTCCACTTTTCTCTTGATCATAATGGTATTGGAGGCATGGTGGAGTAATGGATAACAACACAGATTGATCAGTTGGAGAGTTGAGTTCCAATTCTTGTTGAGTTCATTACATTCACTTACATGCTAATACACTTGGGAAAGATATGAATCCATCCTTTCCCGTTCAGCCATGGGTAAATAACGGGACAATTTAAGCCTTGGTTGGCAGCTTGTTTTATAGAAGGAAACCTCTGAATATATATTTAATAATTTATAAAAAAAGAAATAAAAATGCTAATTTAAACCAATCATTAACAGCCAAGTAGTAGACAGGAGGATGTGATAAATTCTGTTTCCATGCCAATTGTAGGCAGTTCACGTTCAACCTGCAGGCAGATTGTTTCTGCTGAATATTGGATTTTTTGTTTTTGTTGAACTTTAGAAAATGACACTACTTATATCTGGGTAATGGCGAAGACATCTGAACATTGTTTAGAAATTAGAACTATGGTTATTCAGGGCCTTCTGATCTAGCAGTGAATGTGATATCATTCCCAAATGATTTATACTAAAGAAAGAGCAAGAAAATTTTGTTAGAAACAAAGAAAAGAGAACTTGAGTTGTCTTGACCATGGAATAACATTGCTGCTGTGGCTGCAGTAGATGTGGTGACCCTATGATCCTGAGGGGTTACAGGATTTGTGATCATAATAATGGTATACAAGCAACAAGCCTGATGTAGATATCTGGTAATGGGATGGTGTTCAAGGAGAAAGTGATTCATGCCTTTCAGATTGAAATTAATGTAAAATGAACACAAAGAGCCTCAGCCAGAATTCATGCTCTCTTCTGCTCAACAATTCGATTTTCAGTTTTGATAATAACCATTACCCATTCCTGTACCTCTACAAATGCTATGACGACAACTACTAATATTTTGAAGAAAATCAATAAAGTCTGGTAGACAATGATAGACTGTCTATCAAAGTACGATCAAGAGGAACCATTGAGAAATACTGTCTCTTTGTTCATTTATAAATGGTAACTTGTGTTAATGTATGTCGAACATAAAAAGCTGAACAAATTCAGAGATTTTTTAATGACATTTTATTTATGGGCTCATGGAGACGTTTTGTCAGAAATTGGCTAATTTCTGTGCGTGTTTCCTTTCCTATATTTTAGGATTTAAAAGCAGATATATAAATTAAATATAGAAATAGCATCTAACCTATGATATCACAAGTAAGATTTATTTACGCAAAGGCATAAAGACAGTGATTCAATCTAATAATTTACATCAATTTATTGAAGTAAAGAAAAAAAACAATCATGATAGTATTTTAACAATGACTGCATCTGAGCTTAGCAGATATGTGCAAACTATTTCCTTGCCTTAGTCTAAAAAGCTTAGTGCTGCTGAGAATCAGCTTTTTAGTAATGTTGTGTCTCATCAGACATTAAAGAGGCCTTGTGGAGGAAATGTTTGAAAAAACACAGAAGATGAGAATAGACAAAATAATGTGAATTGAAATAAATTTTATACAGCTTTTATATTTATATTTATTTTTATGTATTTGGTACCTCGAATTTATAAATTTAACCGCAGTACTAGATTGGCAGCTAGGTCTCATCATTTTACATTTGAAATTGCTAGATGTGACAATCACACTTTCTATGCTAACAATTTTTTCTCTCATCCAGCTTTTTGCTTTACAGTTAACTGATCTTCGAAAATTTAAATGCAATCTTTATCTTCTTAATTCTAGTTCTTTTTTTATTCTCTCTCTTTAATGTTTTTCATTTTCTCATTCTTTCACACTAATTAATCGTTGAATCTTAGTGGCTTTATTGTCTTGCTTGGGGTGAAATGATTAAAAAAAATGCTTAATGTATTTGCATAAAGAAGGAGTAATTAATTTTTAATTTAAATTTCAAATCCTTAGTGTCCCCCTCTCCATCATGTGCATATGTAGCTGCATCAATATAAACATTACTTTAGATTGATGAAGTCCTAAAGGGTGAAATGCATCATATGAAAACTTTTTCCATTTTGTCTTAGTTTTTTTCCCTAAAATTGTCCTTGATATATCAAAATGTATATATTGTTTTCCCATATATATATATATATATATATATATATATATATATAAAAGTCAACACTCAGAGGCAACAGGCTGTTTCATGCTGGACGCAATCGTCAGGCAGCCTGACGATTGTATCCAGCATGAAACAGCCTGTCGCCTCTGAATGTTGACTTCAATGTTCACTTTTATATTTATATTTACATATGGTCTATCTCTGATATTGAGCACTTTATCCCATAAATATAGCACACCTTAAAGCTATATTTCTTCGTGTGTGTGTGTATATATATATATATATATATATATATATATATATATAATTCATACAAATAAAAGGTTTGTCACTTAGTTGATTGATGTTACCTTCAACATCCTGGCTACAGATTTTCATCAATTGACCTGTACATCCACTTGTCCACTTGTCGTGGTATCAGCAATTGACTAGTTATACTTCTCGATTTTTCTTTTTTATATACACTTATCTTTTTTTTGGGGGGGGGTTAGGTCTGATTAAAGAGTATCAGGAAAGTTGCTGTGGTAACGGAGCTAAAGAATGCAAAGTGAAGCTTATTGACACAGATTAACCTTGAGCTCTGTTGGGCATTCACACTAAGTTATAATGCTTTTACTCACTTCTGTTGTTTATGGCAGTGCTTGGAAGGCAAATGTGTAGTTGTCTCACAATACCACAGAAGTTCTGTCAGTGACTATGGCTTGTGCAGTAGTTTTTGGCCAGGGACAACATTCCCTAAGTTTGATAACCACTATATTCACGGGGTCTTGACTCATGCAACTTTTTCGTCTTTCAAAAATGCAATCCCACTTGAAAGGAACAAGATTCCAAGACTTTGAGGAAATTCAGGCGAATGTGTCAAAGCGGCTCATGATGCCAAAAAAAGACTTCCAGGAATGTTTCCATCAATGGAAATGATGTTGGATAAAGTGTGTGGCATCAGAAGTGGATTACTTCAAAGGAAATTAAATGCCGAAATGATATTTGTTGTAGTTTTGCCTTTTATAGCACTGGTCCCAATGCTTTTTGATAAGACCTTTTGTGCGTGTTTGTGTATATATATATATATGTGTGCGTGTGTGTGTGTGTGTGTATATATATATATATATATATATATATATATATATATATATGAGAGAGAAAGATGATTGTTTTTAAAACTGACAACTGTATACAGGAGGTAATGGTGAAGTTATATCTATTGATATAGTACATGTAACTAAAAATTCTGGTTTGAATTTTGGTTCAGGCTTTTGAAAGTCATTTTACATCAATGTTTTTGATAAAGACATGAATTCACTTCTTCCTATTTCCTTCCCAATTGGTACAACACTTTATTGTCTCGCCATTGATAGTTGATAGAGAAAAATGGTATATCAGTATTAAAGCAAACTACTCTTACATAACTGCTTTACCTGATTTGGCATTGTTCTTCTATGTGATGTGTTTCTTCAGGATGTTGGCAATCATGGCTCTCTACAACTTCCTGTCTTTTGCAGATCTTAGTAAATGTTGTCCTTTTGCTATCCCCCCTAATCCCTGTTCTGCCATCCACTTACACAACCTTGTTAGTTTGGGGTTAGGCGCTGTTTTCCTATGACTCTTCTTTTCAATATGTCTTCTGAGTGTCAAACTTTCTAAGACCTCTTTCCTCATTTTGTGCTCTAGTAATTTAAACTCTTTCTGATGTTCAGTATAAGTATCCTTTTTGTTGCCATTGTCTTTAGAACTTCATCATTGCTCACATGTTCAGTTCATGGTATTTTCAACATCCTTCTGTAGAACCACATTTATGTTGTTTTAAGTTTCTTCTGCATCAATGAGAAGATTGTCCTTGATTTACTGCCATATATGAGGACTGATATTGTATAACAGTTCAGAACAGAAATTTTCCTGTTTCTTAATACTTTTCTTAGCTTTTGAAAGGCATCTTTCACTATACCAATGTGCCTCCTGTTTTCACATTTTCTATCTTCTTTTAAAATGCTTCCCAGATATTTAAATGATTGTACTTGATTGATTTTGGTATCTCCAATTTGTAATTTGCATATTGGGCTATAACACTAAAAATCTGTTACTTCTATTGTCAGTAATGACAATATTCAATCAAAACTTTAAAAAAAACATTTATCACCGTGACATAATTTATTCTTTGGATTTTCGGCTTTAATTGTTTAACCATTCAATCATATTAATCACTTGAACCATTAATGTTATTGATTATTTCAGATTAATCAATTATTGATCAGTTGAAGTTTTGAAAAGGATCTTTTTGATAAATATCTCAATTCTTTTCTCCAGAATTTTAGATGTATAGTATGAACAATTTTGTCTGCATATTAACACCTTCATGAGTTATATGTAGCATCTGTGCCCTACTAGTGACAGCAGTAGTTTTGTATTTCTTAGTAGCAACACTCATTGATATTTAAGCCCAGATTAAAGCCAAAACTTCAAATGGTAATTTTTCAACGCAGGCAAGCAAGCCCTCCCCAGATACAAGATCAATGCAACACAATCTTCCCACGGCTATTTCCCTATATTTGAATGTCTGCTTTAAGTTTAGACAATATTGGGACCTGCTTGGTGACAAAGATAATTGCATATTTTTCACTGGTGCCAAAAGTCAGTCTTTGAGCCCAGGTAGGGTTTTGGATGAGGAAAAGTCTAGTCTTCACAATTTTTCAGTCCATACTTCTTACTATACTCATCGATTTCCTTCAGTTCTAGAAAAAATTTACTTACGGTAAATATCAGGCTACATTTTCTTTTACTTCAAAAAGTATTTTTAACAATTTGTTCTTTCATTCAGACATGTAATTTGAAACACACACGCACACACACACGTATATATATATTTTTTTTAACATACAACGTGTGTTAGCACGTGCGATACCCTGTCTTCATCAGCTGCCGACCAGGGGTGATCTCACGGTTTCGGTGGCTATGGCGGGACCGCCACCCCAGGCGCCACCAGCAGCGTTTGCCACCAGGCAGGGTATGAAGAAAAGCTGACTGATCATTCCTCTTTGTAAATTCTCGTAATGAAATAAATAAAACGATTGTTCCTCTTCGCCGCTTCTGTCCTTAATGAAAGTTCCTGAACGCATTTGCCGTTATTGACGCACTCGTAAAAATCGTTATAGACGACTACGCAAATATTCCACTTGCGCATGTTAGGTCGTGATGTTGCGCACATAATATTTCAGTAATCTTTGTTCTCATCGTAACTTTCCTTTCTGGATTTGTCGTCGATTTGATCGTTTTCCCTCTTTTTTATCTTTCATTTCCATTACTGGTCCAAACCACTCAAAGCAAACGTCGTATATTATTCTACAAAAGGAATTGATCTGTTGCCCTGTGTGACCCTTAAGACTGTTATTAAGGATGAAAGAAAGATCTTTGTCAAGATTTGTCCAAATAGTCTTCTGGTTACCTTTGGGCCACTGGATTCTTGGTTTACTTAGGATTTCTCCAGGGTGCTGTCGCTCAACTATGGAATCCTGAACACTGTGGGTGTATTCCAGATTCATAATCCCACCACTCGATTTACATTCTCCGATAGGAGAATTACGTTGTTTGCACCAGCGTGCCTTATGGATACGTAAACCGCGTAAAGCGTTAAATCTTCTGCCGCAATCATACGTTGTAGCCGGGTCCATATCCAGGTCATTTCCATTAAAATCATTCTGATGGGTGATATATTCTCAATCCCTGCTACAGTCACCCAGAGGGCATTCTGCGTCTCTTTTATTCTTCATGCTTTAATGTAAATTCTTGTCCTTCCAAGATGTCACTCCAACTTTCTAGAGGGTCACTTCGTCTTTGCGAAGAGTCATCTTGCTTTCCAGAGAGTCTTGGTTCAACTCTTCAGATCAAAATCTCCTCCATAAATTATAATGCTCTGTAATCTACATTGAGCTCTCCTTGGATTTATATCCTCTTTGGAATTATCCCTTCCAGTCACAAACTGCTAAGACATTATATATATATATATATATATATGAATCACTTTATAAAACATACATATAACAAACTATTTCTATTTCTAATTCTAACAGTTGAAATATAATCCTTGAAAATGGCTAAATGTATAGCTGAAAGCGCTCTGATAAAAAGAACATTTGGACAGTTTTTATATAATTTATCCTCTGAAAAGAAAAACTTTATTAGATCGCACGAGAAATTATATAAAAAACTAAATAAAAGCACCTTGTCAGTCATTTTTAATGAAATGTGCATGAAAGAAGGATAGCTGCCTAAATACACAAATATATATATATATATATATATATATATATATATATATATAGTTGGATTGATGTGAGTTTGTGGCTCTATGACTGATATTAAGTGCTTTCCAATAAGTACCATGCATGTATAATACATAAATAATATATATAAAAAATTGCATATATATATATATATATATATATATGCATGCACAGTTTACATATACATATATATATATACATATATATATATATATATATATATGCACAGTTTACATATACATATATATATATATATATATATATATATATATATATATGCCTGTATGTGTGTAAGTACAATAAGTTACATATCATATCTGGAAAGTGTTTTAACAGAAGATGGAAAGTACAACACTGAAATCCAAAGGTGCATTAGGATAGTGAAAGATACCTTCCAAAAGCTTAGCAACATATTAAGAAACTGGAAAATTTCCTTAGAAACAAAGAAAAAAGTACTCAATTGTTTGGTAATATCAATTCTCCAGTGAATGCTGGACAATTTCCTCAAAGATGAAGAAGAGAAGTGACAGAAATGTGGGTCTAGAGAAGGACATGGGCAATGACAAAGTTTTAGAGAAAATGGAAACAGAAAAGACACTTATACTTAACAACGGAAAGAGATAATTGAAATTTCTAGAACACATAATATGGAAAGAAATTTGATACGTGCAGGACAGATTGAAGGTGAGAGGGACTGAGGAAAACAAAGAATAAACCTACTAAGCAAGCTTGTGCAAATGGATGGTGGATAAAGATTTAGGCGAGTTAACAAAAAAAATCAAATTTATTTATTAAGAGCTAAAAGGACAGGAAGTTGTGAAGAGCCATGATCACCAACATTCTGAAGAGAGACGCAGCACACAGAAAAAGTGTTAAATATTTTTTATTTTTGTTTGTTTTAATCTATGAAGTATACCACTGACTGTATTAGTTTGTGCATCTCCATCAGAAAATTGAATAATTGAGACAATACCATGATTTAATCATTTAAGAAGACAAGCTGTCCAAGTGTCTTTGGGAGAATCTTCTTTTTCTCAGAGCTGCTGACAAGATATTGCATGATAAATTCCTTTGCTCTCAGCTTTCTTCTTCAGGCAGTGAACCAGTTAGTGATTCAAGCCAATTCTCAAGTGATAATGAAGACAGTGAAAGCAATTGTTTGTTCAGGGGTGGGGATGACAAGCTATTTTGCTCATATGATATTGCACAAAAATATCCCAGACCCAAGTGGTCAAACTCTAGATTTTATTCTGAAACTAGAGCCAATCAGGGAGATGGGTAAGAAGATTATGTTGAAAATAGGGAGGGCTACCCAAATTTTACCTAGACTTGAGGACTGACTTTTAACACCAATGAAAAATATGCAACTATCTTTATTACCAAGCAGACTAAAATATTTACTAAGCTGAGCTTACAGTCATGCATTTTAAAAGTTAGCAAAATATTATTCTTATTGTTATAAATGCACTGATAATTTCAGATTCAAACCTCACCGAACCCTTAATTTTCCACTTAAGTTTGCTTCTGGGAATACTTGAAACAATACCATATAACCAGTTTGGCATAATAGTGAAACAAAAATAGCTCAAGAACAATATTTGACAGATCAGGAAAAACCTTGGCAGAAAAAGTCTTTGGGTGGATATTTCAAACACAAATTGTAGATTTTGGAACATAACCATAATGGTTCAAACGTACATTCATTTTCATGAAATTAAATTTCTAACTGATATTTTTGTAATGTCTGAATTGGGGGTACGAACAAAAATAAATAAACAAGGAATTTGTATGATGAGAATCGATGTTCCTGTTTTAATTTCTGGGATGAGGAGTTATCATTATTTACATTTAAACTATTGTACTCTTCTTTGTTGTTATTATCACCTGATCACTTTCTGTCTGAATTTCTGGGATGAGGAGTTATCATTATTTACATTTAGACTATTATACTCTTCTTTGTTGTTATTATCACCTGATCGCCTTCTGTCTGAATTTTTGGGATGAGGAGTTATCATTATTTACATTTAGACTATTATACTCTTCTTTGTTGTTATTATCACCTGATCGCCTTCTGTCTGAATTTTTGGGATGAGGAGTTATCATTATTTACATTTAGACTATTATACACTTCTTTGTTGTTATTATCACCTGATCGCCTTCTGTCTGAATTTTTGGGATGAGGAGTTATCATTATTTACATTTAGACTATTATACTCTTCTTTGTTGTTATTATCACCTGATCGCCTTCTGTCTGAATTTCTGGGATGAGGAGTTATCATTATTTACATTTAGACTATTATACTCTTCTTTGTTGTTATTATCACCTGATCGCCTTCTGTCTGAATTTTTGGGATGAGGAGTTATCATTATTTACATTTAGACTATTATACACTTCTTTGTTGTTATTATCACCTGATTGCTTTCTGTCTGAATTTCTGGGATGAGGAGTTATCATTATTTACATTTAGACTATTATACTCTTCTTTGTTGTTATTATCACCTGATCGCCTTCTGTCTGAATTTTTGGGATGAGGAGTTATCATTATTTACATTTAGACTATTATACTCTTCTTTGTTGTTATTATCACCTGATCGCCTTCTGTCTGAATTTTTGGGATGAGGAGTTATCATTATTTACATTTAGACTATTATACTCTTCTTTGTTGTTATTATCACCTGATCGCCTTCTGTCTGAATTTTTGGGATGAGGAGTTATCATTATTTACATTTAGACTATTATACACTTCTTTGTTGTTATTATCACCTGATCACTTTCTGTCTGAATTTCTGGGATGAGGAGTTATCATTATTTACATTTAGACTATTATACTCTTCTTTGTTGTTATTATCACCTGATCGCCTTCTGTCTGAATTTTTGGGATGAGGAGTTATCATTATTTACATTTAGACTATTATACACTTCTTTGTTGTTATTATCACCTGATCACTTTCTGTCTGAATTTTTGGGATGAGGAGTTATCATTATTTACATTTAGACTATTATACTCTTCTTTGTTGTTATTATCACCTGATCGCCTTCTGTCTGAATTTTTGGGATGAGGAGTTATCATTATTTACATTTAGACTATTATACACTTCTTTGTTGTTATTATCACCTGATCACTTTCTGTCTGAATTTCTGGGATGAGGAGTTATCATTATTTACATTTAGACTATTATACTCTTCTTTGTTGTTATTATCACCTGATCGCCTTCTGTCTGAATTTCTGGGATGAGGAGTTATCATTATTTACATTTAGACTATTATACTCTTCTTTGTTGTTATTATCACCTGATCGCCTTCTGTCTGAATTTTTGGGATGAGGAGTTATCATTATTTACATTTAGACTATTATACTCTTCTTTGTTGTTATTATCACCTGATCACTTTCTGTCTGAATTTTTGGGATGAGGAGTTATCATCATTTACATTTAGACTATTATACACTTCTTTGTTGTTATTATCACCTGATCACTTTCTGTCTGAATTTCTGGGATGAGGAATTATCATTATTTACATTTAGACTATTATACTCTTCTTTGTTGTTATTATCACCTGATCACTTTCTGTCTGAATTTTTGGGATGAGGAGTTATCATTATTTACATTTAGACTATTATACACTTCTTTGTTGTTATTATCACCTGATCACTTTCTGTCTGAATTTCTGGGATGAGGAGTTATCATTATTTACATTTAGACTATTATACTCTTCTTTGTTGTTATTATCACCTGATCGCCTTCTGTCTGAATTTTTGGGATGAGGAGTTATCATTATTTACATTTAGACTATTATACACTTCTTTGTTGTTATTATCACCTGATTGCTTTCTGTCTGAATTTCTGGGATGAGGAGTTATCATTATTTACATTTAGACTATTATACTCTTCTTTGTTGTTATTATCACCTGATCGCCTTCTGTCTGAATTTTTGGGATGAGGAGTTATCATTATTTACATTTAGACTATTATACTCTTCTTTGTTGTTATTATCACCTGATCGCCTTCTGTCTGAATTTTTGGGATGAGGAGTTATCATTATTTACATTTAGACTATTATACTCTTCTTTGTTGTTATTATCACCTGATCGCCTTCTGTCTGAATTTTTGGGATGAGGAGTTATCATTATTTACATTATTATTATCACCTGATCAACTTCTGTCTGAATTTCTGGGATGAAGAATTGCTATTATTCACACTATATACATGCAGACTATTGTTCTCATCTTTGTTATCATGTTTCAGTTGTTGTACCCTACCTGATGAAGGTCAGAGGGCACAACGGCTGAAATGTTGTAATATTAACAACAAGGATAAGGACACTAGTACAGATGTAAATAAGGATCAATGTTGTGTATATGTATTGAGAACTGGCAGCTTGTAGGGTTGCATTTCCTTATCAGACTGTATTCATTTCTGCTAAATTTTTATTGATTTTTATGAACATAAAATCAGGTTTGAAAATCAGGATTTTCATTTTACAACTGATTTCTTTCAGAATTATCCGTGAAATATTTGAAAGCTTTGTGTGTTTCAGTATTTCTGCTATAATGAAAATCTCCAGACAATGGTTCCAGGTAAGGTGGTAAAGAATTACTCGCCTCTTTTACTAAATTCAGAAAGGATTATTGAATGATCTGTTTTTTTTTCTCTTCCTGTTTTTGTTTATTTATTTATTGTTATTAATGTCTTCATTTTTTTTTTTTTTTTTTGGAAGAGTTAAACTGATCCAGTCTCTTACCCTTCATTGAAATTAGCCTGTATTCTTGCTGGTGAACATCGTTCCTAACCCCCACTTCTACAACTTCATGGTTAAGTTGGTTAGTCATCCACAACATTTTTATGAGTCATTAGGCTAAATTTTATGATGTTTCCTATTCATTTCCTTTAATGTCATCAAGACATTGATTCAGAAAACCTTACAGTTTGCCTGACTTTAGCTTTCATCTTTTTCTTTTTCCAATCTTCCTTCATTCTCTTCTTCAGGGTTTTATCTCTGCCATCTTCTTTCACTCATTCATGTCTTCTTTTTCCTTTGGATTTATTTCTTTATTCTTTATGTACTTTTTATTTTCGACTACTTTCATTTCCTCCTTCCCTATTGTTTCCAAACATTTTACATTTTCTATTTTTTTTTTTGTTCTTCCTCAAAACAACAAACGCATCACATTCCATCAAACATATTCAGGATTCTGTTCATCACATTTGCTGTCATGAGATCTTAATGATGCCATGCATGTAATTTTCTCCGTAAAAACCCTTGTTACATCTTTATTTGGATAAACTGCAAGTATTCTTAACATTACAGAGGCTATATCATTAATTCTTCTTATGAGTCCCTGCTTTCTATAAATAATCTTCAGTGTATTTTCCCATTTTCACACCTGAAAGGTTAAAACTTGTATTTCATAGATCGAAGAACTCAAAGGCGGACTGAGGCTTTACTAAAATTTATATGAGGATTTTATAAGCATAAAATCCGGCTGGCAATACCTTCTTTATTTTTGATTTGTCTATTGTTTAATTTCAATAATACAACGGCAGATTCTGCATCCATTTTGTAAAAAATTTAGAAATATGATTCCACTTTGTTTAAGTTGTAATAGATGAGAAAAAATTGGTGCTTCTTTTAAGTTATATAGAATACAGCAGTATGTTGATGATGTCAAAAAGACAAATCAACAAAAAATATTATATGTGAAACAATATTTGAAATTAATCAATGGATTCTCAGATTCATTCTTACACAAGACCAAGATAGTTAACTCCTTGATAACACTTGATATCATAAATACATATACATATATATATATATATATATATATATATATATATATATATATATATATATATATATATATATATATATTGATTTTAAATTTTTTTTAAAGGTTTTTGTAATTTTGAAATTTTGCAGGGAGATTTGTTAATTTGAAAAAGTTAGTAAAAATTATTCAACCAAACACAATCATATATATATATATATATATATATATATATATATATATATATATGTGTGTGTGTATATATATATATATATATATATATATATATATATATATATATATATATAATGAATTGTCTCTTCTTCAATGCATACACACATATAATGTAAAATTGCAGGCACAAGTATTTAACTCAGATTATTTGCTTTATTTTTGTTAATTCAATTTGATTATATTTACCTGTTGAATTAGTATTAGTAAAAGAGTTTAATATGGAAACTATTAATAAATACAAAAAGTTAATATCAATTATTGACCCAATTAGTAATAATAACTTTAGTCTAAGTTTTCTACCCCTAGTGAGAAAATAAATTTATCAATAGTAAAATAGGTCCTGATATTGGCCCACACTTATACACCCTGCATGTTGTAGTTCTCAGTATCATTTTAGAAAGCCTATATTAATTCATTTTATAAATTAAAGACTCATTCCTTTTTTTAAATCATGATAAAAAACAGAGAGCATTTCAAGGACCTGAAAAAAATTGGTTGCAGCTTGTAAATCTGGGCAAGGCTGTAAGAATATTTCCAAGCATTTTAATACATTCCATTAAATGGATTTAAGTGAATTATGATTGTTGGTCTTAGCAAGAAACATTCTTCTTCCAATTTCATTACTGGTGCTACAGAATCACAGAGAACCATACCAAATATCAAAAACCACATCATTTGTAGACTTTCAACAACAGTAACAACTAAAATGGATAGCACATGTAACTCAAAAAAAAAAAAATAATGACATAATCAGGAAGTTGGCATTCTACACTAATTCAAATAAAAGGTTAGGAAGGAAGTTCCCATCAATACTGAAAAGAACGATAACAATTTGTGTCTAATGGAACTTGTTTTAATAGAAAGATTTTTATAAATTTTAACAAATTGTAGCACTGGCTATTGGGTCAATAAATGCCAAAATTTTCCACATAAGGAAATGACTAATATTTCAATTACAGAGGAGGAGAACAGATACTACACTTGGTATCTACTTGACCCCACCACTGAGTCTGGTTGTGACACAAGGTTGGTTTTTAACGTGGGGACCCGAGTGTTTCCACCCGGGCTGCTGGACTTTGCTGGTCTTAGCTTGTCATAGCTGGTCTTGGCCGGTCCTAGCTTGTCCAAGCTGGTCATAGCTAGACGTAGCCGCGATACTACCAGCACAGGGACGAATCCCTGTGTCAGGCATGTATCAGTGATCGAATCTCAGCCAAAAGGCAATCATTAAGCGAGCGATCTGAGAACAGATACTACACTTTGATCCCAGCCTGAGGGCCAGAGAGTGAAGAAATGAGTAATATGACAAGCACATAAGTTAACAGATGAGATTATAAATACCATTCCACTGTCTTCTTTATCATACATAAATGAAAAGTGATATAATGGAATAACCAGTCACCCCCATGAATGATTACACTATAGGTAGTAAGTACCTATAAAGTCAACCATCTACGAGAGACTCAAGGAAGAGTCAGAGCGAGACGACACAAACACGTCCTACCTTCCAGTTAGTGGCACTCACTACTAGATTGACCTGTGTGTATAACTGTATCGTATTTCATATCGTACCGGTTGTGTACAATAAACCTTTCTTCTATTATCCACCTGGTGTTAATTATTTATTCCCTTAGCACGGAATATAACAGTGGATCTCATCCTCGTCGACACTGTTATATTCCGTGCTAAGGGAATAAATAATATAAAGAAATCAGTTTAGTATCAATGGTTTCAAGAGACATTTATTTAAAGGAAATTTCAACACATGGAGGTGACTAAAGAAAATTGATATCATTATTTTATTTACACAATTAGTAATAATATCTTTAGTAAGAGCATTAAACTCCCAGTGAAAAAAAGGATACCATTATTAGGAGTATTCTTCCAGTGGAAAACAATTCTGAGCCATTATCGATTATACCACCCACACATCCAGGTTTACTATACTATTCCCATGTGGTTATCCATCTAGGTACTGACCATACTCAATGTTGCTTAACTTTGGTGATCATATGTGAACCAGTGTTTTCAATGTAATGTAGCCATAAGCATATAAATCTTGGAGACGTGTACATCTGTTATAGCATTTCTGACTAGATATATTTGAAACTGAAATTTCCAATGTGATTTTAGTCATCTTGAAATCTTCTTTGAATGACCCAATCTAGAATACATTATGACGGCACACATTTATGGACTGTGTATGAGTGAAATAGGATATATCAAACAGCTCACAAATATTCTTGTAGCCTCCCCTAGATTGATAAGTCCCAATTTATTTTTTCAGGTGCTCTTTGGTTTTTGTCACGAATTCAAAGAGTATAAATATTTAATTTGTAACACATAATCCTTCTAAAGTGATATTAGGCATTACAACATGCAGAAGCTTTAAGTGTGGGTCACTGTTATGACTTAATTTACTGACAAATTTATTTTTTTCACTGGGAGTCTAATACTCCTACTAAAGATATCATGTTTTCACTGGGAGTCTAATACTCCTATTAATGATATTATTTTTTTCATTGGGAGTCTAATACTCTTACTAGATATTATTTTTTCTCTGTGAGTTTAAAATTCCTATTAATGATATCATGTTTTCACTGGGAGTTTAATACACCTACTAAAGATATAATTTTTTCATTTTTATATTCTCCAAGCCCTCTTACCTCACTATTCACAACAGTCTCTTTCTGATTGTAAGTATAAGCTTCCTTTTTTTCCCATTTTCTTGAAGATTTCCTTGTATTCTCAGCACCTTCTATAGAACTACATCCCTGTTGCCTCAAGTCTCCTCTTCATCCATGAGAAAATTCCCCAGCATTTACTGAAATATGAAAGAATTGATATTATATAGAAGTTATTATTACTGGAGTTCAGTTATTTGTTCAGATTAAATAAAAACATAACCTTCAGGACATAATCAGCAGCATTATATCTGGAGAGAAAAAGAACACAGTATAAAAAGTACCATCTGTAGAATAGTGGTGGACACGTCAATTTAGGGGAATGCTTTAGTCCAGCAGGTACTGGAAAAATCACCAAGATTGAAGGGAAAATGGATTTGGCAAAATAAGTCTGTTCTTTCAAAACTAATCTTTTAATCTCTGTTCTCCTGACTTGGTAGACATTTCATCTAAAAAGACAACGACCAGAAACATACTTTAAAAACTGCCACAGAATGGTTAGAGGAGAACAAGATTACAGTAATGGAATAGTCTTCTATATTGCCTGACCTAAATTCAAACGTACTTTTGTGACATGAATTGAAAGTTTCTGCACATAAATAGAAGTTGTGGAATGTGAAAGTCTTGAAACAATTCTGCATAGAAAAATTGGTATAAAAGAGATGCAGAAGCCTTATTATTGGCCACAGAAAATGTCTATTAACAGAGCTTGGTTTCAAAGGAACCTTAACTAATGATGAGCTAAGAGGATCAAATACTTATTAAAACTTCATTATAATAAAGTATTGATAATTATGGATGTAAAATAATTTTAATTTCCTCTCATTTATTATTAATTCAGATATTAACTGTTTTACTAATGCTCATTTAGGGGATAAACATAATCAAATTTGGAATGATTAATCATAAAAAATAATCATCATCATCTAGGAAATGGAATATTTTGAGTACAACAGTATATCAACCTTATATATATATATATATATATATATATATTCAGCATCACTTGAAGAAAGAACTGAAGTTTAAATTTTAAGTTCAATTTAAGATTTAGGTTTCAGTTTTGAAACATGATAATTTCTGTGTCGCGATGAATACATATTTCTAAAAAATAATTATAATACATATTATACTCTACTGTGTATTGAGCACTGTTTTTAAAAATAAAAGTAAAAGAAGTCTGGATTATAAATCTGACTGTTCTTTCTTTTTATTTTGATATATATATATATATATATATATATATATATATATATATATATAATCAATCAGTCGATTATATATATATATATATACATATATTGATTATATATATATATATATATAATCGATCAGTCGATTATATATATATACATATATTGATTATATATATATATATATATATATATATATATCAATTTTACATATATATATATATATATATATATATATATATATATATATATATATATAGTATAAAAAAACTAGATCAGTCAATTCCGCTACCTTGGTTTCAAACTTTCAGTATCTTCAGGCAATTTTAGTCAATTGATTTCCTAATGCTTTATTTTATTTTTTTAAATTTTATGAATGCTATTTTATTTAAAAATAAATAAATAATAAATTCACTTGCATAAAAAAATCTGTCAATGTGTATTTCTACTACTTAGTGATTGTAATTATTTGTCACCCCATAAAAGCAAAATAAAATATTTGTTTCTTTTAGTATTAGGTCCCTTCCACTTATTGCTAGATTTTTCTTTTTCTGTGCACGATGTCACTTCAGAACGTTGGTGATTATGACCTCTTCACAATTTCCTATCCTTTGTAGCTCTTAATAAATTTTGTCTTTTTGTTTTCTCTCCTGAACCTTGTTCTGCCATTGATTTTCTCCAGGTCACTAGGCAGGTTATGTGTTCTTTTCTTTTGTCCCTCTTGCTTTCAATCTCTCCTGTGAGTATCACATTTTCCAAGCCCTCTTTCCTCATTATGTACACTAGAAATTTCAACTATCTCTTTATGTCAAGTATAAGTGTCCTTTTTGTTTCCATTTCCTCTAAAACTTTGTTATTGTCCTTGGTATTCTCAGCTTTGTTCTGTAGAACCACATTTCTGTTGCTTCACGACTCTTCTTTATCTGTAAAGAGATTGTCCAGTATTCACTGCCATATAGAAGTACTGATATATCATAAAAGTTCAGTACTCTTTTCATTACTGAATCTATTTGGTGAGAATTATTTTTAATTGGTGTCTCTAGCTACATAGAAATAAAGATTTGCACAGCATAAATGTTTTTAAAGTCCTTGCATATGGACACTCTCACTCTCTCAGCCTCCAAGCTAATTATTTCTAGTCATTTTTTAAATCATTTCACCCTAAGCAAAGCAATAAAGCCAATAAGATGCAAGGAGTTAATATCCGAAACTGAAAGTGTCAGAGAAAAAAAACATTATTAAGGAAAGAGGAAAATTGGATTCAAGGAGATAGTAAATGACAATTGATGTTGCATTTAATTTTTTTGGAGATTATAGTTGACTGGAAAGCAAGAAGCGGGAAAAGAGTTCTACAAGCCAGAGATATCACAACTGACAGCATGTTTTTTAGTAACAGAAATTTCCAGAAAAGAGGTAGACTTTAAAACCAGTCTAAGTTTTGGGGTTCATGCCTAGTTTGGAATCAGAATTGTACATCTCTGGATCTCAACCAAAGCCAGAGATCCCAGTCTACTTTACTATTTACCGATAGTTGGAAGAAAAGAGATAGCTCTTTCCCAAGAGCCTTAGTACAAACTGCCTGAACTCTGTTTGCTGATTTTAACTCCTTTGTCAATAAACATTGTCACCCAGCAGCTACATTGGGTGAAAAGACAAAAATTATTGACTTTTTATGCTCTTAACCATATTTTGATGAAAGAGTATTTTGCAGAAGGCTAAAAGTCCCAATAATGTTCGGTAACATGTAACCCAGTACTATCTGCTGCATGGTTGGGTCACTGGCAATTAAACCTGTTCTCCTCCATAATGTGAAAGGTGGATAGACAGGATCAAAAACAAGACCTGAGAGCAGATGAAATTTCTTGTAGGGTCAATGGCCATCTAGCACATTGGAGTAGACTGAACTTCATAGTAATGTATGCAGCCAGTGTAGTGATGACACGACTTTGCTGAGTTGAGGTCTTCCTAGACTGTAATCAACAGCCTGGGCAGAGAGCTGATCTGATGGAATCAACAGGACCAAAATGAGTCTTTAAGTTGAAAGATCATTGGCTGTGGCTTGACCTGGAGAGGAATATGCTCCACCAGGTCTATTTGCCAAAGATACACTACACATGAAAGAATGCTTCTTTGGCTTTCCATGCACAGGATCAGTGGTCAGATGTGCAAAAGACTGATGATGATAATGATTAAAAATTCCAAGTGTTGTTTGGACTATTGATCTCTTTCTTTTTTTTTTTTATAAAAAAACAACATGGAAATTAGTTTATTTATTGAAGTTAAAATTAAGGTGCTGGGTAAAGAGTCCTCAGCATCTTTACCCTTGTGACTATTCTGATGTGATGAACAGAAATACCTCTTGAATTTTCTGTCTCTTCAAGAATATGTTTCCACACTCTCAGATCCTTAGTTAATATATATATATATGCATATGATACCACAGTGTACAAGTGCACCTCCAAATATCTTGATGACCAGTGCCTGACAGCTGATCTCTCCTCTCTCACAGCTTACTGAGGAAAAGACTGGCTAATATCATTTAATAAATCCTAAACATTTCATCACCACTAAACCTGCACCAATCCTGATGAGTGGTCATACCCTCGGAGGCTCGTTGACTTGAACACCTACTTGGTTTAATGCTCACACCTGATTTCAAATGAACGTTTATATTAATATCATCTCAAAAGATGCTGGAAGAATGGTCAGTTTCTTATATCACTCCAGAGAATAAATAACTCCTGTTGTTATACTCTATTTTTACAAAAGTCAAATCAGACCAACAATGGAGTATTGCTACCAATGTCTGGGATTGTGCTGCCCAATCTTCACTGTCGACAGAGATCAAAAGCATTTATGTGGCCTTGTGCATGATAAATTATTATACTTCTGTGACCTTTATCTCACACATGAAACATTGCTATAGAAGATATTTGGAGGGGTTATATTCTTTAGTTCCACCAGCTCAGGCTTTCACAGCAAGGATCCACTATGCCATGTTCATGGTGGGAAACCATCTCCACTCCCTTTGTACTTCATTGATAATGAACAAGTTCTATTCAGACAGATTCTTACCTAGAAACGTTACTTTTTGGGACATATTCCCAAGAGGATCCATCTCTGACAGCTATAATCTTGGTCTCTTTAAGTCAAGGTCAACTAATCTCTATCCTACATGTCCTCGTAACTTCTTATTCCCTCCTTCCCCTATCCTTACAACAATCTCTTTCAGTAATCCTCTATCTTGAGTGGCCTTTGGGCCTTGTACTGTGTGAACTAACAGTAGTATATATATATATATATATATATATATATATATATATATATATATATATATATATATATATATATATGCGTGTGTGTGTGTGTGTTGTTATAAGGTGATTTTTTATAACAACATGCCACACCACTAGTAACAAATTCAATTCCTCTGAAATAAGAAAAATCCTAATCAACAATACAAAAATCCTCTACAAAAATAATTGCAAAAAATGCTTACAAATTCTTGAAGCCATCACAATTAAAAACCAAAAATCCAACATAAAAAATATAGGATTTAATACAGGCAGAAACATCTTAAACTATTTAATAACTAATCCTCTAAATAATAAATACCAACCCCCTCCCAATTGCTAATGAACTAATCCAACAATACTGCCTGAATACCCAAAAATATTATCTGGAAAAATAAAGATAAGCAACCTACTTCAAATCAAAACATATAGCCATGATGATGGTTGACAACAACTGAAAATGCTCGGCAAAACACCAAGGACTGGAGTCTTTTTTCAAAAGCTTAGACCCAAATATAAAAAAAGACTTGTGAGAAAGCAAGAAAAAAATGAAAGAAAGATTATTAAATGGAAAAGTTCCATAGTCTTTAATAACACATGCCTTAATGACATGCTGCCAATATATATATATATATATAAAACTTCCTGACTTGAATTCATTGCAAAAGCAGAGACTGAACCCTGTAAAACAGAAAAAAATCAAATTGCGAATCATGAAGAATGAATATAATACCAACAAGTCTACTTGAAGAAGTTTTTTTTTAATAAGCAAATAAATATTTACTTAGCTATAGACTACATTATACAATTTTTGGCTCAAATATAAATTCTCTACAAAAGTGGGATCACAGCTTACAAGAATTTGAATTTCATCAGTTGTCTTTAATAACCAGTCAGAGAAAAGAGTAATATTGCTGTCCAATCAAAAATCAGTTCATCAAAGTACTTTTTAGAGTTAATATATTCTTACAGTCAGAATTCAGCTTCAGTTATCAGTAAATGTTTGGTCTTATTTTGAAATTACACTTACATATATAAAAATTGATTTATTCATTTTCACATATTTCACTTTTAGTCATTCTAAACTTTTACTCAGTTGAGTATTCAACACCATTGATCAGCCTTTGGGGACATATTTGCATTTTGCCTTCCAACCATTGATTATGGCAGAGTCTGGTATTATTTTCACACAAGGTCAGTGTAGCTACTGCTACCATTATTATTGTAAACTCACTTTCATCTTCAAATGTTATAGCTGTATATTTCTGACTGAAATTGTTTGTTGAATAATTTTTACTTCTCTACAAAATTCCTTCCTTTTATATCACAGCCTTTTTTGGAGAGGATAAGTGAGGATCAAACTCACAATGGTAATTGTAATATTAGCCGTTTCCTTATAAAGAAACAATTAGCATTCACTGATGAATAATAGTAATACTTAGGTTAAAATTTATAAAATCTTTCTCTTAAAACATTTTTTACAACTTGGCTGTAAAGATTTCATTTATCTGTTATATTCAGTTGATTTTTTTTCTTTTTACTAATATTCACACTTTACAATGTCCAAGGGTCACTCAAGGTCGAAGATGAAGTTTGTTGTTTTGTGTGTGGTAAGAGTAATGGTAATATTAGCTGTTTCTCTATAAAGAAACATCTGGCACTTATTGACTGAGCAGCCAGTACTGTTTTCAGTTGAAATTTATAAAATCTTTCAATTAAAACACTTTTTTAGGAAAATAGGTTTCTCAAGTCCAGTAACTATTATTGCTATTTTCATTATTGATGGGGTTTTCCTACCTAACCTTTTATTTGAAGTGGTGTGGAATGTTAACATTTTGATTATGGCATTTTTTTCTCCATGAGTTACACGTAATATCCATTTTAGTTGTTGCCAGTCCTCAAGTGATGTCATTTTTGTTATTTACTACAGTTCTTTGTGAATAAGGCAATATTTTAGAGTTTATTAACATTCAGCCTCCAAGATTAATAAACATCAAGATCATAGTCAAATTAACCCCTTTCTTTATGAATTGAATATATTTTACATGCAACAACTGTTTTTTCCATTAGATCTTAGTTATCTTATATACAACAACCAAAATAAATTGGTTCTATGATTTGATTTGTATTTGTCATTTAATAAAGAAATACAAATTGACAATGAATGAATTTACTTTCAAAACCCAAAATAGAATAAAATCATTTTACAATGCAGTGGACTTGAAAATTTTAAAAAGCAGCTATCTTGTTCATCCATTTGAAGGTAAAACAAACCGGCATGAAATATCATAAAAGTGAAAATTCTACCTTGACCTGTAAATCATGTGATCATACTATTCACCAATGAAGAAGTAGAAAATATTCAAGTTGATCTGGAGCAATGATTTTAATCAAACAGGAAATTAAAAAAAATAAACTGGAAACCAGATGTGATTAGTGATCAATCTCAATGAAAAAAAGTAGGATTTGAAATGCTGATTTTCAAGGTTGGAAGTTATTTTCTATTTGAAAGATTGGTCTTCATGCAATACAATCTTCCTCTTTCATTGCTCTGCATTTAGATTTAATCTTCTGCTAAGTGCTTGTAATGTTTCACCATATTTGTAATCTGTCTATCAAAACCTTTAAAGTGATTTTAACAACTACATAAAATGCAATACCATTCACACAATCCAGTGATGGTACTCTCTCTAGAAATAGGCTCAGTTTTAATTTTTTAATTTTTTAGTAGGTAAATGAAAGTTGGTATTTAAAAATAATTAGTTTCATTTTTTGCTTGACTTGGAGCATACCAAAGAAAAAAAATGAAAGAAAACTACTTTTTAATCTTAGTAAGTATTCAACTCTTTTCAGGATTTAGACTATCAGTGAATTTCTCTCCCAGACCCCCACCAGTTGCGTTTGTTTAATTTATCTGACATGGATTACAACCTGAGTAAAACTTAATGCAAGCTACTTACAACTGTCATCATGTAGATAAAAAAAGCCTTTATTTCTTTGTTGTCCCCTCAGCGTCTCATTTAACCAGGTCAGAATCTTATAATCTTTTCTTTGGTATTTTTTCTTTTTTTAACAATTCATCTTTGAAAATCCAAAGGCTGATCTGGCTTGCTCTTCCCAGTGCTTAAATTATGAGAAAAGAAAAACATCCATACAAGAAAATGTTAGTAAATATTATTCATTCTTTAACTTCATGGGGATTAGCTTTATTTTTTTTTTATCTCTCTCTCTTGTGCTGAACTTTCTAAAGGTCTTTGTTTAAAATTCTTTCTTGTATTCTACCCCTTACCACGCTAAAATATTAGATATAGACATAAGTATAACCATACAGACACATTGAGATGTTACTTAAAACATTAATTTTAGTGAATACCCATGTTTGAAATAGGTGCCTATTTTTTTTTGTTTTTAAAACAGTGGGTATTACATCTGTCAGACTACACACTCAAGAATTTACTGAAGAAAATGTGCTCTGCAGCAGAGTTTTTTTTTTTTTTTACAATAATGTTCACTTTGTACAAAGCCCAAGAGCCACTCAAGGTAGAGTGTTACAAAGTGACCAGCATTGTTTATGTGGACATGTGGGGAAGATACCAGTTAAACCTAGACTGGAACAGGTTAAGATTGTAGTAATTGGGGGGGAATCCTCTTGACATTTGATTCCACAAAGCAGCAGTTGTGAGAAGCTGTTGCTCAAGTGGAACTTAGATCTCCCCAATGGAATACAAAAGGAATATTGATGGTTCACTACAATTTGTGTGGCATGGCACATCATCCATGAATGTTAGAACATATGGCAGCAGTACTCCATTTTCAGCCTGATTTAGCTCTTGTATGTCATAGGGGGCTCTGGATATAGGTTGTATCTTTGATGTCTGGCACAGTCCACCTTCATGTAGATGGACATCACTGGTCCTCAACCATCACATAAGTCTCTCACATGATGGCTCCAACTTGCCATGTCCCAGTAAATCATTTGTGGTGGTATTTGGGGTAGTGTTAACATTGTACCACTGGATGAAGGATCTCCTCGAGGCAGGTCACTGGCCTGGGCAGAAGGGTTCCTCAGATGAACTACAATGGCCACATGTTTGCAATCAAGGTGATCTACCTAGTTAGACATTGGCTGTGGTCTAACCTGGAGAGGGATAGGCTCCACCAGATTAAAATTCCCAAGACACACCACATGATGAGTACAACAAGAAACCATTCATGGAAACCCAGGCTCTGGCATGCAATCATGACAGATGAAGGAGAATTGTGGACAGCTTAGTACACCAGCACCCTGATGACTCCTTCTGGGGTTAAGAGTGAAAGAAGAAGAAAGGTAGAGGATAGCAGGAGGAGCCAGGTACTTACTGGAGTGCTACATAGAACCAACCATGTTTCCAGCATCTTTAGCAATTAATCATATAAGGTTTGCTTTGAGCTTAAGTCCCAATAGGCACTCAAAGAACAGAGCCTACTTGAGAGAACACACTTCATTGCAATAGGTAAAAATTCAGGATTTGCTTGATGATAATAAAGTGTCACAAGTTTTGTTTTTGAGGCATTGAATGGGACCAGCCAGTTTTTCTTCCACTGAGTTAGGGGAGAGATCAGCTGTCAGGCTCTTGTCATCTATAATTTTGGAGGTGCACCCATATACCATTGTATCATGAGCATAGTTATTCATAAAAGATCAGAGTATACTCTCAGGCAGATCATTTATGTAAAGTAGAGAGTTGGACTGGGAAGTGAGCCTTGAGGGACAACTGTGTTGATTACTTGAGCATCAGAGGAATGGCCATTTAACAACTACCTTCAGTTATTCCTTCATGAGGAAGGAATTAATAACTGAGAGACTCTTCTCATAATTCCTCCATAGCTGGGGAGCTTGTACAGTAATCATCTGTGCCTCACTTTGTCAAATGCCTTTTAAATATCTAATGCGAACATCTTTGAGATATATTTATTACCTAGTGCCTCACTGATAATTTGAGTATTGAGAGTTAGTATATCAGCAGTGAACTGAACAGATCAAAATTTGTATTACTTGTTGCTTGAGATGTTGTCCCTACTGACATGATCAGCAAACATCTTGTTGATTGTAGCTGCTAATGACACTGAGAAGGCTGATGAGTCTTGTTGTAGCCTACCTACAGTTGATTCCCCATTAATATAAATACAGTAGTAAATACTGCATGTTGGTCTGCAATTGGAGATTTGTTGTGGATTTACTTGACTCACTTTTAGCAGCTGACTACTTCTTCTGTGCACTGCTGGTGAATCTTATAAGTGTTATTCTTGTCCTAAGTATTATCATTCATTACCAACCTTTGTGTGATTATTTTATTCAGTAACCTTCCTTAGGTTACTACAGGTCTATATTAAGATGGGGATCACTCTCATTCTTGAAAACAGGACATACACTTGACACCTTCCACAGACTTGGGAAGTATTTCTCCTTGAAGCAGCAGTTAAATAGTTTTAAGATCAGGGATAGCTCACAGGTGAACCTGCATCCCCTTTTGCAGGAGAAACCATCATGTAATTCGGTATACTTTACACTGATATATTTAATCTACTTGTTTAGTGTCATATAGGACATAAATGAATGGAATTGTCTGTTTATGTAAATAAGTGGAGTTGAGAGGAGTTAGCATTAAGTCAATTGATAAGTGTACCGTTGTGTAGTATTTCATTACTTACCTACAAGATTGACTTCCTTATTTATTTCTCTCTGTTATCTCAAAAACATGAGATACAACAATGAGTAAGACAGTTATGTATTTATCATCAATGGTAAATTTTTGAGCTCAGATAAAAAAAAACAGAATTTTAAATTCTTATAAAGTAAGCAACTTTGCTTTGCTTGTAAGATGAGCAGAGAACAATCATGCAACAAACACATTTTCACCATTCAGCCTCATACCTAAACTAAACTAAATGTATATATATATATATATATATATATATATATATATATATATATATATATATATATATATAATGAACTCACCCACCATCTTTCATATATGAGGGTCTAGCTGTTCTTAGAACTGAAAAGCCAGATGATCAGCATATAGGATTTGATTATTGTGGTGAAGTCTTCTGCAGAACCCACCACACTTTTCAAAAGAACCAAATACAGAGAACTGCTGCACACAGTGTGGTACAAGGTCTCAAAATGACCCTTCTCAGGTATTGTATCCAGAGTTGTTGTTTTCCTAGACTAGTTGACAGCCAAGTCTAAAGAGCCCAGTTTGCCTTCCCCACTGCTTATGGGAGATTAAGATATCAATTCAGTCCTATTTCAAGTGTATTTACATAAAAGTGAATGTAATAAACTAAACCAGAATTCAAAATTGGCTTTCCAATTTATCATTCTGAGCCACTATCCATTACACACATCTAATATATATATACACATCTAATATATAATTATATATATAGATATATACAATAGGCCAGTAAAAGAGATTCGAGAGATAAAAAACAAGAAAAATAATAATATTAATAATAAATCTAATAATATTTATTGTATATTAGTAGGTGTTTTGATGAAATGGAAACATCTTTACTATATATATATACAGTGTAACCCGGATATAAGAGAGTTGTCGGGACCGGAGAAGATGTCCCTTATATCCGGGTTTCTCTTATATCCGGGTTTGGTCTATTATATATACATTAACACAGGCTCTAATTTGGGACCACAGAAAGTCTCTCTTATATCCGAGTTTCTCTTATATCCGGGTTACACTGTGTGTGTGTGTGTGTGTGTGTATATATATATATATATATATATATATATATATATATATATATTGAATGTGTATATTTAGGCATCGTATTTTCATTCAAACAGGTTTGGTTAAATAATTTAGATAAATCATGTCAATTAGTTTTCGTTGAAATGTTTTGAATTTCCAGAAACACATATACATACTCACAGACAACTTAACCCCCTAGAAGATAGTCTCAAATGAGATTGAAAGTACTTGAGAAAATAAAAACTATTTGAAAGAAAATTTTGGTATTTTTCTTAATCAGTTTTCTAAGGCTACCAAGGAATTAATCTGCAAACTTGAAAGGATCACAATGAAAACATGATATGTCTAAATTATATAACCAAACCTGCTTAAATATGAATATATATATATATATATATATATATATATATATATATATGGTCAGAAATCATTCTTTTATGCATATTTTGTTAAATATGAGAGACAAGGAATATTTTGTTAATGCTTTCATTCATTTTTTTATACTATCCTTACAATTTTACCTTTTTTTTGAAGGCTAAGTGTGTGGAAGAATTGTCCATACTGTTTATTGCCCCAAACACTTTCAGTTAACTCCCTAGCCATTTTCAAGGTAGGTTTTTAATTTTGCACGGTAACAAAGAATGTTAGTATATTTGTGTTGTTTGCAATGGTGTGCTGTGTTAAAATAGTAATTTCATTGTTAGTCAAGTTTTTCTTTAGTCACCAAACAGAGCTAAGACACCATGACTAGGTATATCTGTCCAATCTGTAGCCTAATGATAAAGACATCATGAAAAATAAATTGTAAGTAGAAATCTGAAGGAATAAGTAATCACCTGTTTGTCTCTCAATATACGTGACCAGACTGGACATAGGAGACAGTACACTGTTATAGAAAAGTTTTGGGCCGCCTTGATAAGCTGATTACTTTTGTTAATTTTATCCCCAAAATCAAGAGTGATTAACAGTATACTTTCCTCAGTACATTTTATAACTTTTGGTGGCCGGAAAACAAATTATTGCATTTTCATTAATGCTGTATGGTGGATGATTCTTCTTTATGTGCCATGTCCACTCAGGATGTAGACAATCATGGCTCTCCACAATTTCCTATTCTTTGTAGCTCTTAATAAATTTTGTCTTTTCATTATTTCTCCTAAACATTGTTTTACCATTTATTTACAAAAGCTCATCAAGTATGTTATGCATTGTTTTCTACTCTCCCTCTTGCCCTCTATCTGTCTTGTGAGTATCAGATTGTCCAAGCTCTCTTTCCTCATTATATGCCCCAGAATTTTCAGCTATCTCTTCTTGATGTAAAAGATTCCTTTTTGTTTCCCTTTTCTGAAAAACCTCGTTCTTGCTCACATGTTTTGCATATGTTCAACCCATGGCATCCTCAGCCTCTTTCTGTAGAACCACATTTCTCTTGCTTCAAGTCTTCTTCATCTTTGAGAAAATTGTCCTGCATCAACTGCCATATAGGAGGATAGATATCACATAACAGTTCAGTAGACTTTTCTTCATTTCTAACAAAGTTTTTCTGCTTCTTAATACTCCGTTTCACTCTTGGAATGCATCTTTGGCCATCTCACTATGTCTTCAGATTTCAGTGTTGCATTTTCCATCCTCTGTTGGAACACTCCCCAGATATTTAAATTTTTGAGTTTGTTTGATTTTGATATCTCTGATTTGTAATTTGCATTTTAGGCTCATCCTTTTGCTGATAACCATACATTTTGTCTTTAGTTTTTTCTTCTCATTTTCCTTCATTACTTTTTGTAGGAGTTTTTGCAGTTTTCTTTCTGTGTCTGCTATCAGCACTGTGTCATCTACATATCTTATATTGTTAAGATTATGATTACCAATAATGAATCCTGGTATGACATAGAGCATCTTAAGCATGGTGATGCTGAAAAAAGGCCATGTAAAAATACTGGGCTACCAGCAAAAATTTAACCTTTCAGCTTTTTCCTTAAGTTAAAAAGGAATTTTTTTTCGCAAAAAGTGATCTTTAATAGTACAGAAAGTATGAAACATCAAAATATGAAGTTAGTAATTAGTGTTGCCATCTTTTGCTGAAATAATTGCCTCAACTCGATGTGGTATTGAATGGAATAAGGTTCCAATTTTCTTATTGGGAATTTTATTCCTATTCTCTTTTGCAGTAATCCCAAAGCTCTTGGAGATTGTATGGTTTCCATTGGAGCACTTGATTCTTTGGCTCTCACAACAATGATTCAATTATATTGAGATCAGAACTTTGTGCTGTCCAGTCTTCCAAAAGTTGAACATTTTCATCCACAAGAAACCTTTTTGCTGCATGTGGCAAGGAACACCATCAAACCGAAAAATCTTTCCATCTTCATAGTCTGAAAGAAGATTTGACCATTCTTTCTTTTTATGTGTCATGTCCTTTCAGGACATAGACAATCATGGTTCTCCACCTCCCTCTATCCCTTGCAGCTCTTCCCTCTGCTTCCTCCCTCAAACCACATTCTCTCATACACCTGCCCAAGTCCACCAGGTATATCGTACACTGTTTTTCCTCTCTCTTTCCTGCTATTCAACCCATAAGTATCAGATTCTCCAGACCCTCCTTCCTTATTATGTGTCCCAGAAACTACAGCTGCGTCTTCCTTATATTAAGTATAAGCCTCCTCCTTGTTTGCAACCTCTCCAAGACCTCATCATTTCTCACACACTCAATCCATGATATCCTTAGCATCCTTCTGTAGAACCACATCTCTATCGCCTCAAGTCTCTTCTTCATCTTTGAGGAAATCATCCAACATTCGCTGCCATAAAGAAGGACAGATGTCATGTAACAGTTCAGTCTTCTTTTCTTTGTTACCAAAGATATCCTCCTGTCTCGCAGTACTCTGCCCAGCTTTTGGAATGTGTTCTTGTCCATCCCAATATGTCTATGAATCTCAGTGTCACACTTACCGTCCTCTGTCAAGACACTTCCCAGGTATTTAAACTTCCATGTCTGCTTGATTTTAGTGTTCCCAGCCTTCAGATCACATTTCAAGCTCATCCTCTTACTGATGACCATGACTCCATCTTCTTGTAGTTCATGCTTAGTTCCTTCTTCTCACTCTTCATCACTACCTTCAGTAGGAGATTTTGTTATTTCATTTCTATGTCTTCTATCAGTACTGTGTCATCTGCATATCTTATATTGTTAAGATTGTGGCAGCCAATGCTAAATCCTGGTAGGGTTTCCAATTCTCTCAGGATTGCCTCTATGTATAGGTTGAACAGGTCAGGTGAGAAGATGCATCCTTGCCTTACACCTCTTTCTATTTTTGTATATTCACTGGACTTGTTCCCTATGCACATGCATGCTGTTTGCTGCCAGTATACGTTTTTGATTATTCTGCTATCTTTCCCGAATATATTTAGGTTACTGAGCAGTTCCATCACATCTTTGTGGCATACTTTGTCGAAGACCTTTGTGTAGTCTATGAAACATAGGTACACATCTTTCTGCATTTGTATCACTCTTTCTGATAACATTTTGAGCATGAGTATTGCGTTCCCTGTTCTGATGTTTTTAATGAACCCGCATTGTTCCCGTCCTATCTCTGGTCTGATTCTGCTGCACGCTCTGTTCATTACAATACAGATGATGAGTTTTGTCACATGGCTCATTAGGCTTATTGTTCAGTGGAGTTTGCATTCATTTGCACCTGTTTTCTTAGGCATAGCTATGAAGATAGATCTGCTGAGGTCTTCCATTATATCCCCACTATTATAGATTTCATTTGTTATTTCGATGATCTTGTCTATGCCAAAGTCATTTAAGGCTGTCAGCATTTCCATTACAATTCCGTCTGTTCCAGCTGCCTTATTTCTGTTCAATTTGGCCAGTGTGGCTTTTACCTCGGTTTTCAGAATTCCTTTACATCGTAGAAGAGTTCTCAAATGTACTCACTCCAGCACTGAAGAATTTTTTCCTTCTCTAATATGAGCATTCCATCCTTTGACTTTAGGCAGCCTGTTGACAAGCATGTCTTTTGTCCTTTTAGTTGTCTTATTTGTTGGTGCATATCTCTTTTGTTGGTAGTACTCAATCTTTCTATTTCTGCACATTTTTCATTTAGCCATTCTTCTTTACCTTTCCTGCATTTGGTCCTTATTTCATTGTGTAATTTTCTGTATTCCGTCCCATATCTTGGCCAAGTTTTGTGTCTTCTTTCCATCATGTCAAGAATCTCATTAGTCATCTATTAGTTTCTCCTTCGTCATCTATACTCCTTTGGGATGATATCGTTTGCTGATGTCACTCACACGTCTCTTAGTGTGTCCCATTTCAAGTTTCCATTGTGTGTCTCATATCTTCTTTACACATTGTCTATATATTTTTCTTTTAGGAGACTATTGTAGACTAATATAGTTTTTGCTGTTTAAGATTCCATCAACTTTTACCAATTTTCTTCAACCATCACTTCTGATGCAACCCCACATCATTACATGTCCACCACCAAAGTTTACCATTTTTGTAGTGTATCTTGCATTGTTTCTTTCTCCCACTGGTCTTATTACATATCCTCCGTTTTGTATTCATCACTAAAAATTATTGCCATTTTCCAGCATCCTTCTTAAATGTTCTTTTGACCACTTCACTTTTCTATTTTGATATTTTTTGGTTAATGATGAGTTTTTTCTTTCACCTCCAAGGCCATTCAAGTTGTTTCTTCATCATAATGTATGACCTGAAACCTCACTGTATTCACTCCTCACTTGTCTGGCTGCTAATTTTGAATTGCCTCCCAGAATCATTCTTTCATCTTGGTTTGAACACTTTTTGGAAATTCCCATTTGCCTGGTTATCTCTCATTGAGTTATCTTCCCTTTCAAAGTCACAACCTTCATCTTTGTTTCAGTAGAAATTTTAGCTATGATTTTAGTGTAAAAAGAAAAGCAAGCTAATGTTCAGTTACAATGACTTGCCAAGATACATTGCACTCATATGTTAATATTATGGAACAATTCTTACTTAGAAATTTGCAAATTATCATGACTTTAGCATCATAGATCTTTCATTGTCTCAATAATTTTTCATGGACTTTTTTCAGCTTCCAGCAGTTTATCATCTGTTACGTGGCACCTATATAAATGCAACAAATTACTTAGAATCCTCAATGTCCACTGACACTAGTGATAAAAGCATACTGCTAAACAATTTTAACTTATTATTAAAAAAACAGATATTTTCTGTAGTTGGCCCAAACTTTTGCATGCCAGTTCAAATGACTCTCATTGATACTGATATTTCTACATGTCTGTAATCAATGTTCATTCAAAGATATAAACTATATCTTTATGCTTTTAAAACAAAACTCAAAATTCCCCAAATTTATTTTTTCTTCAGTTTGTTCATTCCTTTATATACTTATTTATTTTTATGTTTTAACAAAATGCTTTCAGCTGGTCTGTCCTTTAGCCATCGTATTAAATTGCAAAAATCCACAACAAGAAAATAGCTTCAGGTCAGGCAAAGCTTAAATTCACACCCTATAGCACATTAATATACCATTTCATGTGACAAGTCTTTTACAAATTTACTATTGAAGCTATCATGATAAGTCAGGGTTCTTCATTTGTAATCTCTCTGTCACTGTCTTTCACTCCAACAGAATTCCATGCTGCAGAACTGACAACCAAACTAACAGTAATAGTACTGCACTAAGTCAATTAATAATGAAAAATAAAGCTTCCAGGGTTTATTTGAATGAAGTATCACTCTTATTTGATAAGTTTCCAAGATATATGGTGCAAGTACAAGTCATGTTCAAAACTAATACCATATTTCAAATTCACACTACTTACTTCATTATTTGGAGGATATTCAGCCGAGAATCTTGTGATAAAAAGCAATACTAAGATGAAGAAAATTAGTCAAAAATCAATATTTCATCTTGGAATTCAAACAACTATAGACTGAAGCTCAAAGTTGTTGGAGATACATCTCATAATCTTAAACAGTTTCTATTATAGTGTCACTGAAAAGATTGTTTTTCTCATTAGATGATATTAAGAGCATTTAGTTTGAACTTCATTAAAAAAAAAGATTGTTTTTGAGAATATTGTGACAGCTGTCATATTAGTGTACATTTTTTTTAATTTCCTCAAAATAGATGTATTTTTGTTTATTGATTCTAACATATAAGATAGAAAATCTGTAACATTGTCAGTATATTGTTATTTTTTTATTTTAAGACATGCAAAATGCAACTCAAATGCAGGAAAATATGCAGTTTATGGAGAAAATAGTGTGATGGATCTAACATGTCAAAAGTGGTTTGCAAACTTTAACAATGCTCCAAGATATGGGCGACCAGTTGAGATGGATAGAAACTAAATCAAGACAAAGTTTAAAGATTATTGACTTTATAGGAAGGAAATAGTCAAAATGTCCAAAATATCCAGGCACTGAAAATCATTTGCATCATTTGTCATTCTGATGTATATTGTCCACATAAGTAAAGTCTAAAAGAAAAAATAACAACTAGGCAATATTTCTCTGTGTGTTTCTTATTTCTATCATCCAGAGCACTATGTTTGAGGTGTAGCTGGGGGTGTGGTTTCTATACCCCCACCACAAACATACTTTTTACTAAAACTGTAAACTAAACAGAAGACTACATTTGCTTTTTGGGGGTTTTTTTTGCCTGAATCTATGACAATACTATTAAGCTGGGCTGCATCATTTGTCTGAAATTTTTACTGCCATTAATTTTCAAAATAAATAAAATTTCATTTTCCAGTTTGTTTGTTTTTCTGTAGGTGGGAATCCTGAAAAATTAGCTTCTAAAACTTTCATATAAGTCTTAGATGCAGAAAATGTATGTCAGTTTAATTCCAGAAAATAAGTACGCGCAAAAGGCAAAGAATTTATTCATTTAAAATCAAATTAAAAAATAAATAAATGTTTACAGTCGGATAACATATAAAAGCCAAAACAAAATGTGTTCGTTTTATGAGGGAATCAAATAAAAAATGTAGAATCAGGAATCTTTAAATATTGCACCAGGATAATGGTCAACTACGCATTGCTTTAGTGACCAGGCAAAAATAGTTACAACTTGGCCCACTCAAAGTAGGGGGTGACTGAAAGCAGTTGTTTTATGAGCAGTAAGAGTAATGGTAATATTAGCTGTTTCTCTATGAGGAAACATTCAGCATTCAATGATCAAGCAGCCAGTACTTTTTCAGTTGAAATTTATAAAATCTTTCTATTAAAAATTGCTTTATTAGGAAAACAAGTTTCTCAAGTCCATGAGCTTTTATGGCTCTTTCTAGTATTGATGGGGGTTTCCTTCCAAACCCTCTACTTGAAGTGGTGTGGAATCTTGATTATATTATTATTTTCTCTTCGAAAATGCGCTATCCTTTTTAAATGTTTCTTCTGTTGGTAGTCATGTCGTTTCTGCTATTCGGTACAGTTCTTTGTTTCTGTTTTTATAGTATCAGTTCACAATGTTCAAAGCAGGATTATCTTTTCCAAGAACCTCAGGCTTTACTTACTCAAAGCCTTTTTTAACCATTGATCATTGGAAGTGATTGTAAGGGCACAGTTTATGTGGATATATCTGAAAGGTAACGGTTAGCCCTAGACTAGAAGATGTTAAGATTGTAGTGTTTGGGAAAGCATCCTCCTGTGATTCTGTTCCACAAATAGCAATTCTTGGGAAGAATCTGAGTGGAACTTGCTCCTTACTAATGGAATACAAAGGGAACGAGAGTGGTTCACCACAATGTACATGGTGTGGATTATATATAAGGAGTCCATCGAGAAATGATGACCCAACCTAGCACAAATTGATTTGATATGGCCAAGGTATTGAGACATTGGAAAAGTATATCCCACTGTGAGCTATAAGGACAACATTTAAAGCACAAATTTTGCCACAAATGGGGCATGCTACTTGGGAGGTTGAGGAAGCACCATATTTCTGTGCTGTTCTTTTATCTTCCAGCTTTTACACTGTGTCATTTTCAAATTGGTTTACACCATCATGGATCGAACTATGCCACTGTTTCTTATTGGATGCTGATGATTCCCATGTGTGGAAAGGTAACTTGCAGGCATTTAGCCTTCTTTCAGAGTTTTGGTGTACTATAGGAGAGGCCTGCCCCTATGGCAGGCTCCTTCAGGGATTTCTGAGAAAAAGATCTGCTTTGGAAGCCTGGTGTGGATTACACCTTTCAATAAGCATTTATTCTGATCTAGACAGATTTTTCTGAATGAAAGAAAAATTCAATTCTCTGGAAGACTGCAAAAGATACCTTGAGTCATTCTTTGCTCAGAAAGATAAAAGGTTGTTTTGGAAGGATAGAATTGTGCCCTCTGACCTTCATCACAGGACAATAGACTAGTAGATTAAAGTATTAGTATTAGTGAATTAAGTGTGTACTTGGACTCAGAGGAAACAGGGTGAACAATAACTGAGTAGTACTAAAAATAAGAACTAGATGATATATTCCTAGATATGGGCAGTGGAATGAGAACAGTCTACCCCCATAGATTAAATAAAGGATTCATTTCAGAATACCTTGTAGGTCACCCAGATCGACATAAACCTGATGAAGGTCAGAGGGCATATTGACTGAAATATTGTAATAACAAAAACAAAGATGTCATATAAATAGTGTAAATGATGATAACTCCTCATCCTAGAAATTCAAACGGAAAATAGTAAATATATGGTTTAATTAGGTTAGTGTTAAAAATTAAACGTTTTACTTTTTTTTTTACTTAATATGCTGAACCAAACTTTTATATTACCTAATTCTTCTTCTATGTGATGGGTCTCTTCAGATTTTCTTCAAATTTTCTAAGCCTTTTTTCCTCATTATGTGCCTTAAAAATTTCAACTCTTTCTTTCTGATTTGAAGTATGTTTCCTTTTTGTTTACATTTTCTCTAAAATTTCATTGTTGCTCACATGTCCAATCCATGGTATTCTCAACATCCTTCTGTAGAATCATATTTCTGTTGCCTCAAGTCTCTTCTTCATTTGTAAGGAGGTTGTGCAGCATTTACTGCCATATAGAAGGACTGTTATGTAATAACAATTCAATACTCTTTTATTTGTTTCTAATGAAATTTTCATAATTCGCAATAATTTGCTTAGCATTTGGAAGGCAATTTTCACTATCCCAATTACACTGTCAGATTTCAAAGTCTTCTGTTAAAACACCTAATACTATCATTTTAATTTATTCTTAAAACTCAGACTCTTAGAATCAGTGTTAATGTTAATGCCTCTTCTCCCAAACTCAATTCTTAAAATATAGTTGAAAAAAATTGACTTTTATAAGATTTCTTATTTGCTTATGTCATGTAACAGTTTGCTGTTTTACATTGGAGCAGATAGTTGTTGCAATATTATAGATGGATTTTAAAAAAATAATAGATAGCCATTCGAAATGATTACTTTAAAAAAAAGACAAAGATGAAATAGATTCTGTCTTTTCTGATATTTTCTGTTTGGCTTGAGAAACTTTAGCATGCTTAAATAATTCTCCAGATGTCATTAAAAAAAAAACTATTTGTATAGCAAATTTAATTATTGTTTGTTTGGGGTTTTTTTCATATTTCTTCGCCATTTTATTTTTTGTGATATTCATTTTTAAAAACATTCCCTTGCTATTTGATAGACTCTAATTAGAAATTAATTACTAATTTCAGTACAGAAACAGATAATTGAGCAGGAGTTGGTTTTATTAATGATGGTTTTATAATTGTATTTGTCTTATTAATAACTCTGCAAAGAGAAAATCAGACAAAACACAGAAGCATTTTCTCTGATTATCACATTTTCTTCTCCTCTATATCAGCTCTTACATGTCTCAATGAACAACAATTGTAACTTCTGTCTGAATTTCTGAGATGAGGAGTTATCATTATTTACACTATTTATATTCAGACTATTGTCCTCATCTAGTGAATTAAAGCATTGGTTTGTGAATTTGGTAACATGGTAATTGGGAGTCCAGGCAGTATGTACTTACACTCAGGGGAAAAAGGCAAACAATAACTGAACAGTACTAAATAAAAATAAGAACTAGACGATATCCCTATACATAAGCAGTGGGACGAGAACAGTCTACAGCCATAGATTAAATAAATGGTTCAGTTCAGAATTCCCTGTAGGTTACCCAAATCAATATACACCTGAGGAAAGCTGGAAGGCACAATGGCCAAGACTTTGTGATGACAACAACAAAGATGAGGACATTAGTCCAAATATAGTGTAAATATTGTAGCTTCATTCACAATAAAAATGTTGAAAAATATGGAAGATCTTGCATAATGGAGCACAATTGTTGAAAAGAATCATTTATGATTGTTCAAGCTTGAATGATTCAGCTGAATTGAAAACAGCCACATAATGTTGCTAAGTAACAAGCATAATATGACAAATAATCATTTTCGTAACATCCATTCAATTTTTCACCTTAACCCTCTAACATTCAACATGCTCAAACCAGCCCCGTAAATATCATCTCTCAATGTCTCGGTACCTGTGTGACTTCCTGCATTATTTGCAATGATGTTGTCATATATTATCGCAGAGTATACATGGGCCGGGTTACGGTCAGTTGAATAAAGAGACCCTATATTTGCTGGGCAGGTTTGGATGGGTTGAATACTAAAGGGTTAAACAAAATTTGATTAAGAAATGTTTATTCTGAACTGATGTCCTCATTTTTATTCTTATTGTCACAGCAGTTCAATGCTTTATCTTTTGGCTTTCTTCAGGTGTCTTGTATTTGATTATCTTTTAGGATGAGAAGTCAGTTATGCAGGTATATCAAATACCTGAAAAAGTTAAATATCTCTGCCTTGCATCATGCTCTGACCTTCAGACACAAAAGCCTTTCAATACATAAAACATAAGATAAACTCATATATAAAATATCCCTCATTAAACAAATCAAATAAATAAATTAAATAACTCTGAAGAAGCTGAAATACTATTTAAAAAAGAAAAAAGGATGAGGAATTATCATTATTTACACTACTTAAATTTTGACTAATATCTTTATTACTTAAACAAAAGCCAGAAGGCACAATGATAGAAACATTATGATAACAACAACAAAGTTGAGGACTTTAATCTGAATGGAAATCTTGTAAATAATCTAGAAATTTCAAACAAAGCACTTTATTCAGTGCATAGAGGTAAATTATTTTCATTCTGCTCCCATCACTACTAGAAAGAGTGATAACAGCTACTGCACTTGAGAAACCTATTTTCCTGAAAAATTGTTTTATGAGAAAGATTTTAGAAATTTCAACCAACAATGGTACTGGCTACTAGGTCAGTGAATGCTGAATGTTTCCTTATAAAGAAACAGCTAATATTACCATTACCTTTGTGGGTGATGAATTATTTTCCACCATCCTTCCCACAGGTAGGATGTGGCAAACCTCACGGTACCCTATCACTGCTTCCACGGAAAATGTACAGACAAACTACATTCTGTGGTTCCATCAATTTAAATCTTCATGGCAAGGACATGCCATGCCTCTTACATAGTAGCAAATCACCCACATTCCCTCCGTATTCCATTAATGAGAAGTAAGTTCCACTCAAGTAGTTTCTTCCCGTGAACCACTGCTCTGTGGAATTAACTCCCAACAGGATGTTTCCCTGATCACTACAATCTTAGCCTGTTCAAGGCTAGGGTTAACCATTATCTTCCACTCCTATCTGCACAAATTGCCTCCTAATGTGAACTTCTACTTTGAGTGGCTCCCATACCTTGTAAAGGGTGAACCTGTGAATAAAAAAATAAAAAAATGCAATTGGAAATCTATCTTAGATTAAACATTTTAGTTAATTTGTCCTTGAAATGTGGCTTCTGCTCAGTCCACTCTACTGGGGTGTATGCATTTCATTGTCTGACCCAGGTATTATATTCCACCAAGTAAAAAGCCAATACTTAACCAATACTCATATCCTTGAGTAAGATCAGGTTATAGAATTTCGAGTTAAATACCCTCAGATGGTGCTCATTTTTAAGTTAAGCCGACCGAGGAAGTTATCATAAACACTGATTCTTTCAGGCACCCCGTTCTGTGTGAAGTGAAAGAAGGATTCAACTTGAAATTCTGAGAATGCTATCGAAAATATGATCTTTTTCTTTTATATGCCATGTCCTTTCAGGTCATAGGCGATCGTATCTCTCCACATCTTCCTATCCCCTGTAGTTCTTCATAAGTTTTGTCTTTTTGTTTTTTTCTCCCATCCATTTGCACAAGCCCATCAGGTATATTACATACTGCTTTCCTCTGTCTCTCTTTCCCTCAATCTGTTCTTTGAGTATCAGATTTTCCAAGCCCTCCTTCCTCATTATGTTCTCTAGAAAGTTCAACTGCCTCTTCCTGATGTTAAGTATAAGATTCTGTTTTGTTTCCATTTTCTCTAAAACCTCATCATTGCTCACATGTTCAGTCCATGGTATTCTCAGCCTCTTTCTGTAGAGCCACTTTTCTATTGCTTCAAGTCTCTTTAACTTTTAAGAGATTGTCAAGCATTCACTGCCATATAGATATCACATGACAATTCAGTACTCTTTTCTTTGTTTCTGACAAAGTTTTCCTGTCTCTTAATACTCTGCTTAGCTTTTGGAATGCATCTTTGACAATTTCAATTCGTCTTTGGATCTGAGTGTTGCATTTTCCATCTGTGAGAACACTTCCCAGATATTTAATTTTTTGTAAGTTGCTTTCTGGGCTCATCCTTTTGCTGACAACCATGCATTCTGTCTTCTTGTAATTTATGTTTTGGTCCTTTCTTCTCACTCTCCTTCACTATCTTTTGTAGTTTCCTTTCTATGGCTGCTATCAACACTGTGTCATCTGCATATTTTATGTTGTTAAGATTCTGGCAACTGATAATGAATCATGCTACGACTTATGATTCTCTCAGAATCGCCCCACTGTATAGATTGAATAAATCCGGTGAGAAACAACATCCTTGTCTTACAACCCATTCTATTTTTGTGTTTCTGCTGAACTCATTTTCTGTCTGGATGCAGGCAGTTTGCTGCCAGCATAGGTTTTTGATTATTCTAATATACTTCTCAAATATGCCAATGTTGCTCAGCTGCTCCTATAGATCTTTGTGGCATAATTTATCGAATGCCTTTGTGTAATCTATAAAGCACAGGTACACACCCTTCTGCATTTATATTGCTCTTTCTGATAACATTCTGAGCATAAATAGTGATTTCCTTGTTCTGGTGTCCTTGACAAATCCACACTGTTCTTGTCCTATTTTTGGTTTGATTCAGCTAATCAGATCAGATGATGAGTTTTGTGAGGCTGATTGTCTGATGAAGCTCACATTCATTGGCACCTGGTTTCTTAGGCAGTGCTATAAAAATAGATCTGGTTAGGTCTTCCAGTATATCACCACTGTTGTAGATTTAATTTATTATTTCTCAAATCTTGTTTCTGCTAAAATTATCTAAGACAGCCAGCATCTCAATTACAATTCTGCCTGGCCCTGCTGCTTTGTTTCTGTTCCCTTTAGCCAATTAGGTTTTTAATATTTCTGCTCATTAGTATTTCTGTGTACTGTCAACTGTTCTTTTTCATCATAGAAGAGTTCTCCAATATATTTGTTCCATCTCTGAAGTATTTTTTCTTTCTCTAAAATCAGCATTTTTTTCATGGAGTTTATGCATCCTGTTGATGAGTATGTTATTTGTTTTTTCTGTGAACATATACATGTATGTATGCACACACATATGTATATATATTTATGTGTGCGTTTTATATATATATATATATATATATATATATATATATGCATGCTACTGATGGAGTGTTGGCAGCTAAACCGTCTGACCCATTCCAAGTTCTTGCAAGTGAGGCAAATTGTTACCAACCCAGTAGGATGAAAAATAAGACCTATCAAAGAGCGGAAGAACTCTTGATGAGTCAACAGCCAGCTAACTAGAGGCAGTGTCTCAATAAATCACTGTGGAGAAAGCAATGGGAAACCACTCCACTATCAATCCCAAGAAATATGATGATATTTATCAAAAATATGATAGGACCTGAAAAAAAATCATGGGTAAGATGGTCAATACAATACATTGTAACTATAATAGACAATGGGAAGACATCATAAATCATTGTATGAAAGTAATAATTCTTTATTTCAGACATTTAGACAGAAATTAATTTTTTTAATTACTATTCATATTTATGATGGTACAGTAATAACAATTGACTGGTATCAATTAGTGAAGTTGTTTACAGTGAATGGTGTTAAAAAAAAACACTAAAGTGAAATCTTTTCTTATGTTCAGATGAAAATGAGAATTGTGAAGTTGACATATTCTAATGCATCCTCGACCATGTCAAAGTTTACTGTGAGCATAACATAAATTAATTATGAGTTTCTCATAACGTTTCTTCAGCCCCTCTCAATTGTTATATCAGACTAGTAACTAAATATTATGTCAGGTTATCTGGAAATATCGCCTGTGAGCATTATCAGAGTTGACTTTGATTTCAGATTCATCTCTTTTTTCCTTATCATTAACTTATTTCTCCTTACCAATCCAGAGAGATGAAAATTATGCATTTAAATTATAAAAATTTACAGAAAAGCAAATGCTACATTTTTTTAAAGTTTGAACAACATGGTATTCGTGATTTATTTATATATTTGTTTTTTTTAATTTTTTTATTTATATATATATATATATATATATATATATATATATATATTTTATTTCCATATTTCCTCTCATCAAATGTGTATGAAAATATTCTGTTCTTGGTTGGGAGAAGAATTCTGGGGAACAAGTGGGTGTTGGTATCAGTCATCTCCACTAGTAAATTTATATTTAACAAAGAAAATAAATACATTTTTTAAATGTTGTTTCTTGGGAAAATTCTACCCATTTTCCAATGTATACACAGTGGATATCAAAAGTATTTAGCACATCAGCTTTTTATAAAGTTCACAATAAAAATTGTTCAAATTGAATGATATTTACTTCAAATATTTTAATGAGCATTGTCTAAAGAAAAATTGAGAAACATTGTTTTTATGTACTTTTATTGCCAATTTTTGAATTTGTGTTAAACACTTTTGTTACTCACTGTATATGATTCTAACTGTATACATATGCAGACATCTCTCTTATATATAAAGGAAAATATTCAATGTAATTTGTAAAATTTTTTTTTTTAATTATATATATTTCTGTTCTATAAGATTTCATCCAGTCAGTCAACATTGAATGGCCACAGTTTGTTTCATGCTTGAATGCAATCTTCAGGCCATGTGTGTTGTGTAGTAGCTCAACAATTTATATATTGTAGTCAGTATGAGTAACAAGATCAGTTATTTCTAGTTTATTATGTTATTCTAATGGGTATTGAATAGGCATAAATAGTTATATTTTAAATAATTCTAATGATTATTAAATGGAAATAATTATGCACCAAAACGTGGTTATTTTATAGCTATTTATAGAGTTGTTTTTTAACCTTTAACTCATTATTTATTTATTAATTACTTTAAGGTATTTTGCATTTATTCATTAATTATCTGCTGCTAATTATTATTAAATTTACTTAGTTGTTGTTAAGTATACATTCAGAAGGTTTTTTTTATTATTTATATCCTTAATTTATTTATTATTTTATATTTACACCCATACTCTGATATTGAACACTTTTACCCATAGATATAGCATGCCTAAAAACTATATATATATATCAACAATATACTATGTTTTATTGAACACTTTTACCCATAGATATAGCATACCTAAAAACTATATATATATATCAACAATATACTATGTTTTATTGAACACTTTTACCCATAGATATAGCATACCTAAAAACTATATTTTATCATATATATATATATATATATATATATATATATATATATATATATATATATATGATAAAATATATATAAAACTATATTTTATCATATATATATATATATATATATATATGATAAAATATAGTTTTTAGGTATGCTAAATATATATATATTTTACCCATAGATATAGCATACCTAAAAACTATATTTATATATATATATATATATATATATATATATCTGATAAAATATAGTTTTTAGGTATGCTATATCTATGGCTAAAAGTGTTCAATAAAACATAGTATATTGATGATATATATATATATATATATATATATATCATCATCATCATCATCATCAATATACTATGTTTTCTAGCATTTTTCACATGATATATTTCCTTTTGGGGCTGTCGTGAGTTCTGTTTTCCATGCCAACAACTATTACTCCATCTTCAATCTCCACATTGTTGCCAATCTAATAAACATAAAACTATACAATTTGGCTTTTATGCACCAATAAGTCTTTTTATAAAAGTTTTGATTTGATGATATAAAATATTTCTCTTATAAAGTAAGTCTTTTTGGCTAATATGTGAAGACTCCATCTCTGAAGAAATTATGAATTTGTACAGTAAATCCATGGCAATAATTCGTTCTCCTTATCATTATCACTTGTAAATCTTAGTCTTTGTTCACATCATGGTTGCTTGTGTCAACACAGGCTTTTACTATCAAGTGCAGAGCACTCCAGCTTCTGTAGTGTCTTCCATCTTTTTGTATGCTTTGCCAATTCCTCAAATGTCCACTCTATCATTTATAACTTTCATCCTCTTTCTACAAACCATAGACTCTTTACCATGTGCTGGACTGTAGCTGCCATCTTTATGAATGAAAGGCATTCTATACAAACAATTTTGCATTAGCCTTGTCCAACCAACTCAGAAACCAATAAATCTTTGTTCCATGAGCAACCAAAGATATCTTCTGCTTTATATTTTTATGAATTATCACATTTAAAGAACACAAAAAAATACATACATGCATTTTATATACATATTTTGAGGAATTTCATGTGTGTTGTTACACATATTTTTTTTATTAATGATTTTATTTATTATATTTTTAAGAAGGAAATAAAAAATGAATGCAAATCTAATTACATTAAATTTTATTAATTAATGACATAATCACTATCATTAACAATTACAGTAGCCCGACACAATAGCAAATTTTCTATTCTATGTTTGTTGTTTTTGCTGAAAAAAAAGACAAGATGGTGAACTTGGATTTCTGTGCCTGCAAAAAAAAATAGAGTTTCAAAAAGATGGTTTTCACCTTGATACCACTATTATTTTAACTACCTTCACTCCTCAGCAATGTTTATTGTTTTAAAAAGCATTATTAGAATCATAATAAAATGTAAATATATGATGAAAGTGAATTTATACATTTTTTTGTTATTGAAAATTTACAACAAAAATATTAAACACTATTCATTAGATTGTTTATTTACAAGAATAATTTTATATTTACAACATTCGAAAAACTAATACAATTAAAACTGATGCAATGCAATATTTATGATTTAGCAGTTTATAAAGAAATAAATATGAAAACAATTTACCATTTATAAACTTTGAATCAATTGGCAGTTAGCCAATGTTTTGCCAACCATTCCAATAAACAACATAATAAATAAATAGTGCATAATATTTTTGCTGTAAATTCTCAAGTACAGAGAAAATGTATAAATTTTCATATGCTTAGGTATAAAACCTAATTCTAATCATCACTTTTTAAAACAATAAATTTTGCCAAGGAATGAACATATTTAAGATAATAGCAGTATCAAAGGAAAAACTGTTTTTTTGACATTTTCTGCAGGCACAAAGGTCCAAATTTGCCTTTTTTTTAATATATTAGCACTAAGACCAAAGACACTAGTTCTGATGAATATATGAAGGTTCAGCTAAAACTTAACCACCTAATCATTTTATTTTTTCTTGGATTTGTTTTACTCAGCACAGCCGTACATTGTCATGTTGGTAGATGACATCTTATATATTCCAAAACTGTACATTTCTGGTGTAATGCTCCACTCATATGCTTGTTATTGACAATAAAAATATATAATGAGCTACTTTCTTGGATCCAATAACTCATCATTCACAATACCTGTTATGTTCTATTAGATGCATAATAAAACCTTCTAGGGATGTTGTCTTAATTTCAATATTGACAAAGAATTAGGATAACTGTGTTATAATAATTGTTTGGTTGTGAAAGGAAAGGAATAACAAGGATTAGGTTTTTAAATAACATGTATTTGTTTAATATGCAAGATATATTACAGTTGTTGGGAAATTGGAGGTAATGCCTATTCTGGTTGCTGTTTGTCAGAAAAGTGTAATGGTAGCCTCAAGAGTTGACCGATTTCTTGGATTGGTTTGTCTGGGATCACAGGATATAGTCATTGGTTGGGTCTGACACACATGTTGATTGATCAAGGTCATGGTGATGGGCCAATTCATTGTAGGGTGTGTTGGTTGCTAAGGTGACAAGGGATTGGAAGGGATTGGTGTAGCTAGTAGGCCTGTGGTGGAATGTCTTACTTGAGAGAATGCCTGTAGTGTGTTCGGTTAGTGGCCATGAGGAAGTCAGATGTTGTTTCAACAAAATGGGGTCATGGTGATGACTGTGAGGGTATACATGTAGTGAGTCAGGTATGCTGAGGTGACAGTGGTGGTGATGAGGAATTAGGCCTGTGGGGGTATTAGTCAAGCCTGGGAGTGGTAATAGTTGAGTTGAGATGAGTGGTCATGTCAGTGATGGCAGCAGCACATTGCATGTCAGCAGGTGGCCTTCAAAGCCAGCAACTGCTTCTGGTCATTATGGGAGGCCTGCTTTTAAGCAGATCTGGCGGTCCCCAGAGACATCTCCTTTTCTGGTGGGAACATTCGTGATTGGCCAGTGTCACTTTCAAATTGTAAAGTGAAACAACAAATTTATATACATATAAATCAATTAAGGTTTCTATAAATAAAATTAATGTATTTTGGTTGATACAAGGTTGTCAAAATGTTCGTAGTAGTCCTTGCAAGAATGAGTTTATGTGTACGTAGGCAGGAACGTATGTGTAGATGTATGTATGTATATATGAGCATTATTGTAGGGTAGGAATGTTTTTGAAGTAATTGCTCAGTCTTAAAATGTTCCGTTCATTTATCAAGTATAAAAGAGTTGAGGGAGGTAGAGATAATAATAATGATTGCTTGACGTTTGTCAAGGAATGTGTTAATACACTCGTCTCCTTCTCTCTGGTGACGGGTGAACTTGACTGTCTTTTATTTTTTTTTGTGGGGCTTGAAAAGGTTATTTGGGAATTCACTCCCAGATATGATTTGGGCCTTTCCATTGGACGACGAACAAACTTTGTGTTGGCTCACGAAAAGGTCCATATAAAGAATTTTGTTTCTGAGAATTAAAGATTTTTTTAATTTTGTTTTTAAATGTTTCCTACTTTTCTATTGGTCAAAAAACATTTTGCATCAATGTGTAAAATTTCACAAGTTTTGTTTTGGATTCGCTTTTGCGTGTATGTTAAGCAAAGTTTGTAAATTCAAGTCTTTTTAATTTCTAACAAAATCAATGAGTCAATGCTTAGCATTTGAATTTTTAAATCTAGATGTTTTGCTCACTACAAGATTTCTTTCCAATTTGATTGAGATAGATATTTTCAAAACATCAGTATCCAAAGTAGTTGATCTTTCACCATAGAAAGACTTATCAGAAAGATCATGGTCATTATTTTTAAATCAGCTCAACCATTGCTGGCGTTTATGCACATTAATTGCACCTAGGTACAAAACTACAAATATTCTTTAGTGTCTGTGCTTCAATAGTGCCTTTTATGAAATGCATGCAGCAGAGAATATGGCATTCTTTAAAATTTTTGTCACCCATAGAGTTAAATGTTACCATAAAGTATAAATGATGCCCAACTTGACAGAACAGATGTTAAACTAAATCTCATTGTTTACTATTTAAAACTGATTTTATAGTCATTGGTTAGTTTCAGATTTGTATATTTTAAATGAAATACTTTTGAACAAACCACCAATTCTCTTTAGTATCAACGTTACATAAGTTTCTTTATGAGATTTATGCCTCATAAGAATATGAGACTCATTAAAGTATTTGTCTCTCTTGAGTTTAAACTCATAAATTATAAACTGAAATGATAAAATATCTTATTGGTTTGAAATAGTTTGTTTCAGAATAACTTTGTGGAATATGGGTACACATCAGAAGGGTACATGTTTATATCACATCAGTAAGTCACCAGTATGGCAATAATATCAAAATGTTGCCCATGAAAATAGGTAGTAGGATAATTATTTTATTGGAAACTTTGGAATAAAATCAATTAACTCAAAGGTTAAAAATAAATAATATATTTTTATTTATTTTCCTTAAAGTGATGAGTGAGTCTTGAGGAGAAAAAATTTGTTAACAAAGTGGATATTGATAGCAATCTGAAGACATGTCCATTTCGGTAGTTGGAAGTCAGACCATGATAAGGATAGTAGTAATGTCAGTAATTAGGTCCAATGTTAATCTGCTATGTTATCCTCTCAGCCTCACACAGAGCAGGAATGTAAGTAGCAGATGACCTCTTAACTGTTTCTTCACACATCACACATGTCTGCGTTCTTTTGTTCTGTCCTCCCGTGGGGTCATTCTGGTCTCACTTCTGCTCTGGCCTAGAGGTGTCAGGTTTTTATACCCTTTTCAATAGGCTTGAGAATTTAGTGCAAACATCAAAAAATCTCTTTGTGTCAATTTTTTTGATTGGCCAAATTATTTTATTTTCCAGCATTCCTTCCTTTTTCTATAACGGAAGTTAGGTGTGGAGCCTCCCTGATTATAGGTATTTTTCAGTCACAAATAAGTAAGCTCTGCTCCTGCAAACTCCTGGTGTTTTGGGCCAGATTCAGTCCTTTCTTCTTTCTCTTTTTTATTTGAGTGTTACCTTCTCATAGCTTGAGAGAAGTATAAAAAGAAAGAGGGTTTTAAAGGAAAGTGCAGATGCCTTATTTTAATTTTAATTCTTTTTATTTTTGTTTACATATTTTATTTTTATATTTTTATTTTTATCGGACTAACTACAACTTAATTTCTTTAAACTGATATTTTTGCTAATTTACCTATAATTACTTGCAGCCTTAACTGGCAAAATAATTACAGATTTTACTTCAGTACCAAACCCACAATTGTAGATAGAATTTTGAATGCTATTTCCATTTGGGAATTTTATACAACACAATATATTCACTTCAACCAAATTTCTACACCTGTTCTGTCCAGAAAGCATCCAGCTGTTTTGAATATCTTTCCAACAAGTTGCTAGCTTTTATGGAATTTTGAAGCCCATCTGTTGCATGTACATGAACAGACACTCACCAGTGAGGTTACTCAGTTTGTAGTAAGAGCCCATTGATTGAGCTTGTATAGTGTGTGACTATGTCCTTTGTCATGACAATACACCTGCATATTTTTCCCATCTTATGCTGGCAATTTGGCAAACCATCCTATCACTTGGGTGTGTCATCTCCTCTTACAATCCAAATTTTTCATGATTTTAACTTTAGGAAAAGTTAAAATCATGATTGAAAAGGAGATTTCAGACTGTGGATGAGATTAAGGAGAAAGTGAAATAGCTGAGGGCAGTTCTGAAAATAGTTTCTTTTGAAAAGAGAAATAGATACTGGCATAATCACTTCAGGTCCCAAGTAGAGTAATCTGAAAAATACTAATATACCATTGCTCTATATAACTTTTTATACTAAAGTCTGTCCAACACAAGGCTCAGTAGTTACTCAAGGTAGAGGGTTATGGTTAAAATTGTTATGATAAATGAGGTGTATAATATGAATGAAAGAAGGTGGTTGGAAGTGAAGATTATGCAGATAAGGATGATATATAATGATTATTTAGGGAAGCATCCATATGAGAGTCTTTTTCACAAAGTAGTATTTGGGAGGCACAATGGAGTAATGGATAGTGGCTCAGACTGAAGAATCGGAGAGCCAAGTTCAAATTCCAGTCAAATACATTACATCCACTTACATACTAATACCCCTGGGAAAGGTATGAATCTTCTTCTTCTGCCCCCAGCAATGAGTAAATAGTAGGACAGACCTGGTTCTAGAGCCTTGGATGACAACTGGTCTACTGCAGAAAGAAATGGCAACCTTTGCCTACACATGTATCACATATGGCACATAACTGACTAAGTATTTGTTGGGGGAATGCTGAGTGGAACTTCCTCTTTACATTTGGAATAAGGAGTAAATGAGAGTGATTTGATTCTGTTGATGTAGCATGGTGTGTTCTAGCTGGAACAAAAGAGTGAAGCTCATTTCTGTATGCTTTACAGACAAACCTTGTAAAATTGATATTAATCCTAGGGTATAAATATCTCATTTTCATTATGGCCAGTTCATATAGTTATTACTCAGCATTGTTTGCACAGTACACTAGTGGCTTCTCATGACATTGTCATTTATTATGGATCAGTTTTCCTTCTTGCTGCATGTATTTATTTCAACAGAGTTGATCTGAATTCTGTCACTTGTTTGTATTCATCATGTTTAGCACAAATTTTGCATTACTTATTGTTGTAGCATGCCTACAGACAATAATGAGTATGCCTCCATTCCCATAAATACAGTAGTGAATACTGTACATGGTCTAGAGTTGGAGATTCATTGTGGAATTCACTTGACTCACTTCGAGCAGTTGACTACTTCTTTTACATGCCACTGGTGAATCTTATATGTGTTGTTCTTGTCCTAAGTATTACCGTTCATTACCAACCTTCATTTGATTATTCTATTCCATAACCTTCCCTAGGTTACAACACTTATCAGAGATCAACAGCTGATTGATTTCATCTGGTTGGTCCAGTCACTTTTTTGTCTTTTTTTTTAACTCAAAGATGCCAGAGTCCATTTATTTAGAGGAAACTCTTGCATAATGATAGTTGTCTACAAGAATTTGAGTAGCAATGTTCTTGAGCTTTTTACTGATTATTTTATTTTTATTTTTTTGTTAATTAAGTATATTTTTACATTCTCTACCTGAGAAATTGATTGGTTAAAAAATTAGAAAACCTTGCCTTGAAAAAACTGCAAAAAAGATGAAAGATTATTAATCAAAAATTTTTATTTATGGAAATATTTTATTCCCAAATAAAAGAATTATTATTATTATTATTATTATTATTATTATCATCATCATCATTATTATTATTATGCAGTCAAAAATGCAATAGAATAGAGTCATAAGTGACAATAGTAAAAGATGGCAGATAAAAACCTAATTGTTCAGCTAAGTATCTTAACTGTTTATAGCATTGACCTTAAAATCATATGGAATGCAAGAATGGGTCTAGTCTGAAACTATTGTTCTTTAGAATCTGAATTTATACAGTTTAACAGCCAAAGAATACATAGGCTGAAAAAATTGCAATATAAAACAATAAAAATAGAGGAAGGAAAATTATTCAAAATCCAATACTGCCCACATAATGGTAAGGCATATATTGTTTGTTTTTTTAAACCAAGGAAGGCAATAATGCCACTAGGATGCAAGAGTTACTGAGAGTGAAAGAGAATGAGAAGACTTTAGTAATAACAAAGGACAATAAACAAACAGGTTCAGGTAAACAGAAGATGGTAATTAATATTGCATTTAAATCTTTGGAGATTGTAGGTGGCAGGGAAGCAAGAAACTGAAAGAGTTCCACAGGCGAGAAGTGCAAGAAAATAAACTATTAGAATGGAACATTAGAACATACAGTGGCATCTAGCTATCTGGTTCAACAGTAAACAGTAGCATCTAGTAGCATACTTAAATTAATGCAGTCAAGTCATGAGGGAGGAAAGCTCATCAGAGCAATTACCATAAAAATATTTGTAGAAAAGACAGAGGGAAGCCATGTCACATCAATGAGAAAGTGACTGAAGTCGAGATACCAGGTCAGGATCGATGACATTACAGACCCTTCTGTGAATTTTGTCAAGAAACTTGAGATATATTGTCGGAGTGCCAGACCAGATATAGGAACAATATTAAGTACATTTATGAATATATATCAATTTTAGATCAGAAAAAAATATTCCATTAATGAAAATAATTTTAAAGCAATTCTGATTTTGCAGATGTCTGAATAATTTTTAGCTTAATACTGTAACTATACATTGTTATTAGTGTTTGTACAGATTGGAAAATGTCAACACTTCATGTATAGATCAAATCTGAGTCTCTTAATTTTGTTAGCTGGCCAGTTAAATTTTTAAATTTACACCTTTGAATTACTCATTCTGTTTAAAAAATTTTTTGACAGACCTCATGCATTTAAGTTGGAAAAATACGAAGATACACACCTGAATACTGATTATATTTGCTATCAAAGTGTAATTTCAAGGCTTTATTATCAACTCATTTTTGGTATACCTAATTATCTACACCAGAAAAAAGGACTATATAAAGGGGCTCAAAAATAAAGCAGAGGATAAATCTGCAAAAATCTGGCATTCTTCCACTGTGAAATAAAACTAACAGCTGATGTTATTGTGAGATATTATTAAGATGTTTTGGCTTTAGTGGTAATGATGTTTCAGCATTCATGAACACAATGGACAATGTTGCTACAGAGGCATCAAACATATGATATATTTTTTTAAATTATTTGTTACTAATATAAATAAGTCAAGAATATATAAATGATAGCATTATGATATCTCATGATATAATAATATTATCATCAATGTCTTATATATAAATATTTGATTCTATTCATTACATTCAGACCTGAAATGTTTTCTTTTGACAACTTTGTACTTCTGTGATCTCTTTCAAAAATATATCCATCTTATATTAACTATTAATTTATAGAACAGTTTCTGAAAGCAGTCAAAAATATTTAAGTACACAGCAAATTCTAAGGATATATTTACCTATGTTTGTATTTATGACTGCCTATAATTGTTTTTTTACTAATGTTCATCCAAGGTTTGAGAGATACCCAGAGTAGAGGGTTACTGTATGGAGTTGTATTAGCATAAGAAAGGACAAGAAATGAAGTTCTTGGGACTATGAAGAAAAGATAATGTCTAATTGAAGTGGGCCAGATTTAATTAGTGAATAAAATTTCATTAATTTCAGGAGGAGACATTAGAAGTATAGAGCTGAAGCAGACTTTAGGAGGAACTGGAAACGCAATCCTAAATGGGAAACAAGATATAACCTGTTCAAAAGGCTAAGGTGGAGTATAAACCAGATGATAGGTGAACTTATCTACTACTATTTTCTGTTCCCTGTCTCTCATTCCTCCTTTATTCCTTTCTCTTGTCTGGTGAACGAGAGGTCAACGCCACAGCCATCATATCTCCTAGAGACATATACCTCCCTCCTCCCCTTCCTACTCTATGTAACTACCTTAAAACACAATTGTTAATCTTGTTTTTCATTTTGTTTTTGGGGTTGATTCCTGAAAGGAACTGAATTTTATTGGTCTCGCAAAATATAAAATATTATTATGGCTTTCTGAAGTCTCCGATTTGTTAATTAATTATTACTTGCTCTGTTTACTACATTGTGCTCTCAGGATTTATATCCTCCCTGGAATTATCCATACAGATTACCAATTAACTTTATCATTATATATATATATATATATATATATATATATATATATATATATATATATATAAATACAGGGTTGGTACACATGGAATAAAATTCCAATAACCAAAAACACTATTCTTAAAAGAATGCTCGTAGAGTTCCATTCAACATTATCGCTTGATAAGACATGAGCAGTGTTGAAACAAAATTGCAACTTTGGATTGATCTTATAACATGTATATGTTATAAATTTCTCAAGAAACTTGAGATATATAGTCTGAGTGCCAGACCAGATATAGGAACAATATTAAATACATTTATGAATACATATCAATTATGGATCAGAAAAAAATATTGCATTAATGACTGATGCATATATGTTTGATCCTCACCATTCAATGTCACTCTAAGTTATTTGTACATAGCAATCATCAGGCATAAATTACAAACTGTCCTTTGTCATACCTCAATATTTATAGCCAACTGGCAAGATAGTGGATTAGCCCATTTACATATGGAAATATAAATAAATTGGTAAAAAAATGAACTGATTAAAAATATTTGATATATATATATATATATATATATATATATATATATATATATATATATATATAAAGAAAGAACAGTAAGATATAAAATCCGGTGTTCTTATAGATATTTTTATTTTTACACAATAGTGCTCAATGTAAATTTACAGAGCATTAATATTATAAATTAATTGATTTAATTGATTTGTTTTTTTTCACTACACAGTGATAACCATGTTTCAAAAATGGAAGCTAAAATGGAAGCTAAAGCCTTCGAATTTAATTTTGTTATTAAACTAAAGACATTAGTTCCATTTCCTCGTCAAGCGAATTTTGGAGTAACTTATTTTTTAAAATTTACGGTTTTAAAGGCACGGCAAAGATTCATAATTGAGGGTTTCCAAGGATACCGAGAAATCCATTCATCTAGACAAGGGGTGGTAGGGTGTTCAATTTTTTAATTTTCGTTGTATCAGTTAATAGTTACATTCGAAAGCGGGGTTATGTTTAGGGATGGGTAGGGATGTATTCTTCAACAAATTCTGACATCCGCTAAATGCATGTTGTCTGGGGTTTTTTTTATATATATATATATATATCAAACAAGTTTGATTAAACAAAACTGACAAGATCTATATTTTTTATTGAATCATTCCAATTTTTAAATGAGGTCTTTTGTATTGGGATTGAAATTGTGGATAAACTGTCTGAAATTCATGTTTGTGTTGTTGTTTGTTTAAGTACTTTCGACCACTGCAGTCATTTTTCAAGAACAAATCTCGTAGCAGGCAGAATTCTTTTATCTACATCAAGGTATTTCTTGGAGAGCTGAATGCTTGAAATAGTCCATGGAGATGTCATGTGTAATGGTTGTTGAAATGCATTTTTTATATATATATATATATATATATATATATATATATATATATATATTTACACCGATGGACAAAATTATGGGGCAGGTGTAGAAAAGTTAGAAATATGATTGAAACTCATTCATATATTAGCTGAAAACACTACAATAAGCATTATACAGAAGCACCTGTCTTGAAGTTGATCCCTCCCCTGACCTAGCTCAATGGAAAAAACTGGCCTGCCTTGTTCAGTAGCTCAAAAACCAAGCAAGTATCATTTCATCATTATTAATCAGACTCTTAGTTTTCTAAAGTCACAGATGTTCTCTGGGGCAACAGAGTTCAAAGACATTTATGGGGTCTTGTAGGGTGGCATGGTGACATATCTTCCACCTTGCAACCCACAGATGCAACATTGCAAACCAGTTGCTACTCTATCACTATTTCCATGTCAAATATTCAGATGGGCCCATTCTTTAGTTCCACCAATTACAACCTTTAGAGCTAAGACCTGCAATACTGCATCCATAAAGTGAAACCATCTTCATTTCCTCTACATTCCAGTTGTAAGTAGGAACTTCCACTTAGTCAGCTTCCCACATGAATGCTTCTCCAAAAGTTACAATCTTAACCTCTTCAATTCAAGGGTCAGTCATCCCCTGTCCTCATATTCCTCACTTCCTACTCTTAAATTCATATCACACACCTCATTTAGTAAACCTCTACCTTGAGTGGCTCTTGAGTTTTCTACTGATTAATTGTACACGATACTCTCCCATAAATATCTTCCTTATCAACCTATAGTCAACTTCGACTGGAATACATTAATTCCTGTAGTGAATTCAATTCTTACTTGGGCTTCAAACACTTATGTCAGGTTAAGCTCAACTAAATAAAGACCTAACGACCTTAGTACAGTTTTTTTGCCATTGAGCTATAAGTTAGGTCAACTTAGCATCTTCCTTTTTTAATTCAATGAATTCCTATTCAGTATGAGACAAAGCTTAAAAAAATATTCAATAAATCTTGCCTGTTCATTGAATATTTGTAAACTGAAGTCACATACTTCAGAAAATCTGAATGCTCTGCATCCATAAATGCAATAAGTGGGGAAAAAACAAGAAAAAATTAAAGTAACAAACAGACTAAAAACAAAAGCAGAATCTGACAGCACCATAAGGGTCCACAATGTTTGTTTGTTTTCAGCTGTTTACTATTGAAAGAGTTGTCTCCTCTTTATTTGAATCATGGCAGAAAAATAAAATTGGTGTGAGGTTTACCACCTTGATAAATATTCATGAGTGTCAATATTTCATATTAGTGGCTACATTTAGGTTTTAATTTTTTTTCATTTTCTGTCATAAAATTGTAGAATTCACCATTGATTTTTCAGAGAATTCAGTATGGCTTATCAAACATTGTAAGCTCAAACTTAAGCAAGTCTTTATCCCAGTGGTCTGATGCATTAACTGCACAAGATGCTTTTCAAGTAGTTATGTGTATGCTTGTTTAGAAACTTCTTGATTATCTGACTTTGAAATGAGAAATTTGCCCACAGCTCCTCATCAAACTGAAGTCAACCAAAAGCAATTGTCTTCTAGCCACACTGAGTAGCTGTGATACAGTGAAACAGTCTGTCTGTGGATGACTATATATGCTCATGAAAATCCAGTTGAGCTCTCTAGGGAAAAAGGTGGTTTTTAAAAAACTGCAGCTCCTACTGCTATTAAGCATAACCCTTCAAATAAAATTGAAGAGAGTTCTATGAGCCACTGGCATATTTCATATAGAGAAAAACATTAAAATTCCCTTCCTTCCCTGCTGTGCAATGATTGGCCCAGAGGTAAGAGATGTTAAATCAGTCGGGTTTTAATCCGGTTTGAAGCAGTTGGATGTCTAGCCACACTGAGGAGCTGTGATACAGTGAAACAGTCTGTCTGTGGATGATTGTGTGGATATATATATATATATATATATTTTTTTTTTTTTTTTTTTTTTTTTTTTAAGCGTATCACCCCTAGCAAGGCCGGTGGCCACTATCACGCAAGGGGTTACAGAAGGGTTGGAGGAAGAGCAGATAGGAGTGGTAAAGGAAGGGTTGTGGAGAAAGAGAAGGACGGAGGGCCGATCGAGGTGGGGAGGTTACGGGAGATATAGAGCGAGAGCAGATAGGAATGGAAGATGTCAGGAAGTGGATAGATCAAGGCAACTGGAGATGACGATTGACGCTACACTTAAACCGTTGGAGATTGTATTTGTCAGGGAAACAGTAACGGGGAAGGGAGTTCCATAGGCGAGATGTGCGAGACATGAAGCTATTGGAGTAGAAAAGACGTCTACACCTAACAGTTTCTACGGTGAAGGGGTGGGAACGGGATGCCAACCTCGTAGGACGCTTGAATTCACGAGGCTTAGGGACAAGTGAGAGCAACTCCTCAGAGCAATTACCGTGGAAGTACTTGTAGAAAAGGCAGAGTGATGCAACATTCCGTCTGTGAGAGAGCGACTGCAGACGAGATGACAGATCAGGGCCAATCACATTGCATATCCGTCTCTGGATCTTATCAAGAACCCCGAGGCAACACGCAGGGGCCCCAGACCATAAATGGCAGCAATACTCCATGCAAGGTCGAATGGTAGACTTATAGACCTGGAGGATGGATTCAGGGGAGAAGAATTTCCTGGCTCGGCACAGGGAACCAACTTTTCTAGCGGTGGATGATGCAATTGACTCGATGTAATTGTTCCATCTCAGATCAGATATATATATATATATATATATATATAAATGTAAATTAGAAATTATTTTGTGTGATGCACAGGCTTATCCTTGGAAATATGAGTCTCTATTTATAAAATTAAATGGTTATATTAAAAAAAAGGATTTTTAAATGTCTTTATGCTTCATTTTAAAAATAATTGATACTTTTAAAAACATTTGATATTGAACATTTAAAAAAAATGTGTTATTGTATTATAATATTTTTTGTCATAAAATACACCACACATTTCTTTAAATAGGATATTTGTTTCTTTTTCTCTCTGCCATGTCCCTTCAGGATATTGGTGATGATGGCTCTCCACAATTTCCTTTCCTTAACTTTAGTTAGAAGCTGCAATGTCAAGCTTGGTCGGTACTTAAATGGGTGACCATTTGGTAATACCAGGTGCTGTAAGCTTGGATGTGTGGGTGGTGTAATGAATAATGGCATGGAATTGTTAATTAGAGAGCCAAGTTCCAATTCTCATTGGGTTCTTTATATTCACAGCTATGTATTTAGTAAGACGTGCATCACTTAACTATTATTATCTCAAAAAAAAAAATTCTTACAATTTAAAAATATTTTCTGGCTTTAAATAACCTGCAAAGGGTTGATAAGCTGTAGAAAATGAATCAATCAATCAGTAAGTAAATTGTATATCAACTGTAATTAAATATCTTATAATAATGTATTGTCCTTGGCCTGAGTGTACACACTCAAGTTCCCCACATTAAACTAGACCTTGTATCACATCTCGTCTACAATGTGGCGACTGAGTAAATATACCTGTAATAATGAATTAGACTGAAAGTTTCAATATCTGTGGCTTTAACCTTAAAGCCAGCCAACCAACCAAGTTTTTGTCACTCAATGGCTTATTTCAGCTTTTCTTCCTGAAACCAATTGTTTTAACTGATTGAATCTTAGATGTTAAAGCTAGGTTATGAAGTACAATTTCACTTTCTAAAATAATTTACCTAGAATTGCTTTTATCACAATGTTTTGGCTAATGCATTCTTCATTCTGTTTTTCCCTAATGTTCACCCAGTGCAAAAGCCACTCAAGGTAGAGAGATATTGTGTGGAGTTGTATTAGCATAAGAAAGGACAAGTGTTAGGAGTATAGAGTTGAAGTAAACTTTAAAAGGAACTGAAAAGCCAATTCTAAACAGGAAACAAGGGACAAACCTCTACTCCTGGTCAAAAGTGTTGGGAGGTCTGTGAACCAAGCAATAGGTGAACCTATCTACTCCTGTCAAACCTTCTTCAAGTAGATAAGTCATTGGTTTAAATATATTTTCTGATCTAATTGACAAGGTAAAGATAAACAAGCTCGTAATTTATATAACATTTTTCTTTTTTAATACTGTAACACTTCAGATTGTAAGCAATAATGACCCCACCCCCCCAAACATATTCCTTTTATCTTCGGTGAATTGCCATGCATTCTTGAAAAAGGGAATGGTTTCCATCTCTTAGACTGGTTGCCAAAGGCATTAATATGAAATATGAATGCAACAGGCTAGCCTGGAATTTGAATTCTGATTACCAATTTCATTTTCCACACTGATGTGTGTTACACCACCTGCGCATTCTAAGTTGTATAACTACATGATGCAGAATTGTTGCTTCCACATGTTGCAAATGCTAGCAAGCTGTTCTTGTGGATTATTTCTACTGAGTAGTGAGTTCAACCTTTATTGGGAGCTTCACACTTACAGCCTCATCAAAATACTAAGCAATGTTAAGTAAATAGTAACCAAACGACATGAAATATAGTGCAAAGTTTTTTTCATGTAGGCTTTTTTTAAAAAAAAGCATTTCACCCAAAACAAGGCACTAAAGCCACTAAGGTGCAAAGGGTTACTGAGCATGAGAGAATATGAGAAAAAGAAAACACTATTAATTGGATGCTTCAGATTTTGTTTGAGCCTATTTTTTTAGCTCCATTTTCCTCTATAGAGTGCTATCTAGTGGGGCGGACCCTAATCACCAGTCTGTTTTCTTTCTTTTTTTAATTGTCTGCCAGAAGACGAGAGCAATTCAATCATGAGACTGAAAATATTCTGGATATTCAGACTTTAAAAAATTGTGTTTGTACAATAAAACACAAGCCATTATGTGAATTTCTTGGTATTGATTTCAGTGGAGGAATCAATGATTGTAAGGATAGTATTATTGTTACAATTGATTTCCCAAATATGGTTTGATCTTAGCACCAAAAAAAAGGCTTTGGAAATTCTGTTGAGTCAATCTCTATCTCCTTTGAAACAAACTCTGTTAAATCTGTATATTACCTTGGAATTAAAACCATTTCCATTCAGATTTTAAAACAACATCTTAAACCCGTCTATCTTAGAAATGGAGGAGCCATATTTCACATAAAAATTGAAAATGACACCTCAGACTGTTTTAATTATATTATCCTGAAGGTCTCTTCTTTATTAAATTTCTCTCTTCTTTTTGTTCCACTTGAAATCCATTTCTTGTATTTTTTTATATTAAAAGTACAGACAGTATTTTTGATATCATGTAAAACATCTTATAGCAGAGGATTATGCTGAAAATGGATTTTATTAATAACCTGAAGAATCGAATGAATAGATTTAGTAATAAAGGAGAACTGAGTCGGAACTTTTGATCTGGAATTGGAATGAAAACAGTGATGGTGTCTTCCCTGAGTTCTTTATAAAAATTAAGAATGTGGAATTAATAAATAGTAAACACTTCAAATGCATTGGTATATGGATCAGTTCTAACAAATTTAGTATTGGAGATCAAGAAATTGAACATGGAATAGGTTGCACTCAGAGTAGTTTCACCCAACACTTCAAGCTGCTACAAAACCAAAACATTAACATGTTCTTAAAACACCTTGTCAGATTGAGACTTTAATATGGATTTCATGCATAGCATTGAACTTATTAAGAAATATCTAAACTGTCAGCTGTATACAGCTGCTTTCTAAGATCAATGGTTAAAAATGAATTTGAGCAAATAAAGCATGTCAGTCTGAATGAAGATCATACTTCTTCAAACCTCATGAACTAGTGTTACAGAAATGCAAACAAAGAACTGTAGCAAATAATAGTGTTATAATGAGTGTATAGTTGCAAGGGAAGAACAAACAAGGATTAAAATTTCAACATCATGTATTTTGATCAAATTTCAGAATATGTACATAGTTCTGTGAAAAGGTGACAAAATTGTTGATATGCTGTTTTTTAGTTGCCTTTGGTAAGGAAAGCAATTTGGTGTAAGAGTGTTGTTGGTAAGGTCAGGAGTTGACCAACTTGTTGGGCTGGTTGGTTGGTCAAGGTCACGGCTGATGTCGGGAGAGAGGCCTGGAGTGGATTACCGAAGCTGAGTGGGGTATTGTTGGAGGGGTTGACATATGCCTTTCTTCGTTGTTGATACCAGTGAGGTGTTTGGATGGGTCGGCAGCCATGTGATAAGGTTGATGTGTTGAGCAGAACTGCCTGTCATCAGCAAGGGGGTGTCGTTTTTATATCTGTGGTTTTGCAGATGCAGGCTCTCAGGCACATCACTTTTTTTTTCGGCAATGTTAGTTATTGGCTGTTGCATTTTAGATTTTTGTGGGGATTTGTTTTGTGGACTAGATGTGATGCTCAGAACTGCTGCACTGAAGATGATTATTTTATTTTAGGTTTTGCTTTCTTAGAGTTCGCATCTGGCTGACATGTCAAGTGAAATGTATTTGTGAATCAGGAAGATTTGATTTGTTTGCTTAATGGCATATCAACTTCTTACGGGTCATTTAATGCTGAAATTTAATTTTCTTGGGAGCTTTGAAGTAATAAAAATATGATATATGTTATTCTGCTTTCATGATTAAATACATGGTAGAGGATAGTCAGTTTTTATGCATATACATGTTTGTGTGAACATGATCACTAGAGGTGGTGATATGCGTATTTTATATTGAAGTTTTGTTTGTTATATTTTGGAACACAGTTTAATTTCTCTAAGAAATTGTAAGATATTATATGGATTAATGTTATGAAAGTTCTTTTATATTGGGTGTTTGGAAGATTTTGTTTAGTGGCACATCAACTTCTATGGGTTATTTAATGCTGAAATCTAAATATTTTGAACAGTTTTATGGCTTCAACTAAATATTTGGAACACAGATAAAATTTCCAACTACAGATAATATGTATTGTTGCCAATTTTTTTTATATAAAAATATATTGCTGGTATTTTTGCATTTTTATACTTTCATAGCTTTTAGGTTCACTATTTGCCCAGAGCTGGGACCCTAAAAGGTGCTACCACACCAGTCGAAGTGGACCTGGGAGCAACAGCAAATAAGAGGTGGTTCCATGCTCCTCAAAACCTCTAATCTGCTGAACAGCGGCTTTGCTGCCAGATATAATTTATTGTTCAGGACTCAGAAAGAGATCTTGAATAAAGTAGTATAACAATAGAAATCACATCATTTGAGGACTTTCAACAGCAGCAACAACTAAAATGGATATCACATGTAACTCAAAGAGACATAATTAAGATGTTGCTCTTCCATATTACTTCAAACAAAAGTCAGGGAAGGAAACCCCCATCAATACTGGAAAGAGCAATAACAGTGGACTTGAGAAATCTATTTTCCTGAAAAATTTTTTTAAGTGAAACATTTTATAAATTTCAATTGAAAACCAGCACTGACTGCTCAGTCATTGAATGACAAATGTTTACTTATTAGGAAGTGACAAATATTAACATTAGCAAAAGAACTGAATTATCTTGTGATGCAAAACTCACCACCATAATTGAAATTAATATTTTTGTTTGGATTGTATCATGTCCTGGTTTAGTATTAATTTTAAATAGGACCCAGAATGTGACTTGTTAAATTTGTGAGACACATTCATTAATGTTTTCCCTTTCATTATATACATGCAAAAGATCTCTAACATTGTTTTTTTTTTTGTTATAAGTTGAAAAGGGAGGTAACTGTAAACTTCTGGCATATATTTGGGCTCATGGGAGTGATAAAAAAGATGATGTTTTTAAATTTTATTTGATCAAACAAACTTTAGAGTAATTTTGTATCAAATTTTTATCTTTGTTCTTTTAAAGTGATAAAAATTGGATATTAAAAAAATAACCAAATAAATAAGTATGGTTCCCCACAAGTCTTTTTGCATGTACCTAAAACAACCAGGAGGTTTTGTGAAAATTTCACTAGCAGAATTTGAATAAAAACTGAACGCTACAAATTTGTGCTTAAACTGCTTCACATGATATATCTGCTAGCATTTTTTTTCCTTATAAACTGACTCCATAACAAAGAGTTTTTCAAGGTTGAATTAACTTTTTTTATCACAAGAAAAAAATACTTTATTAAACATTTTAAACTTCACTAAAACAAATATTTAAAAAAATTTTTTTGCCAAAGTTAATGGTTGAGTAATTCTTGTCAGAACAGCTTTTTGCTGTACTGCTGAACAGGTAATGGGAGAGTGGTTCATTCAAGTGTTTCTTTAACTAGTTCAAGTGTTTCTCCTTTTCGTCAATTATTATAGCATACTAGTGATGAGATATTGGCAGTGGTAGAAAGCACAGGGAGGTTAGGAATTATATTTTTCCTGTGAATATAAGCAGTGTAAGATATGATTTCAAATTCATTTCTTTTTTCCATGCTGATAACTTATTTCTCATCACTTCTCCATAGAGATTAGATTGGGCATTAAAAGAATCAAGAATTATATAAAAGAAAAGGCTGATGTTTTTTAAGTTTTAAAAAAAAAAACAATACAAAAAAGTATGTATTATGAAGTCAGCATTAAAATACAATATTTTCTGTTATATAATGAGTAAGATATATTTCATTCTAGGGTCATCTCGAAGTCATTCTGGTGAACAGTGGTGTGTTGGTAACAATTCCATAATTTAAGCATTTTTTTGGTGGAGGAATATACTTAAAAACAGGGAATATGGAGTATGCATATTTCTTTTCTTCAATGTTCCAGATATTTCGTCATATTGCACATGATGTATTTTATTCTGGGATTGGCTCAGAGCCATTTGGTGAACACAATTGTCATCTTAAAAGTTTATCTTCCCCTAAGCTTTGACCTTCATCATATAATGCATGAAGAGATCTTTGAGTAAAATTTTGTCAGTGTGCATATTATGACAGAAAATACAATAAATAAGAATATATGAGTCATTCACTATCACTAAAGTCACAAGGATAAAAAATGGATTCCATTTTTTTATAAGTGTGATTGTAAATGAAATTTTGCTCTGACTCACACTAGATATCACTTTTATATTATTTATGTGTTTTGACTGAATGCTGCATAATTACAATCTAGGTTCATATTTGATTAAAAATGTTTATCATATCAAATATAGTAATATTATAAACTAGCTTGAAAGCAGCCCCTATCTGGCGGCATTTAAGCTAGCTCCTGCAGAATGCTCTTGATTGGGCCTTCATCATAATAAGTAGGGAGGAGTAGATGTGATAGGCAACAATAAACTACAGAAGAACTTAAAATTGATCACTGCATTTAAGTATAGCATTAATATTTAAAGTTACCTTTTAAAGTTCAACTATAATTCTTCTGCCGTCACTTAATTTAAAGAAAATTTGATGTACATAGTTCTTTACTTTCTGTACAAACAATTATTTTATTTCATGGGTGATTTTTGTTGGATTTTGCAATTAATTTTTATTATTCCCAAATTTATTTCCAAGTTATTAAAATTGTTATCATACAAAAAAATTTGTTGCAAAAAATCATGTAAAAAAATTGCTGTGTATTATCGCAGTAATGAAAACTTGAGAATCCAAAATTTTAGGATTGCAGGTCCAGATATTTTTAAATTGCTCAAGGAGTAGAGCTGATTCCAAAATAATATGATATGTTGGGCTATGGCCTCTAGGAGCAAAGTTAAAAAAGAGTGACACAGTGACACACTGATATTCGCATTTATTATTTAGAAGTTTTTCTTTCTAAAGTTTGTATAGAATAGTGACATTCCCTCATCACTAAGCAGACACTGAATTTTCACTTATTGAGATGAACAAGTTCTCTCTCAGGGATGCCACATGCCTTGAGTACCTATTGGGACTTAAGCTCAACCCAGAACTCAAGTGAAATTCATACATATGGTTTATTGCTAAAGATACTGGGAAAATGGTCAGTTCCTTGCACCGCTTCAGTAAGTACCTGACTCCTCCTGTTATCCTCTACCTTTACAAGAGCCAGATCAAGCCAAAAATGGAGTAGTGCTGCCATATATATTTCTAGTCTTGATAGAGTCCAAAAGTGTCTTTGTAGTTTTGTGGGTAATGAATTATTTTTCACCCTACAAATCCTTTCCCACAGATGAATCATTGCAAGCCTCTCATTGTTCTATCACTATTTCCATGGAAAGTGAAATGAACTACATTCCTTATTTGAACCTTCATGGCCAAGACCTGTCATGCCACACACATTGTAAAGAATCACTCTCGGTCCCTTTGTTTTCTATCGGTGAGATGTAAGTTCAGCTTGAGCAGCTTCTTCCCATGAAATTGCTGCTTTATGGAATCAACTCCAATGTGGATACTTTCTTGATCATTATAGTCTTAGCTGTTCATGTCTAGGGTTAGCCATTATCTTCCTTATATATATATATTTTTTTTTACAGTGAGGTTCACTCTTTACAAGGCATAGGGACCACTTGAGGTAGAGGATTACACGTGGAAGTCATTTGTGTATATAGGAGTGGAAGATAATGGTTAACCCTAGCCTTGAACAGGTTAAGATTGTAGTCATCAGGGAAACACCCAGTTAGGAGTCAGTTCCACAGAGCAGTGTTTCACAAGGAAAAAGCTGCTTGAGTGGAGCCTACTTCTCACCAGTGGAATACAAAGGGAATGTGAATGGTTTGCTACTATGTGAGTAGCATGGCATGTTCTTATTGCAAAGGTTTCTCTCAACAGAACCAGGAAATGTAGTTCATCTGAGCACTTTCCATGGAAGTTGCAGTAGAGCCGATCATTTACATAGATCACCTGCATTAACCTCTTGTATGCTGGAGGACTGGCCATTGATAACTACCCTCATGGATCTACCTGTTAGGAAGGGTTTTATGATTGAGAAGACCCTTTCAGGGATTCCATAACTGGAGATCTTGTGTCATAAGCCGTTGTGCCATACCTTGTTGAAGGCCTTTGAGATATCTAGAGCTATGGTCCTCAAGGTGTGTTTGTCATCAAGGGAATATCTCAATAAACTGTGCCACTTACTCTGTAACCCTCTACTTTAGGTGGCTCTTGTGCCTTGTACAGAGTGAACATTATTGTATAAGAATCAGTAGTCAAATTTTAGTATGCAAGCCGCATGCAACCAATTGTCATTTTATGTTTGACTGGCAGAAATTTGTTGGCAGTAGATGTTTTACCAGTATTTCTATGTTTGAGTTATAACTCTGTAATTTTCTAAGGTTTCAATCTGATAAATTGCAATATGAAGCCTGTGGGTCTTAGCGGGGACCATCCTGTTCAAGCTTTGTGAACCGGTGCTACAGAATCACAAACAAAAAACTGTACCAAATAAGAGAAATTACACCATTTGATGACTTTCAACAACAGCAACAACTAATAGGTAGGGAAAAACAGCTAATTCTTTAACCCCTTCCCATCAATTATTTTGGGAAAAACATTTCATTTTCTTACAAAAAAAATTTTATTTGTTTTTAATATAGTAACTAAGAACACTTCTACCAGACATATGAGTTGACATTTGGACTCATTTCAAGCTCAGAAGGTCATAAAAATGTTGTAATGGAATGTCCCACACTCCCTATTGCCTATGTGGACTGACTATATCAGTAAATATATATAGTGAGCACAGGATGTACCTGGAGGCTTGCTTCGGGAATTATTAGCCTGCCACCCGATTCCCTGTCTTTCAGTAGTGTATTCTCTTTTACAATAAACTACTCTTCTTTCATCTACGCGTGTGTTGCTGTTCCTTCACTCGAGTACTACCTTTGTCTGTTTGTAACCTCTTTAAGGATACAGCAAAAAAGATCAAGATTGACGTATAAACACATCTGTAGCTGGTTTTTGAATGTTATGTTTTGGATGTCCATTATTTATCCATGTCTGAAAAAGACACTTTCAGTAAAAACGTATATACATATCTAAGCCCGGGAAGCAGTTAATATTGCCCAAAATGTATGTATTCAAGAAATTAGTTTGATCATTTGTAGAAATCACTTACAGATATAGAGACAAGTTAATCAATACATTCTTGGGAGATTTATTTTATGTCCAAGACAAAATCTATGTTGTATATTACAGAATGATCAAACTTGTTTAACATAAGATCCATATTTGATGAATCTCATATGTTTGAGAGTTGCAAGTCCTGAACAAATTTTCAAGTTTTTATTATCAGACACATTTCTTTACAAAAGTCTAGCATATATAAACCACAATGTAGCTTTATATATTTATCTGTTACACTCCTGGCCATTGCTTTCAACTGACAGAAATTCTTTACAGCAGATTTTATTTTATTTTATTTTGAGAGACTGCTTATTATTTATTTTTTTTAAATCTTAAAGTAACTTTGTTATTTAGTTTCTTCATTAAACAAAAAAAATAAAAAAATGATTCTTACAAGAATTTTTTCCCTTAGGTTTTCCTTTTGTTTCTCCTTTTTCTAGCTTGAGATTCATATCATTTTTTTTCTTTCTCAATCATTTCACTTTCTTTTGAAATCATTTCACTTTTCTTTCTTTCTTTCTTTCTTTCTTTCTTTCAGCCATCCAGCCAGCACAACTGATGCCACCAAGCACATAATCAAGCTGCATACTGCAACATCATATATATTTAGTGATAAATAGAATGTAATTTGTTTATTTTTAGATTCAGAAAATATTGAATATATGGCAGATACAGTGCTAGAAATACTATAATGTCCGCTAAGAGAAAATACAATATATTTCTGTCTATATAAATAAATGCAAATGTCAGTGTGTCACTTTTTTTCAACTTTACTCCCAGAGGCCGGAGCCAAACATGCCATACCATTTTGAAATCAGGCCAATTCCTTGAGTAAATTAAAAAATGTTCCAGGCCAGATCTGGACTCACAATCCTGAAATTTTGGGTTCCCAAGTTTTCATTACTGTGATTCTTTTCGGTGATTTTTTGCAACAATTTTTTGTACAATAATTCTTATAACTTGGAAATAAATTTTAAAATAATCAAAATTAATTGTGAAATCCAGTGAAATAAAAATAATTGTTTGTATGTAAAGTAAGGACGTACATGCATCAAATTGTTTTTAAATTAAGTGGCAGCAGAAGGTAAGCTTAAATATTAATGCAATACTTAAATGCAATGATCAATTTTGAGTTCTTCTGTAGTTTATTGTTGACAATCACATCTACTCCTCCCTATCAATTGTGATGAAGGCTGAGATGAGGTATTATTGTCCTCATCTTTGTTGCCATATTCATCACAACATTTTGGCCGTTGTACTTCCGGACTTCTTCAGGTGGTTGGAATGTTGAACTGAACCCTGGGGTAGATTGTTCTAGTTCCACATGCTATGTCTAATGGATATCAGTTATCAGTTATCTCCTGTTAATTCCCCTCTCACCATAACCAGGTATTGAACTCACACTCTGTAACTCCTGTCACTGGATTTAACTAATGCCTTTGACCATTGTGCCATGTGTCCTTGAGGACATCTGTGTATGAATTTCTGGGTATTATAAACCTAATGTCTTTAGCAACCATTTTTTACCAGTGCTCATATTGCAATTTTTGCTGTTATAATGGCATGTTTTTTACCAGAGCTCATATTGCAATTTTTGTTGTTATAATGGCTTTTCTCTGGCACTACTTATTACTAATTCCCATATTGTATTCATTTCTATGCTTGGTCGGCTCAGGAGATTTTTGTGGCCTAGCATATGTGCTGATTCCTTAAGTTTACAAATTTTCCAATGATTTTCTTTGTCTATGATTTCAATCTGATCCCACAGAGGGTGGTGATCTCCTTTTTCTCTCCATATGTGGTCAGCCACACCTGATTTTTCCACTTCCCCTCATGTTACAGCTTTCTATTCTTGAAGCCTTACCTTTATGGTATGGCCTGTCTCCCCTTTATATTTCTTTCTGCAGCTGCACGGGATGACGTACACACAGTCTTTAGTCATGTTCTCCTCCATAGGGGTTCTTACTCAGGAGAGATATCTGCTAAGTTTCGTCCAGCTTTTGAAGGTTGTTCTGATGTTATATGGACCACAGATCCTTTGTATTTTCTCTGACAACCCCTTCACATTTCTGAGTGTTGTTGTCCTCCTCTTGTACCCATCTATCCCAGTTTATTGGGCTGCTGCCATGTACCCAGGGTAGTAGTTACATTGTAGGGTATACTTATAATGACCAATTCTTTATCTAATGTCTCTGGGTCGCCACTTATGACTTTTGCTTGGTGTTGTAAGCAGAGGACGATCCCTTTCTTTACACTGTATGGATGCAATGATAACAGCAAAAATTGCAATATGAGCACTGGTAAAAAATGATTGCTGAAAACATTAGGTTTATAATACCCAGAAATTCATACACAGATATCCTCAAGGACACATGGCACAGTGGATAAAGTGACAGGACCCAAAGAGTGTGAGTTCAATAATCCATTAGACATGGCACATGGAACTAGAACAGTCCACCCCAGCGAGCGAAAGAAAGGGTTCAGTTTGACATTCCAACCACCTGAAGAAGGCCGGAGCATACAACAGCCAAAACGTTGTGATAAATATGGCAACAAAGATGAGGACAATAGTCCAAATAATGTAAATAGTATATATATATATATATATATATATATATATATATATATATTTGTGATTAATCCAATTCAGATTATGAACACATATTGTACTGAATCATACTTAAGTATTCTCTAATTTCTTATGTCGTATGCTAATTATATACAAATTATTTAATGCATGTAAATGTTATAAAAATATTCAATAAAAACAACATATGCAAATATACAGCTCAATAACAGAACAGAAATTATTAAATACAAATAAAAGAGGACAGTGTAAGAGACAGTTGAGATTTTCAGCAAAATTTGCCTTCCAAAATCTCTGGTTAAAATATGGAAGAAACCAAAAATGCCAAATAAATAGCCTGTTTAAAAATCCACTTATTTTAATTGTTTCTCCAATATTTCAACAGCACAATATTAGCTAACATTATTCTTTATTTTCTTATGGAATTGTGATTCTTATTGTTATTAACACACCAAGACATTTTTTTAACACATCGTATTTCTTGATATTTATTTCTTCAATATTTCAGTTGATCTATTCTTCAGTTTTGTTTGTACAATATTAGCTATTATTATATTTTTTTATCTTCTTGTGGAACTGGATTTTTTTATTGTGATTAACATCCCAAAACTTTTTCAGATTCTTTTAAGATATTCTTTTTCTTCAATATTTCAGTTGATCCATTGTTCATGTTTTTCTTCAGTTCCACAATATTAACTTTGTAATTTTATGGAACTGGATTTCTTATTATCATTAACATTCCAAGACTTCTTTAGAATATTTATGGCATATATTTTCTATTTATTTTTCTACAATATTTTAACTGATCCATTATTCATTTTTACTCAGATGTGCAATATTATCTGGTCTTATTTCCATTTTTTGTGTCAAACTGTATTTCTTATTGTTTATAATATTCTAGCACTTTTTTTAAATTATAGATCTCTTTCTTTTTTTACATATTCATTTTCTACAATATTTCAATTGATTCATACTTTCCTTAAGTGCACAATCTTAGCTAATATTCTTTATTTTTTAAAATGAAACTGGATTTTTTATTATCATTCGCATTTTAAAATGTCTTTTGAGTATTTCTTTCATTTGCCTTGTTTTTTTTTTCTACAATACTTTGTGGTACTTCATTCGTCAACTTTCCTCTTGTACACAATCCACATGTGAGAAACATTGGATAGGACTTCATTTTTGTTTTTTGTTTCAAAATCTTATACTCACAGGACAGATTGAGGGACAGGGGGAACCAGTGCATCACATGGGCTTGGATAAATGGATAGTAGAACAGGTCTTGGGATAAATAACAAAAAAACATAAACTTATTAAGAGCTACAAGGGACAGAAATATGAGGAGGGTCATGATTGCCTATGTCTTGAAGGGACACAGCACATAAAAGGAGTCGTCCCTGTCAGCTTTCTTTCTTTATCCTGAAAATGTAAAAGAAGAAAAAAGACCCACTTCCACTTTTTCATAAGAAGCCAATACCAGATAAGTGGGGGTGAATAGGGAAAGAGACTGAAGCTGAGATGCCATGTCAAGACAAATAAAATTGCTGATTCTTCTTTGGATATTATCAAGAATCTCCAAATATATAGCAGGAGCATCAGACCATATGTGGCAGCAATATTCAAAGCAACGATGAATGGTAGACTTACAAATATGTAAGATAGAATTTGGCAAGAAAAATTGTCTAGCTTGACACTGGGAACCAAATTTCTTAGCTGCAGACTTAGCAATTGATTCAATATAATCTTTCCAATTCTAATATTAGTGGTAATATTACCTGTTTATTTGGCATTCATTGACTGAGCAGCCAAAGTTATTGTTGGTTGAAATTTATGAAAATATTTCATTAAAACAATGGAAAATAGGTTTCTAAACTCCACTGTTATTGCTCTTTCCAATATTGATGGGGGTTTCCTTCTTAACATTTTGTAATGTGGAACATCAACCTCTTGATTATGCTATTATTTTCTCTTCAAGTTGCATATGCTATTCATTTTAGTTGTTGCTGATGTTGAAAGTCCTCAAGTGATGTGATTTTTGTTGCTTGGTATTTTGTTGTTTGTGATTCAGTAGCACCAGTCCATGAGGTTCAAAGAAGGATGGTAATTGCTAAGACTTACAGGGTTCATTCACTGGAAGTCATTTTTAATCAATGGCTAATCAGAAAATTATAAAATCCATATATCGTGGGGGGGGGGGCATGAGTTAATATTTATATATCTTGAGTATCTATAATTTCATGTTGATTATTTTTTTCTTTCTGGCAGCATCTATCAATCATAGATGTTTTTATCATTGAAAATAGTAAAACTAAAAAAAAACAATCAAGATGTTGACATTCCACACTACTTCAAATAAAAGATTAGGAAGGAAACACCCATCAATACTGGAAAGCATGATAACAGTTATTTTCCATAAAAATTGTTTTAAGAGAAAGATTTCAGAAATTATAGTTGAAATTAGTACAAGCTGCTCAGTCAGAGTATCCTAAATATTTCTGTATAAGGAAACAGCTTATATTACCATTACCGGGGGTCAGTGCAAGGATCTCGTGCCCCCATTCTACTACATCTAAAATTTCATAAGGTAGTATTCATATAAAATACAAATTTTATTGTAAACTAATTATGTACAATAATGGATCATATACAGTATAGGTGAACGATTCAATTAGAAAAACTTAAAATAAATACAATGTATCTAAATACAAATGAGAGACATGTCAAAATATATCATTTATCTTAAATAAATCTACTATGTTTTGTGGCAATTTTTAACATCAACTTGAGATTTTTCTTGTTAAAAAATTGAATAATTTAACACATTCAACATTATGGATAAAAAATAGTGATTTTCATAAAATGTTTTTTCAAGACTTAGCTTAAGCAAAATGAATTTATGTATTTGGTCGAAAAAAATAAAGATGATCCCAGAATGACATGAAAATCTGCAAAGATTTCTCCTCCTTTAATAGTTGGTTGTGTTTAATTTAATTTGTAACATTTATAAATGTAGGTAGAAAAAAAAAAAATCTTGATAAGATAACAAGTGTCACAAAGCCAGGGCCCCTAATCAGGCTTAGCCATCCCTGGCCTGGGGATTTGAGGGTATGCACTAGCTCTGACCATTACCGGTTGCTTATTAGACATTATATAATATGAAATGATAGTGTGTATGTAATAAATATATTGTTTTTTTTACTTTCTTAATTGAGCTCTTATTTAATGACTTTTTATTAAACTCCTTGCAAAAGAAATTAGTATTAATTATCCTCATATTAATATGCAAAAAACTTTCATTGCTCAAAGCTGAGAGATAATGTCAAAATATATTACAGTATCTTGTATACTGAACATAACAAAAGACTGCCACATATGTTATGAAGACAGACAAAACACTAATGCGAAAAGTAATTATGTTTGGGGCCACATAACAAAAGTAAGTGTTGATACTTGAGTATTTCTATTGATAATGTATAGACAGGCAAAAACATATTCTATTTTATCAGCAGATTTGTCGGAGGAGTTAACAAAAGAACAATCTTACTAGTTTTCATACTCAGAAAGCAAGAATTCAAAACAATAATATTAAATAATTTTAACTTTGCATCAAAATGATTCTCTATCCTCTATTCCATGAGTAATTTTGCTCCTAATATGATCCACATTTAGATTTGAAAGCCATTTTTCTATACATTCAAAGCAACAAATATTCTTCTGTTAATTTGCAATTAATTACCAGACTATCTTTTTGAATTGTCACTGTTTTCTGTCATTGAGTGTCAGAGGTTTTTGAATGATTATCAGCTGCCTGCCAATCATCTTGAGCTTGCTATTCAACCTATTTGCATATTCATTGTCATTCATTCACTTTCCAAGATGGCTGGCCTCCTTGCTCCTGCTGCTAACAATGTTGGTCACAATAGAAGACATTTTATTCCTCTTGCTTATGGAATAGAATATTTTATTTCCTGGTTTTGTCATTCAAAGCAATTCCAAATTGCCAATTTTAGTAAAGGAAATACAGAATGCTAATACAATGTATTATTTTGTTATATAAAATATGTTATTGAGATTGGTGTTAATCTCAGATTTTGTTTAGATAATTTAATAATTTATGATGATTATATCTTATACTATTATATTTGTATGTTACCCTTTTCTACTTAGGATCAGAGTGTAGTATCTTCCCGATCTTTGACCTTCAGAAGCTAGAATATAGATTTTTTCGCTAAGAAAACTACATAAGAATATAAAGCGAGAAGGAACAGAGAAAAATGGTGAAAAGAAGAAACAGGGAAAGAATGTGTGAAGGAAAAAAGATAAGATAATATAGATCCAAATCCAGAGCCTTGTAACTCCTCCCTGATTGACCTGGTCTTAAGGGGTGCAGCCATACTCACCACACTTGACCAATTGTGTTGGTGAAGCTATTTAACCCTATAGTTGAGCTGGATGGCCATTGAATCTGAGGAGTTCATCCAACCAGAGGAGGAATCCGTCGGTCTCAAGGCTAAGATCAAAGTGTAGTATCTGTTTGCGGATTACTCGCTGAATGATCGCCTATGGGGCCGGGATTCCTTCTCCGATACAGGCCGGCGGCAGGGATTCGTCCCTGCGCTGGTAGTATCGTGGCTATGTCTGACTAGCTATGACCAGCTATGACCAGCTTGGACAAGCTATGACCAGCTAAGACCAGCCAAGACCAGCTATGACTAGCTAAAGCCAAAGCACTGCGACCCGGGTGAAAACTCGGGTCCATTCCCCCTCCCTTCCCACGTTAAACTCGACCTTGTGTCACAACCTGGCCCGGTGGGAGGTCAAGTAAATCCCAAGGCTAAGATCAAAGTGTAGTATCTGTTCGCGGATTGCTCACTGAATGATCGCCTATGGGGCCGGGATTCTTCCTCCGATACAGGCCGGCGGCAGGGATTCGTCCCTGCGCTGGTAGTATCGTGGCTACGTCTGACTAGCTATGACCAGCTCTGACCAGCTTGGACAAGCTATGACCAGCCAAGACCAGCTATGACTAGCTAAAGCCAAAGCACTGCGACCCGGGTGAAAACTCGGGTCCATTCCCCCTCCCTTCCCACGTTAAACTCGACCTTGTGTCACAACCTGGCCATGTGGGAGGTCAAGTAAATCCCGAGGAATCCCTCGGTCTCAGGGCTAAGATCAAAGTGTAGTATCTGTTCGCGGATTGCTCACTGAATGATCGCCTATGGGGCCGGGATTCTTCCTCCGATACAGGCCGGCGGCAGGGATTCGTCCCTGCGCTGGTAGTATCGTGGCTACGTCTGACTAGCTATGACCAGCTTGGACAAGCTATGACCAGCTAAGACCAGCCAAGACTAGCTAAAGCCAAAGCACTGCGACCCGGGTGAAAACTCGGGTCCATTCCCCCTCCCTTCCCACGTTAAACTCGACCTTGTGTCACAACCTGGCCATGTGGGAGGTCAAGTAAATCCCGAGGAGGAATCCCTCGGTCTCAAGGCTAAGATCAAAGTGTAGTATCTGTTCGCGGATTGCTCACTGAATGATCGCCTATGGGACCGGGATTCCCTCTCCGATACGGGCCGGGATTCCCTCTCCGATACGGGCCGGCGGCGGGGATTCGTCCCTGCGCTGGTGGTATCGTGGCTACGTCTGACTAGCTATGACCAGCTTGGACAAGCTATGACCAGCTAAGACCAGCCAAGACCAGCTATGACTAGCTAAAGCCAAAGCACTGCGACCCGGGTGAAAACTCGGGTCCATTCCCCCTCCCTTCCCACGTTAAACTCGACCTTGTGTCACAACCTGGCCATGTGGGAGGTCAAGTAAATCCCGAGGAGGAATCCCTCGGTCTCAAGGCTAAGATCAAAGTGTAGTATCTGTTCGCGGATTGCTCACTGAATGATCGCCTATGGGACCGGGATTCTTCCTCCGATACGGGCCGGCGGCGGGGATTGGTCCCTGCGCTGGTGGTATCGTGGCTACGTCTGACTAGCTATGACCAGCTTGGACAAGCTATGACCAGCTAAGACCAGCCAAGACCAGCTATGACTAGCTAAAGCCAAAGCACTGCGACCTGGGTGAAAACTCGGGTCCATTCCCCCTCCCCTTCCCACGTTAAACTCGACCTTGTGTCACAACCTGGCCATGTGGGAGGTCAAGTAAATCCCGAGGAGAAATCCCTCGGTCTCAAGGCTAAGATCAAAGTGTAGTATCTGTTCGCGGATTGCTCACTGAATGATCGCCGGGATTCTTCCTCCGATACAGGCCGGCGGCGGGGATTGGTCCCTGCGCTGGTAGTATCGTGGCTACGTCTGACTAGCTATGACCAGCTCTGACCAGCTTGGACAAGCTATGACCAGCTAAGACCAGCTATGACTAGCTAAAGCCAAAGCACTGCGACCCGGGTGAAAACTCGGGTCCATTCCCCCTCCCCTTCCCACGTTAAACTCGACCTTGTGTCACAACCTGGCCATGTGGGAGGTCAAGTAAATCCCAAGGAGGAATCCCTCGGTCTCAAGGCTAAGATCAAAGTGTAGTATCTGTTCGCGGATTGCTCACTGAATGATCGCCTATGGGGCCGGGATTCTTCCTCCGATACAGGCCGGCGGCAGGGATTGGTCCCTGCGCTGGTAGTATCGTGGCTACGTCTGACTAGCTATGACCAGCTCTGACCAGCTTGGACAAGCTATGACCAGCTAAGACCAGCCAAGACCAGCTATGACTAGCTAAAGCCAAAGCACTGCGACCCGGGTGAAAAAACGGGTCCATTCCCCCTCCCTTCCCACGTTAAACTCGACCTTGTGTCACAACCTGACCGTGTGGGAGGTCAAGTAAATCCCGAGGAGGAATCCCTCGGTCTCAAGGCTAAGATCAAAGTGTAGTATCTGTTCGCAGATTACTCTCTGAATGATCGCCTATGGGGCCGGGATTCCTTCTCCGATACAGGCCGGCGGCTGGGATTCGTCCCTGCGCTGGTAGTATCGTGGCTAAGTCTGACTAGCTATGACCAGCTTGGACAAGCTATGACCAGCTAAGACCAGCCAAGACCAGCTATGACTAGCTAAAGCCAAAGCACTGCGACCCGGGTGAAAACTCGGGTCCATTCCCCCTCCCTTCCCACGTTAAACTCCGACCTTGTGTCACAACCTGGCCATGTGGGAGGTCAAGTAAATCCCAAGGCTAAGATCAAAGTGTAGTATCTGTTCGCGGATTGCTCACTGAATGATCGCCTATGGGACCCGGATTCTTCCTCCGATACGGGCCGGCGGCAGGGATTGGTCCCTGCGCTGGTGGTATCGTGGCTACGTCTGACTAGCTCTGACCAGCTCTGACCAGCTTGGACAAGCTATGACCAGCTAAGACCAGCCAAGACCAGCTATGACTAGCTAAAGCCAAAGCACTGCGACCCGGGTGAAAACTCGGGTCCATTCCCCCTCCCTTCCCACGTTAAACTCGACCTTGTGTCACAACCTGGCCCGGTGGGAGGTCAAGTAAATCCCGAGGAGTTCATCCAACCAGAGGAGGAATCCCTCGGTCTCAGGGCTAAGATCAAAGTGTAGTATCTGTTCGCGGATTACTCACTGAATGATCGCCTATGGGGCCGGGATTCTTCCTCCGATACAGGCCGGCGGCAGGGATTCGTCCCTGCGCTGGTAGTATCGTGGCTACGTCTGACTAGCTATGACCAGCTCTGACCAGCTTGGACAAGCTATGACCAGCTAAGACCAGCCAAGACTAGCTAAAGCCAAAGCACTGCGACCCGGGTGAAAACTCGGGTCCATTCCCCCTCCCTTCCCACGTTAAACTCGACCTTGTGTCACAACCTGGCCATGTGGGAGGTCAAGTAAATCCCGAGGAGGAATCCCTCGGTCTCAAGGCTAAGATCAAAGTGTAGTATCTGTTCGCGGATTGCTCACTGAATGATCGCCTATGGGGCCGGGATTCCCTCTCCGATACGGGCCGGGATTCCCTCTCCGATACGGGCCGGCGGCGGGGATTCGTCCCTGCGCTGGTGGTATCGTGGCTACGTCTGACTAGCTATGACCAGCTTGGACAAGCTATGACCAGCTAAGACCAGCCAAGACCAGCTATGACTAGCTAAAGCCAAAGCACTGCGACCCGGGTGAAAACTCGGGTCCATTCCCCCTCCCTTCCCACGTTAAACTCGACCTTGTGTCACAACCTGGCCATGTGGGAGGTCAAGTAAATCCCGAGGAGGAATCCCTCGGTCTCAAGGCTAAGATCAAAGTGTAGTATCTGTTCGCGGATTGCTCACTGAATGATCGCCTATGGGACCGGGATTCTTCCTCCGATACGGGCCGGCGGCGGGGATTGGTCCCTGCGCTGGTGGTATCGTGGCTACGTCTGACTAGCTATGACCAGCTTGGACAAGCTATGACCAGCTAAGACCAGCCAAGACCAGCTATGACTAGCTAAAGCCAAAGCACTGCGACCTGGGTGAAAACTCGGGTCCATTCCCCCTCCCCTTCCCACGTTAAACTCGACCTTGTGTCACAACCTGGCCATGTGGGAGGTCAAGTAAATCCCGAGGAGGAATCCCTCGGTCTCAAGGCTAAGATCAAAGTGTAGTATCTGTTCGCGGATTGCTCACTGAATGATCGCCGGGATTCTTCCTCCGATACAGGCCGGCGGCGGGGATTGGTCCCTGCGCTGGTAGTATCGTGGCTACGTCTGACTAGCTATGACCAGCTCTGACCAGCTTGGACAAGCTATGACCAGCTAAGACCAGCTATGACTAGCTAAAGCCAAAGCACTGCGACCCGGGTGAAAACTCGGGTCCATTCCCCCTCCCCTTCCCACGTTAAACTCGACCTTGTGTCACAACCTGGCCATGTGGGAGGTCAAGTAAATCCCAAGGAGGAATCCCTCGGTCTCAAGGCTAAGATCAAAGTGTAGTATCTGTTCGCGGATTGCTCACTGAATGATCGCCTATGGGGCCGGGATTCTTCCTCCGATACAGGCCGGCGGCAGGGATTGGTCCCTGCGCTGGTAGTATCGTGGCTACGTCTGACTAGCTATGACCAGCTCTGACCAGCTTGGACAAGCTATGACCAGCTAAGACCAGCCAAGACCAGCTATGACTAGCTAAAGCCAAAGCACTGCGACCCAGGTGAAAAAACGGGTCCATTCCCCCTCCCTTCCCACGTTAAACTCGACCTTGTGTCACAACCTGACCGTGTGGGAGGTCAAGTAAATCCCGAGGAGGAATCCCTCGGTCTCAAGGCTAAGATCAAAGTGTAGTATCTGTTCGCGGATTGCTCACTGAATGATCGCCTATGGGACCGGGATTCTTCCTCCGATACAGGCCGGCGGCAGGGATTGGTCCCTGCGCTGGTGGTATCGTGGCTACGTCTGACTAGCTCTGACCAGCTCTGACCAGCTAAGACCAGCCAAGACCAGCTATGACTAGCTAAAGCCAAAGCACTGCGACCCGGGTGAAAACTCGGGTCCATTCCCCCTCCCCTTCCCACGTTAAACCCCGACCTTGTGTCACCACCTGGTCCTGTGGGAGGTCAAGTGAATCCCGAGGAGGAATCCAACCTTTAACAGCTCTTGTTTTTTGTGCTGCTGTGGTTCCACTTACCCCCCCCCTTACCAAACCCTGTCGTTGACCACTCAGATTTTGAATTCAGAATTTTCCTTCTCCTAGATCAGTTGCCACACAAGGCCATAGGTCCTACTGTTTACCCATAGCTGGGTGGGAGAAGAGACAGATTCATATCTTTCTCAAACATATTTGCACATAAATGAATGTAATGAACTCAATTGGAATTCAAACTAAGCTCACTGATTCCACAATCTGATCTGCTATCCATTACTCCATTATGAGAGATAATGGGAAAAAAAGGAAACAAAGTAAAAATAGAAAAAAGAAAGGATGGAGATGAAAGAAGAGATAAGATTTTTGGCTAAACATCAAAGGGAATGTGTGAAAAATTGAATGGCAGGTAAGCATAGAAAGGACAAAATATTGTGACAAATTGAAATTCCTAATGATAAAACAGAATACAATGAGAAATATTTGAATATTGCTTATTTCTTTATTCACATATGAAAATTATCCATATTTCTTTAAAATTTAGATAAAAACATGAATGTGCAACAAAGATTGAAAGAGATAAGGAAGAGAATGCACAGATACAGACAAAGGTTCTAAAAAGAACATAAGTTTTTAGATAATTTTAGTTAATACATTGGTCCAACAAGTGTATTATGATGGGATTGCTTCAATTTTTCTACTCCAAAGGTGAAATTATATATATATATATATATATGAAATTGTGTATTTAGGCAGCACTCCCTCTTTTATACATGTTTCATTAAAGACGACACAGTTCCTTAAGGGGCATTTGAACCACTTAAGGAACTGTCTTCCTGATCAAACCAAACTCATAAATAATTACATCAGTCACACTAATACATGTCTATCCAGACAACATACATTACACCTATCTGACCAGATCTCTATTAGAACTCATTTAAACACACAAAAAACTACCAGCCACCATCCAAAACATACTACTAGAGAATACAAGCATAATAATCTCTTCCACATGTAATAAAACTTTTAAAATAATGAATGCCTTAATAATAAAAAGAAAAAGCCAACATTCAGTAACATTAACTATGAACATGGCCACAATGTCCTGACTGTGTTTGGAAAATAAAACATTCTTGTAACTCTAGATATATACATAACACAACCCATACATTCAGTTAAAAGTAAAAAAATAAAATCATCTTTGATGATGGCTAAAATTATGGCTGAAAGTGCTCAGACATGCGGAACTTTTGGACAGTTTTTACACACTTTGTGTTCAGAAAAGAAAACATTTGTATGAACACAAGAAAAATTAAAAAGCTTAATCACAGGACCTTGTCAGTTGTTTTTAATGATACACACACACACACACACACACACACACACACACACATACATACATACATATATATATATATATATATATATATATATAGGATGACACACAAGAATGACTGGATGCCGTATAGATCTGAAGACAGTCAAAGAACTGATCATCCCAAACCTTGTTAGAAAATAAAGTAGTTAAAGACACTAGTTTAAATAATTTATGGAATAGTGACAATAAATCACCTGAAAATTTCAGGCAATGAGATATAGACAAAAGAAGATGTAAAAAAAAAATGCCTAGTCTGAGTCATTTATGAAATAATAACAAAAATTTTAAAAAAATAAAGATTTTGACAGTGAAGAAGGCCATTCTGATCAAAACTTTAAATGAAAGTAAGAATAATTTATGATTTCTGAAATAATATTTTTTCACAGCACCCTGACCTGAATTTGAACACTGATCACTGGTACAAGAGGAAACAATTCAACTCCTTTAATTGCTAGACCATTGCAATCACCAACAGAGATACAAATTCAGAAAAAACAAAAAACAAAACTAGCCATGGCCACTTAACCAATACATCAAAATGTGTGAAGAAGAATAAGAAGTCAGGACAATATCAGAAGCATATTTAAAAAGCAATTCTATGATCTGCAAATACTTCACTGGAAGAAAATATGATCAAGAACTGCATGCGTAATAGTTCAAGCAATTGTGGCAGAAAGTACAGAGATAAAGTACAGAAAGTGGCTGCCATCTAAAAAATAAGATTTGAGGAACATGGGAAGACACTTGAAAATCTGATACAGCTGACCATACATTAAAGGAGAGTGGGTCCATCAACCTTTGTTGAATAAAGAAAAGAAAAAAAGAGAAGCCATGTTGGATAAGAAGATCAAAGGACTATGTTCATATGGCTCACTGAGTAAACCAAGTATCAACATTAGTAGTGTGTGGATACCATTAATCATGAAGCAGCGGACAATGCACCTGGATGAACGTGGATGTTGAAGTTCAAACAATGGTCAGAATGTCAGTGCAAAGATCAAAGAGGACTGGAAACAGACACACAAAATCCATATGTGATGTACATGGAAGAAATGTGTGTGTATTCATGTGCCCCAATTAAAATTCAACAATGTTCTGGAACTCAAAACACTTACAAGAAAGGCAGCAGATGATACAGATGAAACAAGAAGAAAATAAACTTATCTCCTATGTAGCATAACCCTTCAGGTTTTTGGCGATCATTTTCATTGTAGCTCTTAGTAAATTTTGACTTTTTGTTATTTCTCCTGAATCCTTTCTTTCCGTCCATTTACTCATGCTTCTTGGTAGGTTATGCATTGTTTTCCTGTGTCTGTCTTACCTTCAATCTGTCTTGTGAGTGTCAAATTTTCCAAGCCCTATTTCCTCATTATGTGCCATAGAAATTTCAACTCTTCTTGATTTGAAGTATAAGTTTCCTTTTTGTTTCCATTTTCTCTAAAAGTTTATTGTTGCTCACATGTTCAGTCTATGGTATTCTCAGCATCCTTCTGTAGAGCCACATTTCTATTGCTTCCAGTCTCTTCTAGTTCTGTGAAGAGATTTTTCAGCATTCACCGCTATATAGGAAGGGTGATACTTTGTAACAGTTCAGTACTCTCTTCTTTGAAATTAAATTTTCCTTATTTATTAATACTATGCTTAGCTTTTGGAAGGTACCTTTCTGTCATGTTTTATAAAAAAATAAACTGATATTGCAATTAGCAAATCACAATCTTTTCTTCAGTGAACTCATTGCAGTGAGTGTTACCAATTTGATATCAATAATAAAGCCTTAAAACATAAAACCTTCAGTCCTATACTTTGAGAAATAAATAAAAGTGGAATTCTCAATTATTTTATATTTCTTAGAAATGCTTTTGAATATTCTTTCAAATATATATATATATATATATATATATATTTTTTTTTTTTTCTTAGAAATGCTTTTGAATATACTTTCAAATATATATATATATATATATATATATATATATATATATATATATATATATATATATATATATTTTATATATATATATAAGATAAACCTAAGGAGCCAGGCAAACCTACTTCGTTTTCACCTAAATGTCCAGAATTAACCAGACAATCCGTTTAGGTGAAATCTAGGTAAGTTTGCCTGGCTCCTTAGGTTTATCTTACGTTTGCTCTACTTTGTGTATTGCGCACTTTACGTAATTGCTTTTACTTGTTTTGGAGGTTTTTTTCTTTGGACTCCGAGCTTGAACACTGGCCGACTGTTTTCACCTCAATTTCATGTTCTTGGTTCTTTCTTTTTTTATTCCTCATTTTTCCTTGGGTACTGGTTTGTTCTACTACAAGCCGAAATACCCAAGGTTTTCCAAGCAGGTACCAACATTTTTATATATATATATATATATATATATATATATATATATATATATGTGTGTGTGTGTGTGACACAAAATTGAAGGAATTTGAACACTAAAAAAAATACTTTTAACACCTAATTTCCACCAAAAACAAGCAAGTAATGTTTCATCATTGTAGAACAGACTTTTAGATTTCTCCAGTCATGTAGTTCTCAGCTTCCTCCTGTAGAATTACATTTCTTTTATTTTGAGTCTTTTCTTCATCTGTGAGGAGATTTTCCAGCATTCACTGCCATATAGGAGGACTGATATTACATAACAGTTCAGTACTCTTTGTTTCTAATGAAATTTTCCTATTTCTTAATACTTTACTTAGATTTTAAAAGTCATCTCTTGCTATCGCAATGTGCCTCTGGGTTTCAGTGTTACACTTTCCATCCCCTGCTTAGACAATTCTCAGATATTTCAGTTTTTATACTTGCTTGATCTACAATTTGTAATTGCTGGGCTGTCCGTTTTACTAAGAGCCATACGCTCGATCTTCTTGCAATTGCTGTTTAGTCCTTTATTCTTGCGATCCGACACTTCGTTCTGTGACAGGTTTTTCTAGTTCCCTTTCTATGAATACTGTTTCAACTGCATATCTTATATTGTCAATATTGTGGCAACCAATAATGAATCCTGGTAGGACTTCGAATTCTCTCTGAATTGTAAGTCCAGTGAGAAGACACATCCTTGCCTTCTATTCTTTTCTATTTCTGTATATTTAGTGAATTTATGTTCCATCTGTATGCAGGGGCTTTGCTGCCAGTTTAGTTTCTGGGTTATTCTAATATCCTTCCCAAGTATGTCAAGGTTACCTAGCACTTTTAACAATTCTTTGTGATGTACCTTATCCAATGCTTTTGGATAATTTATAAAACAGGTATACATCCTTTTGCATTTGTATTGCTCTTATGATTCTGGGCATAAATATTGCATTCCTTGTTCCAGTGTTTTTAACAAACCTGCACTGTTCTTGTCCTATGAAATATACAATAGTGGGTCTTCCAGTATATCACCATTATTGTATATTTCATTTATTATGTCTCTAATCTTATCAATGTTGGAATCATCTAAGGCTGCCAGCATCTCTATTACAATTCTGTTTAGTCCTGCTGCTTTGTTCTTGTTCAATTTGGCCACTGCTGATTTCATTTCAGTTTTTTAAATATTTTTGGTCCTTCGATATTTCTGTTTATTTCAGTTGTCCTCTTTCAACATAGAAGAAGATTCTGATGTATTCATTCCATCTCATCAGTGTCCTGTTCTTGAATTTTATGCATCCTGTTGACAGCCATGTCTTTTGTCATGCTATTTCTTTTATTTTTTTTATGCATATCTGCTTTATCTGTGGTAGTCAAAAAAATTAGTCCTCCCTTCAAAACATTTTTTAAAAATACAAAGATCTTTTTGATGTTTGAAATTCTGAACTTTAACTCAGTTTGAATACTGATCAGTGAGAAAAATGCAACTATCTCAACCAATAAACCTTCTCTATTGTACTTACATTATTTTATTATGTGCTTATTATGAGTTATGTGCTTGCATAATTATTATTAAATTTTATCACATGTTTTACACTCACTTGTTTATGCCTTTTGTCTTGTTATGGAAAATATACTAAATAATCATTCAATCAAGACTTGCAATTGTACAAAAGAGGAACATTGTAGTTAACAGATCTTAATCATGCTTCTGCTTTGTAAATGATAAAATCTTTATGAATACATACTGTATATATCTATAAGGTGAAAGAAGGCAACATATCTCTTTTCTTTGTTTCATTCTCTCATTTGTTTTTATAAAGAATTTATGTCAATGTTTTTATTTTGCATAGAACACAAAGCTCCAAATCTGTGTATACCAGAAACATGAAACCTTTTGCACATACTAAAAGAACACAAGTTAGGGAATCTTTAGCTGTTTGAAATTGGAGATGACACATATTTCATGTATTATTTATGCACATGTTCATGATACTGAGTTTGAAAACGATGTTAGATTTAACACAGGAGATGTGAATGTTTAACACATATATAGATATATGTTCTGATTCTTGAGGGGATGGATTAGAAATTCTTTCTAAATAAATACAACTGAGAAAGAGGATTTTTCTCTGCACACTGAAAGAAAACTGTTAAACATTTTTATGATTTGAATATTTTGGTTTAGGATAAATCTGGATAAACTTAATGATTCAAAACATCTGACTGGTTTGTATGTGTATATCATTATAATCATGTCTTGGCTTCCAGTTTTCAATGTATTTCTATTGTAAAAAAATAGTTTTCAGTGCATTTCTATAGCAACATCATTTTTTTTGCTTTTTAGCTTATATATATGTGCTAATGAAGGCATCCATTAGACTTAATGCTATATCACTTCCTATTGATAGAATTTGTATTAAAATTATTTTCAAATAAATAAAGCGAAATACTTTGTAACAAGCCAAACTTCAACTAAATTTAAAATTTAAAGTTAGCTTTACTTGTAACTCTACTAATCCCTTATCAGCAGGAATCTAATGTTTAATGATTTGGGGGCACCCAAGCATTTAATTTCAAAAAATTATTTTATAACAAATTGTGGAAATGTTTATTATGGAAAAAACTAATAATCATTGCATAAAATAATGATATCCATGAAAATACAGGTTCATTTTTTTTAAAAAAAATATATTATTTCTGTAATAAAAAATGACTGTCGGTGGCCAGAAATTAAAACAAGAATTACTTTTTGAAAATGGTACTATACGCATAAAGTAAAATTACTGTAATTGATTTTACTAAATTAATACATTGTAAATCAGAAAGAAAGAAATTGTCATTAGTCAAGAATTAATGCAAGTGTAATGGACAGAATAATGTAATTATATATATAATTTATTTTTGAGATTCTTTGCTTAGTACTGATATTGACAAAGCTTAGCTTAGTCTACCACAAGGCTACAATATGAAGGCACTTAATGATGGCTGCACTCATTACACTAGTAAATAATAACTAGATAAATAAGTAGCAGTTTTCATCCTTAGTGTTGTTGCATTACTTTGGCCTTGTACAAAATTAAGCTTAGTAAAATAAATAAATACATCTCCCTTTTCAGTGACAGCTAGCCAGCCTGCCTTGTAGACCAATTTGCAAGTGCAAAATTTAGTCCCCATGGGTGCACCACATCCACTACACTGTGACCTTGTGCCAAATTAAGCTAAACTTAGCTAATAAGTAGGGTCAGCTTAGTGGGGCCTTCAGTGAGAATCAAATGCACCTAACTTGTGATTTGGTCATTGAACCAATATGTTAAGTTAATTATTAAGATTTACTTACTGAAAACACAAAATTAGAGGAGTGGTGTAAGATAGGTGTTTAATTTATTTATTATGATTAATTTACTTACTTGTGATACAAAATTATAATAGTAGGGTACCCAGTGAGGCTCAAACTCACCTCAGTTGTGAATTGGTCATTGAAATAAAACTGTCAATCTCTCCATTATGTATCTAATTTATTTATTATGACACAAAATAGACACAAGATAAATGTTTAATTTATTTATTATGATACAAAATTGGAGTGGTAGGTTACCTACTTAGGTTTGGTCTTACAGTATTATCTTGTCAGTCATTACACCAGATTTGTTATCCTTCATCATACTTCGCTATTTAGTTTCTTCCAGTACAAAGTCATAAGTATAAGGCACTGAGTTAGAATTGAACTCACAAAAATTGCCTGGTTCTTAAGACCTACGGTAATGAAATGGCTGACAGTTTTATTTCAATGAGCAGTAGTTTACTTATCATTACTTCACTAAACTTTGCTTAGCCTTAGTCTGACACAAGGTCACATTTCTGAAGAACCCTGTGACTATCAAACTCATTTCATGAGCAAATGTCTTCAGAATGTTCCTGCTACTGAACTATATTATTTACTAAAATTAGTTAATTATAGAAGAAGGTTGCAGTAGGAGGACACCCAGTGAGGATCGCACTTTCTATTCTTGTAAATTGGTCTGTGAGACAAGCTTGATAACCTCTGTGCTACAGTACATGTGCAAGAATACTAACTTGGACCATTCTTTAAGTGCAGCAGTATTTCTTTGTAGTGAAAAGGGGTGTGTGTATTTGTGAACACAAAACCTGAAATTAAAGAATCACTTTTCAATTGAATAGAGAGAGAAAGGTGGTTGGTGTTGTTGACGATATATATTTCCTTTGTTGCCAGTCACCTGCTACAAATCTTTTGTGAAGAGGACACAACAATAAGCATACGGCTTATCCACATTATAGTGTCACCCAGAGATTGCCTATTCACTTCTTTAGTGTTGCCACCTTTTGAGTTGAAAAGGGGTGAAAAAGAGAGAACAGAAAAGCCAACAAAATGAAAGTCTCTGTTTCTATTTCTCTGTCTCTGCTTTCCTTTCTTTATTTATTTCTCTTTCTCTCTCTCTCTCTGCTTCTCTCTCTCTCTCTCTGCTTCTCTCTCTCTCTCTGCTTCTCTTTCTCTCTCTCTACTTCTCTTTCTTTCTCTCTCTCTTTCTTTTTCTCTCTCTCTCTCTCTCTGAAGCACTGTATTTTAACAGATTGATGGCTGATTAACTTACTTGTGATACAAAATTATAATAGTAGGGTACCCAGTGAGGCTCAAACTCACCTCAGTTGTGAATTGATCATTGAAATAAAATTGTCAATCTCTCCATTATGTATCTAATTTATTTATTATGACACAAAATAGACACAAGATATATGTTTAATTTATTTATTATGATACAAAATTGGAGTGGTAGGTTACCTACTTAGGTTTGGTCTTACAGCATTATCTTGCCAGTCATTACACCAGATTTGTTATCCTTCATCATACTTCGCTATTTAGTTTCTTCCAGTACAAAGTCATAAGTATAAGGCACCAAGTTAGAATTGAAAGTCTCTGTTTCTCTTTCTCTGTCTCTGCTTTTCTTTCTTTCTTTATTTCTCTCTCTCTCTCTCCCTCTGTGCTTCTCTCTTTACTTCTCTTTCTCTCTCTCTCTCTTTCTTTCTCTTCTTTCTTTCTCTCTCTCTTGCTACTCTCTCTCTTGCTGCTTTTCTTTCTCTCTGCTTCTCTTTCTCTCTCTCCTTCTTTCTCTCACTCTCTGAAGCACTATATTTTAACAGATTGATGGCTGAAGCCAGGGAATATAAAGGTATTGCCTGCCTTTACAGAAATTTACTCACAAGAAATCCTTATATAAAGCAATAGAAGATTTTAACAGAAATGTTCTTCTCTATGCCATGTCCCTTCAGGACAGAAGGCAATGAGAAACCACTCCACTATCACTCCCAAGATAACAGAAGTATATAACTAAAATTTTTTTTACTTTGTTTCTGAATATTAAAGCACGAGCAAAACAAGAAACAATTATTAACTACACTATTTATATATTATTATCCTTATTTTTGTTGTTGTTACCATAACATTTCAGCTGTTGTACCCTCTTGCCTTCATCAGGTGTATTTTGATCTGGTTAACCTACAGTAAACAATAGCCTCATGGATTACAGTATTAGTTTACAAATTAGGTGACATAGTAATTGTGAGTTCAATCCTTGTGCCAGACAGTGTGTACTTGGACTCAGTGGAAATAGAATGAGCAATAACTGAAGAGTACTAAAAATAAGAACTAGACAAGATATCCCTAGACATGGACGATGAAATGAGAACAGTCTACCCTGTGGAGTTCAAAATTCCCTGTAGGTCACCCCAGAAATTCAAAAAGAAATTATGTAATTATTGAGTTAATCTATTTATAGATCATTGTGTACCTCCTGATTGTTTCCATATCTCTTGTTTTTCTTTACAAATGACCCTGATTATAAGTGCACTGTTACTGTAATCTTTTGTTGGATAGAACTGTGGTTGATATATGAGGGGGTGCTGCAAAGTTTAAACCAGCTCCCCCAATTCTTACCAGTGTCAGCATTTTTTTTTCTGTATTTCTTCTTCGTCAAGCCAAAATCTTTTTAGCACTTTTTCATATATGTACTGGGTATGGCATATGCAGTTACTCATTATTCATTTTATCATAAACAAAAAGGTCTTAGGTTTGGGTTAATAAAAGTTTATAGGTTGATTGTTATATTTATTGACAATATTATACAGATATTTACAATTCAAGATTGTCACCCTTTGCTTTCACCATGGCCCTTAATCTCTAAGTAAATGTCTTCTTCATCACCTCTTCACTCAAATTGTATCACAACATCAAAAGAACTTAAGTAGAGATATATGAAACCTCACTCTCCAATATATTCCATATTGCATAGTCTATAGGATTAAATGTTACAACTTGGTAATGGCCAAATTGGCTTTTCAGAAATCCATAGAAATATCTCTTGCATTAATTCTGGGTGAAATTGGCCATGTGTGAGTGAAGACATAGCAACTTCCAAATGTGACTGACAACCAAGGCAACACATCTTTCTCTAGCATTTGCTGGTAAAATCTGCTAATCATTTTCACTCCTTCTTCAATGAACAGCAAGAATGATTTTGAATTATCAGAACAGCAATTGGTTTCTGTTGCTTGAAATGTGTTCTAACACCTTCAGGAATGTTTCCTTGTGTAGTGGCATAAACCCTATCATTCTGGTAGTCGACCACAGCTTTCACAGTGAATAAATTTCTCGTTCAACCTAACAGAGACTTCATTTACAGCATTCTACATTGCCTTCAACATATGTGTGGGTAGTCAAGCTGTTTGGTTGTCAGAACCATTATATGTCAATAAATGATTGTAGAGTCACACACACACACACACACACACACACACATTTACACATTCATTTTATCATAAAATAAAAAGTTTTAGGTTTTCTTTAATATAAGCTTACAGGTTGATTGTTATCGTTATTAGCAATATTTTAGATATATTTACAATTCAAAATGGCAACCCCTTGCTTTCACCATAGACGTTAATCTCTTCTCAACTGAAGTACAGTACTTCTTTACCACCTCTTCACTCAAATTGTGCCAAACACATCAAAAGAGCTTCTTTCAAGTCTGACACATTTGAGTATGAGATACATGAAACATCGCCCTGCAATATGGGCCACATTGCAAAATCTGGGCTTATGGCCATATCACCTTAAAACACCAGTTCCTGTACAGTCACCAAAGTTAAGCAACATTGAGCCTGATCAGCACCTAGATGGGTGATCACTTGGAAATACTAGGTACTGTAAGCTTGGATGTACAGGTGGTGTAATGGATAATGGCTAGGAATTGTTAATCAGAAAGCCAAATTCCAATTCCAGTTGGGTTCATTATATTCATGTATATGCAAATAAACTTAGGAAAACTAAGAATCCACCTATTTTTCCCCAGCTATGAGTTAATTAAAGACTCATATCACTAAATCATTATCTCAGAAAAAAGGATTTCTTACAATCTAAAAAGATTTTCTGGCTTTAAATAAAATGCAATAGGTTGATAAACCATAGAAAATTAATCAATCACGTCTATAGGATTAATAGCAGGATTTGATGGAGGACAAATTGACTTGTCAAAGTATCCATTGAAATTTCATTTGCACCAGTTCTGTGTTAAATTGACTGTGTGCAAGAATGCCATCTTGAGTGAAGATATAATGACTTCCTAATGTGGCTGATAACCAGGGCAACACTTCTTTCTCCAGAATTTTCTGGTAAAATCTGCTATTTACTTTCACTCCCTCAATGAACACCAAGGGGGATTTTGAATCATCAGAAGCAATGGCAGTGTAAACCCTGGACCAGTTGGTTTCTGTTGCTTGAAATGGGTTCTCCACCTTCAGGAATGTTTTCTTGTGAAATTGCATAAAGTCTATCATTTTGGTAGTTGACCACAAGCTTTAGTGTGAAGAACATCTCATACAACAAAACAAAGACTTTATCTATGGCATGCTGCATCAACTCCAAGATTTTTTTCCTTCTGCCAAGCCATTTTTGTTTGGAAGCATTTGAGAGCTGTTGTCATTGACTCTTGTCTGGTTTTAGCCTGTAAATCCTCTTTTACAATCCTCCTTACAAACCTATCTGAAATATCCAGCTCTTTTGCCATATTCCTCATGATTCTTCGTAGATTTCTTTTCACCCTCTTCTTGATGGCTTCAATGATTCTCCTGGCATAAACTGAATGGTTTCTTCCTGAAATTGGATTTGGTTAAATTGTTTGCTCCTCTTGAAACCTTTTCTACATATTAAAAGGTTGTTCTGCAAATATTCAACTATCCTATCACCTCATAATTCTTCATACCAGCCATTTTCAATGTGACAATTTGATCATGTTATATTTGAGACACCATATTTAATTAAACTGTAAACAATAAAACAAAATGTCTGTAAGCCTTATGCATAATTTGAAACTATTTTTGCCAGTAGGTACATTACAATTTGTTTTTGGCTCAGTTAATCTCACAGGACATTGCTCATTTAATTATCACTGAATCAACTGTCTTGACTGAACTTCTGGTTTACTTTTATTTTTATTTTCTCTTCTCTCTGCTTTTTTCAGCTTCTCTCCCCTCTCTTTTTACCTCTTTGTTTCTTTCTCAGTTTATCTTTACCACCACCTCGCTTTGTTTTCCTCTCTCTCATCTCACCATCTCCCACATTCTCTATGTTATTTTTTCCTTCTGTCTTTGGTGTATATTCCTTTCTTCCTCTTACTCTACTTTTCTTCTTCTGTCTCTTTCTTCTTGTTTTCTGCCTCAGTCTTTGCCTTTCCCTCCTTGTCTTTTGCTTCCACTTGGGCCTTTTCTTTGTATTTACCTTTTTGTTTTTCTGCTGTCTTCTTGGTCTCTCTGTGTTTACTCTCCTCTTGTGTTCCTCTCTCTTTGCATTTGACTTTCTGTCTCCCCTCTGCTTTTCTATTCCCATCTCACTCTTTGCTGTCTCCACCCTGTCCTTACTCTCCTCTGGATCTCTCTCTCTTTATCCTTTTCTCTCTGTTTTTGTCATCCTTTCAAAGCCTGTCTTCCCCATCCTCTTAGTTTTTTTTCTCTCTCTCTCTCTCTCTCTCATATATCATTTTTCTTTCCTCTTTGAATTTGACTTTTATCACTCTGTCTTTGTCTTCCTCATACTCTCTTTCTCTTCAGTCATCTTCATCAACCTGGGGATTTTCTTTTCAGTATTATTCACATTTTATTATGAATTGTCAAACTCATTTCCTGCCTTTCTTGAAATCAGAAACACACTTTTAAAAAAATATTTATCAAGAAAATTTATAAATGAACAAGTTGTAGCCATTATTTTTACAAAAAGAAGATGGAAGCCAGAGTATGAATGTTGGTACCATTACTGAAGGCCTGAATGATCTTTTTCCTCTCACCATTGCTCAGTTGGGAAAACAGTGGATCTGACACAAAATGATTTTAACCTGTTCTCTTTCTAGCTGAATAACTCAAAAGGTTTTTCAGTGATTCTTACAAAAAATGGTGTCAAGATGGTTAAATGTCTTATTTGAAAACCTGGAAAAAAGAAACACAGTTTAGTGTTTTTTTTTAGATATTAAACATTTTTGGGGATGGATAATTATGCTGTTACACCAGGTATAAGTTATCCAAATTAATATTTTCATTCTTCTTAAAGCAGCAATATAATCAGTTTATTTTTACAACCAAAAATAGTAGTATCATAATAAAGTTTGTCAAAGAAGATATTGTTTTCTCTGTGAAATCACAGACATACTGATAAATGTGATTGGTGTAAAGTAGCTGATTAAATACATTCCCTAAAACTGTTATTTACATCAACTGAATATCTACTGAATGCGAAAACCATGTTTAAAATGATACCAACTGTAAATTTTGAGATGAGCCACTATGATTCCAAGAGTTATTCAAACTGTTGATCTCTTTCTTGTGTCAGCTGGTCCACTCATTGGTCTTTGTCAGAAATACAATTTCTATGAAAAGTAGTGGGAACTCATTTTTTATTTTTCAGTGTGACAATAGTTTGGTTGGTTGGCTTGTTGTTTTTGTTTAGCAGTATATCAACACCTCTGTGGGTTATTTAATGCTGAAATCTAAATATTTTGTACACAATTTTTTTTCTGTGATAATAATTGTTTTAATGACATGTCTTACTAATTAACCCATAGCTGGTAGGAGAAGAGGTGGATTCATACCTTTTAATTGGAACTCAGCTCTCCAATTAACAATTCTAAGCCATTATCCATTACACTACCTGCACATCCAAACTTGCAGCACCTGGTATTTCCAAGCAGTCACCCATCTAGGTAATGACCATGCTCAACATTGCTTAACTTCAGTGACTGTACAGGAACCGGTGTTTCAATATGATGTGGCTATAATCCATAATAATATATGGATTTAATATGAATTTACTATCTGATTAACAATTTTCAGCTGTTATCCACTACATCACCGACATACCCAAGCTTACAACACCTGGTATTCACTAGCAGCTGCACATCTAGGTACTAACCAAGCTCAACATTGCTTAATTTCAGGAATTGTACACGAGCCAGTGTTTCAATGTAATCTGGCTGTACACTGTAATAGCTTGGGATATGAATTTACTCTCTGATTAACAATTCTGAGCCATTATATGTTATACCACCCACATATCTAAGCTTACAGCACCTGGTATTTCTATGCAATCACCCATCTAGGTACTAACCAGGCTCAGTGTTGCTTAACTTTGATGAGTGTGTGGGAACTGGTGTTTCAACATGATGTAACTGTAAGCTATAATAACTTTGTATATGAATTTACTCTTTGATTAACAATTCCAAGCCGTTATCCATTAAACCACCCACACATCCAAGCTTACAACACCTGGTATTCCCCAGCGGTCACCCATCTAGGTAGTGACCAGGCTTGTACAGGAGTCAGTGTTTTAACATGATTTGGCCATAAGCTGTAATAGTTTGGGATATGAATTTACTAAACACAACTCGATGACAAAGTATATTTCTTTATGCGAGAGAAAATGTTTGCTTTCAGAGTCAAAAGCTAAAAATGGTGTGCTGATGGGAGAGGTCACATTCTACATAAATGTAAATACTTTAAGTACTATTCCTTTTGTTATTTTTTTCTTCTTCAGCAAAATAACAACTACACTTATCCAGCCCCAAACTCATAAACAGTTTTCCTCTCATAAACAGCCAACCTTTATTTGCTTGGCTTGAAAAATTACTTATTGTTAATTTACCTCTCATGAATGACTACCAGATATGCTTTTGTCAGAGAAACCATCATCTTTATCCTCCTTAAGCAGCCACAGATATATGAGACCATAGTTTTTTGGCTTCTAAAATGTGGCTAATAAAAGAGGAACTCTAAGAAATTGAAACTATTAAAAGAAGAAAAAAACTTTTGTGATAGTTTTTCTTATAATTTATATTTTTTCATAACAGACAGATTTTGCAATGAAATGGGATCCCATTACACATGAAAAGAAAAGATAATGGGTTTCTCATAAAACCAACAATTTTAGCAAGCAATGGCATCACAAAGTAGTGTCAATGTTTTTCAGTTGATTTCCCACCAGAAGCCTTCACAAAATCCAATCTAGTTTGAAATATTCAAAAATATTTCTAAGCATTTGTCTTATAAACTTTTATAATTCTTATAAAACTTCACCAATTACTCATGCTAAATCCTGTTGAGAATTTTGCTATTCAAGATCACATTTTCAGCAACAAGGTACACAGAATCTGTTTCTTCACCAATGAGTCAGCCATTAAAGTAGACACAAACAAATATTTATTTAAGCAATGCTTGTTAGGTGTGCACAATTCATGTCAGAAGACCACATGTTTCTAATACTGTTGGATTCAAACTTCAGTGATATGCACACATTTTTCATAGAAAAACATCTAGGTGCCAACAAGGTCACTTTCATTTTGAGAAGCCATTTTATCCAAGCTTTTTACCTACGAAAACATAGTCAACATTCATAGAAAGAAATTGTGTTTCAAATATTCCATTGTTTTTGTAAGATCTAAATGAAAATACCATTTTATCTAAACTATTGTAAACATACAATGTAGCCCTCACCCAAGTTTTCTAAGGACTGGCCAATGATTACTCCATGTTGCATTCTGGTTCTTGATCTCATTGGTGTGCACCAAAAGCTGAGGAATTGTGTGCTGCCTACTGACAAGGTAACACGATGAAAGATAAATGCCAAGTCAAGAAATAAGAATGTGGACACTCTTTCCCATAGTATATGTAGATGTTTTATTCCATGCTTCACCTGATCATCCAGGTGGTTCAGCAGATGATACTTGCAATGACTTCTGCTATGCCAGCTCTTCTTCCTAACAATTCCACACTCATTTAATCATTCCGATGTGGTGGCTGGCAATACAAATGGAGACTTTGGTACTGTACAATAGGTATATCCATTTTCCAACAAGGGCAGACCAGAAATCTCTTCCAATTCCAAGCATGACTCTTAATATAGACCAGCAGCTGTATATAACCTATTTCCAGTTTTGTTGCCACTTGATCTCTAAAAACTTATAATCCACCCATTCTTGCTCCCCTTTTGTCAAAGTGGATGACACTTAGAAGACTGAACTTCAAAAGAAACCATCTGCTGGTCCATCAAACAGAAAAAAAACCTTTTCTCTTCCTACATGAGTTTCTATAGTATCACAGTATTAGTTCACTTGCAAACATTTCTATTGTTTTTATAAAATCTGTAAATAAATATCTGACATTTATTGAAAGAATTAAAACAGTTCTCTTACAAACACTTTTGTTGCTTTTATAAAATCTGAAAATAAATACCCCAACCCACATATAAGCTATTAAATAAATTCTATCCTAAATATTTTGATTGCTTTTTTCAAAATCCATGAATAAATAATTATGCAAAGAATGAAATAAATTCCGTTTTAAACATTTCCTTTGTTTTTATAAAATCTGAGAATAAGTACCCCATTGCTTATGTAAAGAATTAAATTTTGTTTCAAATATTTCTATTAAATTAAAAGAAAACAAATGAAGGAAATCTGGATTTGAGGTCTTTGGATAATTCTTAGGTTTGGTAATTCAATCCAAGTCCTGCTTACTTTCTCAGTAAATGATTACTATAGCTGCTGCCTGCTGCTCTTGGCCATATTTGTGATGATCTCTGTATGTGTGTAATGTTTCTCATAACACAGAAATGTCTGTCAGACAAGTTAGAGTGAAAGCATATGAGTTGCTCGGATCTCTCTTTTTGCGTCTTCATTTTTTGTACATTTTTTTTTTAAAAGTCTTTCTTTTCTCAAGTTTCTTGTTTGGATTTCTATTTCAAATGTCAAATTGAAAAACCATTTTGAATATTCTTTGCTTGGTTCAGTATATTGTTTTTCACACTTGAACTGCAATTGCTTTGTTGAAAAATTCATTATTTGTTCAATACTATATACTGGCTTCATTGGTTGAGTTTTCTCACATAAATAGGTAATTATATATATATGTAATCATATCACACCAAGCAAGGCTATGAAGTCACTAAGATGCAAAGGTTTAACGAATATAAGAAAAAAAATACAATTAAGGAGCAAGAACAAAAAAACAAAAATTATTTATAAAATTATTTTATGCTTTATTTGCATAATAAAATGTAAGATCCCTGAAATAATATATTTTTTCTGTTTGAATTTCTGGGGTGAGGAGTTATCATTATTTCCATTTAGACTATTATACTCTTCTCTGTTGTTATTATCACCTGATCGCCTTCTGTCTGAATTTCTGGGGTGAGGAGTTATCATTATTTACATTTAGACTATTATACTCTTCTCTGTTGTTATTATCACCTGATCGCCTTCTGTCTGAATTTCTGGGGTGAGGAGTTATCATTATTTCCATTTAGACTATTATACTCTTCTCTGTTGTTATTATCACCTGATCGCCTTCTGTCTGAATTTCTGGGATGAGGAGTTATCATTATTTACATTGAGACTAATGTACTCTTCTTTGTTGTTATTATCTCCTGATCACTTTCTATCTGAATTTCTGGGATGCGGAGTTATCATTATTTACAATATTTCCATGCAGACTCTTGTCCTTATCTTTGTTGATGTTATTACAATATTTGAGCCATTGTTCCCTCTAGCCTTCATCAGATATATATCGATACGGATAACCAAGAATTAGTCACAATACCCTGAGATAAGGCAGTGGAACAAGAAGAGTCTTCCCTGCCCCCTGGGATTAGAGAAAGCGTTAACTTCAGAATTTTCTGTAGGTTATTTGGATTAACCTGGATACACCTGATGAAAGCCAGATGGTACAATGGTCGAAATGTGATGACAGCAACAAAGATGAAGACATTAGTCCGCATGTTAATGGTGTAAATAATCAATATTTTTATTCAGGATAAATATTATAAGCTGAAATTTGTATTATATACTGTTTAAATAATCAATATTTGGCCAACATCAGTTGGTTAGTACTAATTTATTTTTTAATCATTTCACTACAAGCAGGGCAATAAATAAATAAAATGCTATGAAGAGTTTCTGAGTGTGAGAGAATGTGAGAAAAAAACATTATGAAGAGAGAAATCAATAAAAGAAGAGGAATTAAGAAGACAGAAGATAAAAATTGACATTGCATTTAAATTTTTGAATATCAAAGTTGACTGAGAAGCAAGAAGCTGGAAGAGAATTCTAAAAGCAATAAGTGCGAGAAAAGAAATGGTTAGCATAGAATTTCGGGTTACATCTTAGCCAATTCAATTGTAAAATGAATAGGCCTTGCTGGCAGTCTAGTACTGAGCTTAATTTAATTTCAGAAATATAGAAAAAATTACTAATAAAAAAGTAGAGAAAAATGGGTTCTCTTGCCTTGTTTGATAGTCAGGCTTGAGCAAGTGGATGACAGAATGTGATCTGGGGAAGATGGCAGAGGAAAGGAACTTGTTAAGAGCTGGAAGGGATAGAAGGAGGTGGAGAGCCATGATCGCCTACATCCTGAAAGGATATGGCACATAAAAAGAAAGTGGTTTAAACTTAATTGTTGGGCCCTCATATTTTTTTTTTTATTTACTGATAGTTTACCCATTACAAGACCTAAAAGTTACTCAAAATAGGGAATTACTGAGTGAGATTGTCAGGTAGGGGGCAGGGGTAAGTAAGAGAATTATGAGGACAAGTAGGATAAGGCATTGATTGATCCGGACTTAAAGATGCCAAACATTGTAGTTTTCACAGAAGCATCCTTTCGAGGGCTTGTTTCACAAAGTCACAGTTCTGGGGAAGAAGATGTCTGTCTGAGGCTTTTTATTGTTTTGTTTCATCGAATAATCTGTCAATATAATGAAGCTGATTGAGACAGCTTCAGATCCTGCATTGCAGAAGCACATCCCTCAACTTAAAAAAAAAAAAACCTTCCAAGATGTCCGACCTCATTTCCAAGTTGATCCCCTACGGTATTGAAAGCTTTTGCCTTCACAAAAAAATACCAACAAACACCGATCAGCCAGACCTGGTTCACACCCGAATGTGCTGCGATCTTGGCAGTGTCAGATTTTCTAAGCCCTCTTTTCTCATTATGTGCCCTAGTAATTTTAACTATCTCTTTCTGATTCTAAGTATAAATGTCCTTTTTTTTTCATTTTCCCAAAACTTTGTTGTTTTGCACATGTTCAGTCTATGGTATTCCCAGCATCCTTCTATAAAACCGCATTTCTGTTGCCTCAAGTATTTTCTTTATCTGTGATTAGATTGTCCAGCATTCACTGCCATATAGGAGGACTGATATTACATAACACTTCAGTACTCTTTTCTTTGTGTTATATTCTGTGCTAATAGGAATATATACTTGAAAATACGGTGGATAAAATAAGTAAAGGTTTATTGTAAAAAACCAGTACAATAAGAATAAAGGTAAGTTATGCACAAGGTTGTCACAAGTCAATCCAATAGTGAGTGCTACTATTGGAAGGTCGGTAGTTCTCGCGTAAGTCTGAGTCATACTCAACAGATCCCAGTTAGACTCTGTAGTCTGTTGACTTACAGATACTTATAGGTAGTTACTACCTATAGTGTAGTCACTCATGAGAGTGACAGGTTATTCCATTACATCACTTTGTTTCTCACAAAATTTTCCTGTTTTTTAATACTTCACTTAGCTTTCAGAAGGCATCTTATTGTGATGTCATTTTGATGGTTTATAGTTGATTTTCATTTACACTCTGGTTTGAAGATTTGATTAGAAGCAAGGTTATGTTGAATATAGACGCCTCAGCACAGGGTAATAGTTAGCAAGCTATCCTGGTCAACCATTACTTTTCAATTCTTTTCATTGGCTGCCCTATACTAACGGCCTTCTGCCAGAAATAAGCTAAGCTTAGTAAATTACAAGCTTTCCATACATTGTAGTTACCACATGTCCAAAGAAAATCCAACATTCTGACAACTGCCGATGCCATATGAAAGTCAATCCTAATTCTGCAAATTAAATAATTCATTGAAATAATATTAACAAATTTATTGTGGAACTAGAAAAAAATGAATAGTGTTTTTCAATGCTTTTTACTCATAGATTTGATCATTTAAAAGGATGTGCAGTTGGTTTAATGGTTAGTGGCATAGACTGAGAATTCAGAGGGCATTCCAGTTTGTTATAATCACTTATATTCATTACTCTTGGGAAAGGTATGAATCCATCTTTTCTACCCCAGTTATGGGTTAAATAGTAGGATTTATCTGGAAAAATTATTGTTATTCTCAAAAATTATTGTTATTCTCAAAAAAATTGTTAGTGCACAATTCAAAAAAAGAATTGTTCTTACAATCCAAAATATCTTTCGGCTTTAAATAACCCATGAAGGGTTGATAAGCTGTGAAAAAAACCCAAATCACTCTACAATAAATGTATTTAAAATTTAATCAGGATTTTATAATGTATAAGCTGACATTAAATAAACTGTAAAAGGTAGACATACCATAAACCAAAACAAACCTAATAGCTTCTATGTTAATTATTTAATGTAAAAACAATGTAAGCATTATGATAAAAACAATACAAAATGAAAAGAAAGAACTCATCAAGAATTAAGGACAATGCTTCATCTAAGAAACTTTATCAACTTTCAACCATTCTGAAAAAGCTTCTTTGTGTAGTCATTTAAATGTTTAAAAGTCATAAAACAAAATATATTTTATTACAGTATTTGTTTCTAGATATGCCTTATCAGTATGGTTTATGGCACCAGAAGAAGGAATTACTGCCTTCAGCTCAACTGTTGAATATTTCTGCCAAGCACATTTCTTCCTCCTCATCATCATTGGGCAAGGTGTTGCACTTGTCAACCACTTAGTTAAATCTCAGAAGGTTATAGCAATTACCCTGAATATTTTAAGTAGCCTATGAGAGAATCTGTTGAAAGACATTTATATCAAATATTACAGGATGATTGCGTCAGTGGGTACTAAAATTATTCATGTAACCAGTCTTAGAAATATTTTCAAGTTGCATATTGTGTATATTATATAATGCACTTATAAAAAGTATATTCATAGTGAAATTTGTATTATGTGTGTGTATTTTATATAGTTGTAACCTAGGGAAGGTTACTGAATAGAATAATCAAATGAAGGTTGGTAATGAACGATAATACTTAGGACAAGAACAACGCATATGACATTTGCCAGCAATGCATAGAAGTAGTCAACTGCTAGAAATGAGTCAAGTGAATTCCATAATGAATCTCCAACTGCAGACCAACATACAGTATTTACTACTGTATTTATGTGAATGGGGACATACCCATTATCATCCGTAGGTATGCTACAACATATATATAATCTGTTGTATTAATAATTGTATTATTGTGATGCATATATAAAAATAGACACACACGCACTTATATATATATATATGGGGAAAATGTATGACAAAATGGAAACGTTTTCTTGTGAGTCTGATTATGTCCTAAATATGTCACAGGAAAACCTTTTTTCATTTTGTCATACATTTTTCACCATTATTGTTCTTGATATATAAAAATATATATCATTATCTTATATACATACATACATACATACAGAGAGAGAAAAGTTTGGGAATATTTTGAGAATATTACTCAATAATAACATTGAATTTAAAATTACAATGTACTACTAGACACATTTACTTTGAAAATCATCTTTTAGAATTGCTTGCCTGTGGCTGAGTACTGATTATTTCATATCTTATATGTATATATTGGCTGCAGATGTGAGGCTTGGCAATTCATTGCACTGTTCTTCCACTTCTTGTTTATCAGGATGTGATCCATTTGGGTCTTCGTGTCATTCTCGGCAGGGTGTATATCCATTGTTTGGAGCTCTTCTTTTGAAATTTGGTGGTGAGATATAAAAGATTATTTTCCTGTATAAAGTCTTTGAGAAAGATCCCATTTCTGTTAGAGGACACATGATATGCAAATTTGTGTAAGTCACTGACACCAATCTGAGCATTTCTATTCCCACCAATAATCAATGTTGTGGTTTGGGACTAGTCTGACAAAAGAAGAGAGGCATTGATAAAAATGTGTCACCTTCCCATTGTTGCTAGGGTTTGTTGGGGGATAGCAGAAGATAATGGTCATTATGGGGTTGCCATTTAAGCGAGCTATGATGATTCTAGGTTCAATTTCTTCAGTGTTCATGAGTGCTTTATGGGCTCGTGGATTGAGTAACATGCCAACACCACCAAATCAAGGCCTAGATGAAAACCCAGCCTCTTCCAACACAGTGAAGTTTGAATAGTTACATTAGTCGGACTATTGTCCTCATCTTTGTCGCCATATTTGTCACAACGTTTCGGCCGTTGTACGCTCCGGCCTTCTTCAGGTGGTTAAAATTTCGAACCGAACCCTTTATTTCGATCACTCAAGGACACATGGCACAGTGGATAAAGGTGTTGGTTAGATCCAGTGACAGACCCAAAGAGTGTGAGTTCAATACCCGGTCCAGGCAGTGGAGAACTTTCAGAGGGAAAATTACCAGGAGATAACTGATAACTGACATCCATCAAATATGGCTCGTGGAACTTGAACAGTCTACCCCAGTGATTGAAATAAAGGGTTCGGTTCGAAATTCCAACCACCTGAAGAAGGCCGGAGCGTACAACGGCCAAAACGTTGTGACAAATATGGCGACAAAGATGAGGACAATAGTCCGACTAATGTAAATACTGTACATAATACCTCATCTCAGAAATATAGACAGACAGTGAAGTTTGGGTTTGATATAAGGATGAAAATAGCAGTGTTGTTGAATAAAGATGGCATTGGTATTTATTTCAAATAAAAGAAATAAATGTGTTTGTGAGTGTGTGTGTGTGGGCTTAAATAATGAATCATAGTACTTTTTCCATATGCTGGTATTTCTCCTGATTAAAGAAAGAATGACTTTTAAAAAAAACTGTTAGTTTTTTTTCTGTATCCTTTCTTTATAATTCTTAGTTCATGTTAAAAGTTATTTGTATATTTTTCTCTTTTGTTTTTGGATCTGATGAAGCCTAGAAAGGTGAAATGCATAATGAAATCTAGTTTCAATGAAATGTTTTCTATTTGTTCAATTTCTTAAAATTTCTTTGTTAGGATTCTATATCCTATTTTAAACACACACACACACACATATATATATATGTTTTATTTTACCTGGACTCGACTTACAAGATGTTGTAAACATATATTTATAATGGTTATTACTGAATTTCAGGTTTTAAATCAGAATGGTCAAGCTCAGATTGTGGCTTTAGATATCTCATAAACATTTGACAGGGTTTGGCATACTGTCCTTCTTCACAAGCTCAAAGTCTATGGTGTCTCTGGCTGGAAATTTGACTTCATTCAATCATTCTTAACAAATCAAGCAAGGATGTTAAATGGTCATGCTTCTAGATCACTTCACATTAATACAGCTGTCCCCCAGGTCTCTATCCTTGGACTTATATTGTTTCTTATCTTCATCAGTGACCTTCCTGATATCATCAGATCCCAACTAGGTATGTGTACTGATGACAAATAATTACTCTTGTCATAATAGTTTAATAGGTCAGACAAAGTAACTTAGATACTTTCAAAAATGTCCTCCAAACAATTGTTAACTGGAGCAATAAATGACTTATAAATTTTAATACATCCAAAATGAAGCTGCTATCTTTTAATCATCATAGAGAATCATTTTTGCCTTCCATCAGCATGGCTGATGCTAACTTCCAGAGGATCAACTCGTTGGACATTCTTGGTATCATGTTTCCTATTGTCAAAAGATAAAGCAATTGAATCAATCACCATGTGCACAGCTAGTAAAATTGTTTCACTATGTCATACTAGACAATTTTTCCTTGTCAAAAACAATCTTACTAATTTATAAATCTACCATTTATCCATGCACTGAATATTGTTACAATATCTGGATCTTGTGCTTCAGCTATGTATCCTGAAATTCCTGACAAAATCCAAAGAGCCTGTAATGTTATCAGTAATGACCTGGCATCTTGACCAGTTGTGACATGGCTTCCATGTGCCATTTTTGCAAATATTTTCATGGTAATTGCTCTAAGGAGCTCTCATCCTTGGTACGTTGCCTGCATGAATTTAAGCGTACTACTATATTGGCTACTAGGTCTCATTGTTTTACTGTTGAATTCGTTAGATGTAGCCATAAGTTCTATTCTAATAATAGTTTCTTTTCTCACACTTCTTAACTGTGGAACACGCTTCTGGCTTCCCTGTCACTTACAATCTTCAAAAATTTAAATGCAATGTCACTCTCCATCTTCTGTCTTCCTGAAACCTGTTCTTTTATTGTCCTTTCTCATCGCTAAAGTCATCTCATTCTCTTCCACTACCAGTAACCCCCCTTACATCTTAGTGGCTTTATCACCTTTCTTGGGATGAAATAATAAAAAAATAATTATGGACTTAGATCATTTAAACATTCTGTACCATTGATGGCATATACCCTAAATCCATCATAAAAATTAAGGATGTGATATTAATAAATACTAAACACTTCAAATAACTCAGTATGCTGGTCAGTTACAACAATTTTAGTATAAGAGATAAAGAAATAGAAAACAGAATAGGTTACAGTCAGAGTTGTTTAGTCCAACACCACACTACCTTACAGAAAAGGTTAGAAATCCCCACCTCCAATACTAGTAAGTGAGTGAATTTTCATCTACTTTCACTATTACCATATATATATATATATATATATATATATGATGTTGTGAAAAGTTTTATATATATTACTTAAAAGTTTCTAGTTTTATAGAGGTCACGAGGCCGGCATCCCGTTCCCACCCCTTCACCGTTGAAACTGTTAGATGTAGACGTCTCTTCTACTCCAATAGCTTCATGTCTCGCACATCTTGCCTATGGAACTCCCTTCCCTATTACTGTTTCCCTGACAAATACAATCTCCAACAGTTTAAGTGTAGCGTCAATCGACATCTCCAGTTGCCTTGATCTATCCACTTCTCTTCTCCACATCCTTTCACCTTTCATTCCTATCTGCTCTCGCTCCAAATCTTCTGTAACCCCCTTGCCTTGATCGACCCACTGTCTTTCTCTTTCTCCACATCCTCTCCTTTACCACTCCTATCTGCTCTTCCTCCAACCCTTCTATAACCCCTTGCGTGATAGTGGCCTCCAGCCTTGCTTGGGGTGATACGCTTAAAAAAAAAAAAAGGAAAAAACGAGTGCTCAATATCAGAAATAGACATTTGTAAATATAGACAGTGCAGACATCATAATCAACATTGTATAGTCACCATACAATATTGATTCCTATGTCCACACTTTCTATATACGTATTGCCTCTGATTAGAAACTGATTATTTTTATTCTCTCTCCTTCTCTCTCTCTATATATATATATGTATATACACTCACACATCAGTAAATCCATAATCTCATGAGGAAAAAAAAAATTATTTTACATAATTTTTGTCTGTGCTTAGAAACTGATTGTTTTCTCTCTCTCTCTCTCTCTGTTTACATGTATATATATATATATATATATATATATATATATATATATATATATATATATACTGTGCTTGCAAAATAAAAACATTCCTATAACTCTAGATACATATGTAAAAAAATCATCCTTGATAATGGCTAAAAGAATCATTCAAACATGCAGAATATTCAGATAATTTCTGCATAATTTATGTCCAGAAAAAAAAATTGAACTGCAGTACCTTGTCAGTGGCTTTTAACAAAACTTGTATATATATATATATATATATATATATATATATATATATATATACTAGTCAAATTACCCACACCTTGCTGTGTGTCACATATTTTTTTGTAAGAAATTGATGATTGATTTTAAATCATTGTTATAATTTGTATAGAAAAATGATACATTTCAATATTACTTGCTGAGGTGACTCCCATCTTCTGTTTTTATCCTTCTATATTTTGAATAGGAGTCATTCCCTTGTTCAAATTTAATTTAAATCAAAAGGAAAAAAATTTCAGTGGGGTGTTTGTGACCCCCCATCCTGCTGGAATCCCATTTGATCAAAATAAAATATACTTATCCAAGTATTCTAGGAATCATTTCCTTATTTAAATTTAATTTAAATCAAAGGGAAAAAAATTTCAGTGGGGGAGGGGTCCCCCCCCTCTGAGGACTCCTTTTTATCAAAATAATCTTGCCAATGTCATCTCCATCTTCTGGCTTTCTCCTTCTATATTTTGAATAGGAGTCATTTTCTTGTTCAAATTTAAATTTAAATCAAAGGGAAAAATATTTGGGGTGGGTAGGGTGGTGAAATAAAGACAAGAATAAAAGACAAATAAAAGTATAAAATAAGAATAAAAGTTTACCTTTTTTCTTTATTCATATTATATATATATATATATATATATATATATATATATATATATATATATATATATATATATATATATATATATATATATAAGTGAACATTGAAGTCAACACTTAGAGGCAACAGTCTGTTTCATGCTAGACACAATCGGCAGGCTGCGAATCTCGTGGCCTGACGATTGCATCTAGCATAAAACAGACTGTCGCCTCAAAGTGTTGACTTTAATGTTCACTTTTATATTTACACACACTCTATTGAGCACTTTATCCCATAAATATATCACACCTTAAGACTATATTTCTTCATATATATATATATATATATATATATATATATATATATATATATATATATATATATATGTGTGTGTATTTGGACAGCAATCCCCCTTTTATACAAGTTTTGTTAAAAATGACTGACATGGTAGTGTTGCTAAGTTTTTTATTTAATTTTTCTTGTCAATTTTTTCCTCTTCTGCAAAAAAATGGCTAAAATAATGGAAGCATTATTAATAAAAAAGGAAAAAAGCCAACACTTAATAACATCAACTATAAATATGGCAACAATGCACTGACTGCGCTTGCAAAATAAAAACATTCCTATAACTCTAGATACATATGTAAAAAAATCATCGTTGATAATGGCTAAAAGAATCATTCAAACATGCAGAATATTCAGATAATTTCTGCATAATTTATGTCCAGAAAAAAAAATTGAACTGCAGTACCTTGTCAGTGGCTTTTAACAAAACTTGTATATATATATATACATACATACATATACATATATATATATATATATATATATATATGAGAAAGATAGAGAAAGAAAGAGATACAGTATATGAAATTGAGGTAAGTATGAAATATATCAGGTAGATAGATGAATGATTACCTATTATCAAATGACAGTGATAATATTTATCTGAGTTCTTTGATGAATAAAAAAGATGAAAGGTCTCTCATTTCGTTCTTGTCAAAAATAATTCAAAGTAATAGCCGGTTGAGTTAAATCAAGTCATTTGAGATTTTGACACTCTTGTCCCTACTCAATGGAATATCCCGCTGAATTTTCTCCTGAAGCTGATTCTTCGATACAGCATAATTCATCTTCATATTAGTTGTCTATAGGGATTTCAGAAAGATTTTACTTTACAGAATCATATATAGAATCCCAGGTGACTTCAAAGGTCAATTTGCACAGATGGTTGCCGGTGGGACAAGGTATGCTGCATATCAATACGGCGGCAATTATCTGATGTCTTTAACGCTTACTGCAATTAGATACTATAAGTGGCTTCCTTTAAACTTTCAGGACCGACTATCACTAATGGATCCTGTCAGAAGCAGTGGCTTGAAGCTATTGAAGTTGATATTTCCTTTAAATCTGGGGATATTGATGTGGGTTATAGAAATGCAGATGACGACTTTAAGATTACAGTAGCTGTTTCTATTCACTTTTAATTGAATATACTGATATTTACTATGTATTACTAGAAGACAATACTGATCAATTTAGATCAGCTCTTGGCAGCTGAGATGGAGGCTGTGAGATGCAAACTGGAATTGCACACCTGGTTCAACATCCAATAGTGTTTTAACAGTGGATGAGAAATGGGATACCAAAATCCAAATATACATTGGGATAGTGAAAGATGCCTTCTAAAAGTTAAGAAATGTAGTAAGAAACAGGAAAATCTCATTAGAAACAAAGAAAAGTGTACTTAACTGTTATGTAATATTACTCCTCCTACATGGCAGTGAATGCTAGACCATCTCATCACATATAAAGAAGACAACTTGTAGCAACACAAAAGTAGTTCTACAGAAAGATGCTGAGAATACCATGGGCTGAACATATGCAAAACTTAGAGAAAATGGAATCAAGAAGGACACTTATACTTATCAGGAAGAGATTGTTAAAATTTCTAGGACACAAATGAGGAAAGAGAGATCAAAATATTTGATACTCACAGGATAGAATTTGAATGTACAACAGTCAAAACATTGTGAATATGGCAATAAAGATGAGGATAACAGTCTGAATGATGTAAGAGTCATAAAATATCTTTTTTGATCAATCCAAAAAAGACCCACATCATCTTCACAGCAGCCATTTTTGAGCCACTGACTGACTATAAAGCCAACACCGATATTACCCATGAGGCTGTCATTAGTGATGAACCCCAACAGCAGGCAAGCTTAACCAGGTCATCAGCAATGACACCAAGGTGCTTTCATCAACAGCAATTCCTTGAAATGAAACGAGCAGAGACAAACTCTTGACAATGTGATAATTTGTGGAATATTTTTCCCATGAATCTATCTCACTTGAATATATAAGCATGTTGATTTTCTCTGATGTACAATACACCCTCCGCTGGAATGAGGAAACAATCAAACCCTGTAGATTACGGGAGGTGGGGTGGAAATCCTTTACTTATCTCAACCCTATCTTATATCCATTTGTTGTTCCTCTCACTTTCACTTTTTTTCTTTTTAATGATAATGCCGCCATCACAAACTCATTCTAAAAAAAAGAGACTGCGCATACTGGATTTCAATACCTGGATAATTAAAAAGTTGGACATATTGCCGATGCTTTTGGTCACTTGAAATCTGTTAAGTATGATTTGTTTCTTCTAGCTCTCATTTTTATGGTACATTTGCAAGAAACTTGTGTATTACATTGATAGAATAATAGACTGAGAATATTGGTCAATATATTGATAAACTTATTGAAATTGACTGAAAAATATTAAAGCTGCTATTGATTGGAAATATTGATAGTAATCATTCTATATTGATTGAAGTTATTGATGATGATATTGGTATATTGATTGAAAATATTGGTAAAGATACGGACTGAAATAATAAAAACATATATTGAAGATACTGACAAGATTCTGAATGAAGCATCATTTATTCTTTAATACAAAAAAAGCAATGAAACTCTATTCTGTACATAATATATACATGAAAAGATACTAATGGTAAAAAGAATCAAAATCTTGAGTATATTAGTTTAAAAATATTCTAAGTTTCTTGTTTGTTAATTAAGAGAAAAACTTTAACATAATACTTTAAATAATTTTTCCACGTGTGAAGAATAAAAATAAATTCACGAATATGTCCAATTATTAAGATAGATATGTGAATATTAAAAAGTAATTTGTTTATTTTTTCTTAGTTTAGCAATACATTTGTTATTATTATTTATTAATAATTTCATTTGAAAAATTAGGATTGATGCATGGCTTCCATGAAAGTGAGACTAAAAGGTTTTCTGCTGGATTACTTATTCCTGAACTTTCACAATTAAAACTGAGAGGAGATAATGTTTCAGCAAGATATAGGAATTAAATCCTATATATATTTTTCAACCAATAAAGTCTCTTCAGAAGGTTTGTTTGATGAACAATCACTACAACGGTAAATACTGCCAAAATACTTGGTAGATGTAGTTGTAGCCCTACCATATGTTATTTTTGGACTATTTAGAAAATAACAATAACTCCCTTCACCACTCTTGCAAATTGAAGAAAAAGATTTTCACAAGCCAGAGTGAAATTATTTTCTAAGTAATAAAAACCTTGTATCCAAAAAGTTCACAAATCTATATGAAATAAGATTTCAGATCCCCCTTACGGATATAAAAATAGAAGCCTACTGCTTCTTGAGGCCAGTTTGATCTACACATGCATACTTCCCCCACCACACACACACACACACACAATGGAAGAGATGAGTCAGCAGCCACCAACTAAGGCTTTGTCTATGAACTCACAAACACATTAGACGAACCATCATAAAGTAGGTCTGTCCAGTTATTTCATAACACCCTCAGAACACTTAATCTCTTTATAGCTGCAAAGAAAATTGAACATTTTATTGTTATTGTATAGTTCTGAAAAGAATATATAAATGTTATTTCAGTTGATATTGTATTTCTACTTTTCCTCCAAAAGATAACGATTATATGTCTCATTTAAAAGATGTGTTGTTAAATGTTCGAAATCCCAACACTTGGATAACAATAAAAACCTGGGTAGACAGATTCCAACACACTTACTGTTAATTGGTTATTTACATTCAAACTACTGTCTACATCTTTGTCGTTATTATTACAATGTTTTAATCATTGTGGCCTCCAGCCTTGGCAGCTGTGATGGAGGCTGTGAGATGCAAACTGGAATTGCACACCTGGTTCAACATCCAATAGTGTTTTAAAAGAGCATGAGAAATGGGATAGTGAAAGATGCCTTCTAAAAGTTAAGCAATGTAGTAAGAAACAGGAAAATCTCATTAGAAACAAAGAAAAGTGTACTTAACTGTTATGTAATATTACTCCTCCTACATGGCAGTGAATGCTACACCATCTCATCACATATAAAGAAGACAACTTGTAGCAACACAAATGTAGTTCTACAGAAAGATGCTGAGAATACCATGGGCTGAACATATGCAAAACTTAGAGAAAATGGAATCAAGAATGACACTTATACTTATCAGGAAGAGATTGTTAAAATTTCTAGGACACAAATGAGGAAAGAGAGGTCAAAATATTTGATACTCACAGGATAGACTTTGAATGTACAACAGTCAAAACATTGTGAATATGGCAATAAAGATGAGGATAACAGTCTGAATGATGTAAGAGTCATAAAATATCTTTTTTGATCAATCCAAAAAAGACCCACATCATCTTCACAGCAGCCATTTTTGAGCTACTGACTGACTATAAAGCCAACAACGATATTACCCATGAGGCTGTCATTAGTGATGAACTTGCTGATTTGGGTATGCTTTGAGGAATTTAATTTAATCTATAGGGGTGGATTGTTTTCATTCCACCATCCATGTAAAGGGATATCACTTCTTGTTCTTATTTACTAGTGCTCAGTTATTTCTCACCGTTTCCAGTAGATTAAAGTGTTCATGAATTTGGCAACATAATAATTGTAAGTTAAAACCCTGAGCCTGCTTAGTAAACTCATTCAGTACACTGAGGCTTGCAGTAACTGAGCAGTACTAAAAAATGGACAAGATGAGATATATCCCTGTATAATCTACCACCATCGGTTTAATGAACTATTCAGTTCAAAATTCCCTCAAGGTTACCTGGATTGACAAGCACTTGATGAAGGCTATAAGATACAATGGCTGAAACATGATAATCAGAACAATGATAAGGACATTAGTCTGAATGCAATTAATGACACTGTCAATATATTTCAACCAACTGAATTCCTAAGATACATTGTTAAGTCTTCTGTTTATTCAATGGAACCTTTCTCTTGAGATAATCTGTAGAACCAAGGTAATTCATGCAAATCAGAGCATTACTGAAAATCAAATACATAACATATATGTATCTTATTAGACATTTATTTACTCTAAATACTTTCATCAGATGCATATGCCCCTCCTCTCATCATTAGAAAGGAAAGCCAGAGTGTTGTTTTCTATTAGTATTTCATTTGTGATATGGTATAAGATGCTTAAATGATAAGTGCCCATCTCTTCACATCTGTGCTTGTACATGTGCTGAATATAGTATAGGAAAAGATTAAATAGATTAGGGCTCTCATTTCTGTTTGTTGTACTCTTGATAAAGTTTGAACTGATTCAGTATTGGGATCTTTACTTTGTTGACCGATATTGTTCCTCTATCAGATTTATACTTTCATTGGAGTCATAGCTTGGAAGATAATTTCCAATACAAAGAAAAGAGAAAGTCTTTGTTGATACTCTAGTATTATTTTCTTAATTATTTGACCTCAAGCAATGTGATAATGCTGCTAAGAAGCAAGAGGTTTACTGGGAGTGGAAAAGAATGAGAACACTATAATGAAGAAAAAGGACAATAAAAGAACAGGATTCAAGAAGATAGAAGATTGTGATTGACATTGCATTTACATTTTTAAAGATTGTAGGTGCCAGGAAGCAAGAAACTGGAAGCGAGTTCTGCAAGCAAGAAGTGTGAGAAAAGAAATTATTAGAATAGAACTTATGGTTACACCACACTAATTCATGCAGTCATATTCTGCTATCAGGTCAACATGGCAGTTATACAGTTTTCTACCGGAGAGGGATTAGATAGCATGAAACACATTTGCACAAAGATATACAATCATGGATCAATATGTTCATATCCTGACTCAATTTCTTTTTTAAATTTTAACTGAAGGATTTTTATGTGTATGACTAATTGAGAAGCATTGTATTAAGTGCATTGACATGGTAAGAAATTAGTTTTAAAAATAAATATTTGTTAAAAATAAATGCTTTTTGTTTTTCATCATTAGACTACTGAATGTTGATGTACCTTCCCTTATATATATATATATATATATATATATATATATATATATATATATATATATATGGGAAACTACTAATAATATATAATAATCTTATACTATTTAATCTATATATATATATATAATCTTATACTATTGAAGTTTTATTATATTTATGGGAGAAGAATGCTCGGTATGAAATGTGAAGCATTTGTCAATATAAACAAAGCAACATTGTGTAGCAACTGTAAGTTTCATGCCTTAAGCAGTTATCAGACTATGTTTTATTCCTTTTCATGTGGACCTTATATGTTAGTAAGTGGGAAAGCTGTTTTTTTCCCATTTTTCATTTAGGTCTAATGTTTTGGATTATTTATAGACCTAACCTTGGTTTTTATTTTATTTTTATTCAGAGAGAGTGGTAGGGAATCAAAACATATCTATACTGGTAGAAGCACTCATTATTTTTATTATTATTTTATTTTGACCAGTAATTAAGAATTTCATAACATTGATATGGCTGAATTATATTCATAATATCTTTCTTCATTTACGTTTTATAAGTATATATATATCACATATATTTTGGCAGCATGTTTTCATTAAGACATGTCTCATTAAATAATTTAGACAAAAATAATATTTATGTTAGTCACACCACAACTACATTGTCTAGAAGATTGAGTTTTCATTTGAATGATGCATCTAACATTTCTCAAAATTTACAACAGCATGCCTGTCCACATCCGCAATTTAGAAAAATTCTTGTTGGAAATACATCTATACTTTTTTATGAAAATAATAAACATAAAGTAAAAATTCTTGAAGATATCTATAAAAAAATTTAAACTAACCCTTAATAAAGTTAATTAGGAATACTTCACAAATGTTTTAAAATGTTAACTGAAGTTTTAACTAATAGCTTTAAATAGTTTTTTTTTAAAATAGTCATCTTTTTTTTTTAAATAGTCAATAACTTAGTTACCTCCCTTGACATTACTGTACATGCATGCTTAGATCATAAAATTTAAAAATTGTATAGTACATAGGTTAGGGTTTTTCACTTCACAAGTAAAAAATTAAATTTTCAAATGAACACAACAATTTTGTTTTAGATAAAACAAGACCCTGAAGATGACTTTGTGCTAATGTCAATATTATTTGGAATAAATTGAATATGCATCTACATTGTAACTTTTTTTCTTCCTTTAATAAGGATATTAAGAAACTTGTCTGTAAATATGAGAGGATGCTATTAAAAATAAGTAGACAAAACTTGTCTAAATTATTTAATGAGACATTTCTTTATATATATATATATATGCACACACACATACACACAACATTGAAACACCAGTTGTCATCTGATCACTGAAGTTAAGAAACATTGAACCAAGTTAGTACTCAGGTGGATGACTGCTGGGGGAATACCAGGTGTTGCAAGCTACACAATTTACCTAGCAAACCAGCTCTGGATACAATCTCATTACTTATACTAAAAGAATACCTCTATATATAGAGGTACTTCTGGACTAACAGGTTACAACACCTACCTGCAGTTTTTGAGTGGTATATGTTATTTCAAATGTTATTATAGTGAACACTTCTTATAAGAAGGTTTGAAGTAATAAAATGTTGGTTTAAAAATAAATCCATTCATTCTTTATAAATTACTTTGTTTACATTTCATATGTGAAACTAAGCAAATATGGCTCTTGAGAAAATAGTGAATTCTGAGTGAAGGGTATGCACTTTCCTTAAATTGTATAAAAAGAGTCTTGCTTACTGTGAAGTTCCTTATGGTTGAGCAATAAAGCATACCAGTTCAAACAGTAGTTTCCCCTAAAAAGGGGAACACATTTTCAGTCCCTGCCAGAAGAAAAGTTTTTTGAATACACAGACTGCTAGACATAGTATATGCCATTTAATAAATAAAAATTGTGGGGGGGGGCATCTATTTCAAATAAGCAGTGTCCACTAGAATAACATTTGAAGTATTAAAATATGTTCTATCAAAAAAATACATCAATCGAGGGAGTTCTCAGCAAATAATTTCTGCAAATGTTTTTCAGAAAAACATGTGAATATTCAGGGTTTCCGCGACTAACAAGTACATGTTCCAAATAAAAATCCATGAATGTGTGAAGCCACGAATGCTGAAACACAAATAGGCAGGGGCTCACTGTAATAAGGTAACCTTTTTTTTTATTTAATATATCAACTTTCATCATATGATCACTCTGAAATTCATTTGGGAAGATTAAATCAAATAGATTAATCCAATCAATTTTTTAAGGAATTTTCCATTCTTATTGCTAAAACTTCTTTGAACACATTTTTACATACTTCAGAAATACTAGAAATAGAAACCTTTTAAAATCTATTCACACAATATGAGGCATGATAAAAAAAATTATTTTTTTTAAATTTTCAGCTATGAATGTAGCCATCTTTAAAATAATTGTGAAGTCACCTGGCAATGATAGTTCATATTATGGTTGATGTTATCTTGGCTCTGGAAATTTCTACTTAATAGCAACTATATTTTGTGCTATTTTTACCTGGATTTCACAATTTCTGCCCTCAGTAGTGATTTTTCTCTTTAATCATTTTTACCCCAAGCAACCGTGATACTAGAAACCAAAAAAAAGAACAGCCAGCCACAATAGATGAATAAAAAACCTAGCAGATTATTATATCCAAATTGCATCAAAATAAAATGATCAGCTCACCATGCTAGAAATTATAAGTACAATTAGCCTGAGAACAATTTTCCTAGTGGCATTGAATATTAATACCAAAAAGTGACATGAAATGAAAACATTATATTGAATCAATTGCTCAGTCTACTGCTAGGAAAGTTGGTCCACTGTGTCAATTTTTCTCACCAGAATCTATCTTACACATTTATAAATCTACAATTCGCCCATGCATTGAATATTGCTTCCACATCTGGTTGATGCTTCTACTATATATTTAGAGATTCTTGATAAAATAAAAAAAGAATCTACAATGTTATTTGTCCTGAGCTGGTACCTCGGCTTCAGTCACTTTCCCAACAGCATAACATTGCCTTTTCATGGTAGCTTCCCTGTGCTATTCCTATAAATATTTTTTTCCTAGAGCACATTTCTCTTTAGTACATAGACTTTATGAATTATGAGTTCAGTACTTGATTAGTGGCAAAATCTCATTATTTTATAGTTGAAATGGCTAAATGTAATCATAAACTCTATGCTAATAATTTCTAATCTCACACTTCTCACTTTTGGAAGTCTCTTCTATTTTTTGCTTTCCAGTCAACTTTGACCTTTAAAAATTGAAATGCAATGTCAATCGTTATTTGCCGTCTTCTTAATTCCTGTTCTTTTATTTTCTCTCTCCTTCATAATGTTTTCTTTTTCTCATATTCTCTCACACTCCTTGCATCTTAATAGCTTTACTGACTTGCTTGGGAAGAAATGATTTTAAAAAAAGAATCCATTTCACTAAAGAAAAAATATAGGAGACACTGACATTTTTAGGTTCCTAAATCTTCAACAGATATTTCTCTGTGTAAACAGCAACAATAGATTTAAGGATCTAACAGCCAAAATGTAGGTTTTGAATAGATTCTGGTGAGCAATGAGCCTATACAGCTGAAGGTCCTGGTGCTTCAAGCTCCCAAGCAAATTTTGAAATTTGGCCAATAACAGAGGAATTTTAAGACCACATGGAATGGATATTAGAGTTTATACTATGGTCAAAATTATCTACTTCAACCCATTGACTTATGATTCTATCACTAAAATGGACTTATTTTAACATTGATTTTATTGAAAAATTCACTCATTAAAAGAAGTTGCTTGATTGGCCCCTCTGGGATTAGGGGCCTTGAAGCTTAAGCTTCATTAGTTTTGTAGTAGATCCACCACTACACACTGACAGCTCTTCAGGTTAGGGCCAAATGCTTCATAACTTAAAATATCTTCCTGGATAATGAATAATACCAAGGTCTGGTAGGTCAAGAACTTCAAAGTAAATGACTAACAGTTGTGACCAAAGGTCAATGACACTACACTTGGATCTGCCAGGTCACGTCGCAATATGCTATATGAAGGTCCTAACTAAAAGCAAGCCTCAGACTAAACCTCAGCATGTACCATCCAGCAAAAAAATAAGATGATGTGAAGTATTTATTTTTCTTCTTTGTGCTGTGTCCTTTCAAGATGTGAACGATCATAGCCCTCCACAAATTCCTATTCTCTGTAGCTCTTTGTAAGATTTGTCTTTTTACTATCTCTCCCACTCCCTGTTCTGCTGCACAAGCATATTACAAATGTTACTTGCTGTTTCCCCTCTGCCTACAATATGTCCTGTGAGTGTCAAATTTTACAAGCCTTCTTTTCTTATATGTCCTAGAGATTTCAAAACTATATTCTGATTCAAATAACCTTTTTATTTCTAGTATGATGGTATAAAGGTGATGCAAAAGGTGTGGGAATATTATGAACATATGACAAGGGCCAAGATTAAACACAAGTCTGCTAGATTGCTGTTAGGTCCCAGAAAAGGTTTCCTTTTGTACGAACCGTCAGCTGGACAAGTTCTTAAATAGTCTCATCAAATCAAGACATTAATATGGATGTCATGCCTGGTGCCAAACTTGTTCAGAAATAGCTAAACTGTCAGCTGTATACAACTGCTTTCTTAGATCAATGTTTAAAAATGTCTTTGAGTGAATGAAAACTGTAGGCATTAGCAAGGGCCATTCTTCTTCAAAAATTCTGGACTTGCTCAACAGAATGATAAACAAAGAACTGTACCAAATGCCAGAAATTACAGCACTTGAGGACTTTCAACAACAGCAACAACTAAAATAAATATCACATGTAATTCAATGAGAAAATAATAACATAAACAAGATGTTATCATTCCACACAACTTCAAACAAAAGGTTAGAAAGGAAGACCCCATCAGTGCTTGAAAGAGCAATAACAGCTACTGGACCTGATAAACCCATTTTCCTGAATAAATCTTTTTTAAAAGAAAGATTATATAAATTCCAACCAAAAGTAGCATTTGCTGCTTGGTCAATGAATGGCAAATATTTCCTTGTAAGGAAACAATTAATATTACCATTACCATGTGTTTGTATTCTCAGAGTGTTTCACACCTAATCTCTCACTAGAGAAAATTTGGTTGGGAGTATAAGCAGAGGTCATATTTCAGTTAAGATTTGGATTTCAAAGAAGCTATCATTGAAATTCAAGCCCTAGGTGAACTGTATATAAATCTTTCTCTTGATAATTACCAATAGGTTGTACTTCCTTACTTGAGGACCAGATGTTAGCTTGCAAATGTGTTGTTTTTCTTTCAGGTCAGGATAATAGTCTGCTGATATCTAGTGGGCAACAGAAGTTTGGGAATGTCACAGAATACAGATCACCCACAGGCTTTGAGATTGGCCTTCCTCTACATTAACAGGGGAACCTCTCTGGGAAAAAATAGCATTAGGGTGACATTCTTTGGGCTTCACTAAGCTCAAGTGCTAGCATGAAACCAATTCCTGAGAAAATGTCATCTAAGATTCTTTAATCTAGTGAGCTTTCACAACCTATAAAGACACGATACTGGAATATAATGAAAGTAATCACTTTGGATCCAATCTGTATAAGGCTTAACTTGACGGTGGAGGAGATTTATTCAAATTGGTTTTGAGTGGCAGATGCAGATTACCTTAACAACTTCGAGTTTTCCCTCAATTGACAACTAATCCAGTATGTGTTACCTCTCAGAAGCATAAAGGTAGGCACAAATTTGCCTGATAGAGACTGCTGTAGCAGTGGCCAGGAAGAAATGTATCAGCACACTTTCTTGAACCCTCTATAGAACTTTGTCGGTAAATTCATAGCACACCTGGTACTTGATCAATTTATATCCATTGATGTTATGTGCGTGTGTCACAATTGTTGAAAGCAAATAAGAGCAAATTCTTCTTAGTTTTGGAGACAGAAAGGATAAAAACTCTTTTCAACTTTTCAGCTAAAATGTGTCCAGATCTTCAATTTGGGAGACAAACTGTGGTTTAAGGGTCAATTTGGTCAAATATTTTTTAGCTTTGAGTCTAAAACGGAGCAATTTTTTTTCAGTTTTCAGAGCAAAATGTTTCAGCCCTTTTCTGCCCTGAGACCATAATTTTCAAAATTAGCTTTGGGACTGAAATGAGACCAACTCAGAATAAGTTTCAAGTTCATTATACCAATTTGAAACTATTCTCATTAATTTTCTTTTTCATATTTAAAATAATTTCATATGCTATTTGAAGTGCTGGCTGTCTATAGGTATTCTGATACATAATCTGTCTAGCATTAAATTGTGTCGAGCATTTTTCTATTTAAAATCCCTTATGAATTTAAGTCAGTACAGCTGTCTATCATCGAACTTCCAGTATCAGGAATAACTACTAAAATTAGAGTTATTACTAAGAAGTAAACAACAATAGTTATGAGCAAAATATTGATGGAGAGTTTTTTTAGAGATTTAAATTTCCATTTTGTATATAATTTTTCTACCAAAATAATACAAAAAGGATATTTACATTCTGCAGCCCAAAAGTAACTTTTCTTTTTTAATAATTTCAAACTAAGCAAGGCAATGATACCACTAAGACACAAGTGGTTACTGGAAGGGAAAGAGAATGAAAAGACATTTTAAGGAGAAAGGACAATAAAAGAACAGGTTCAGGAAGATAGAAGATTATGATTGACATTGCATTTCAATTGTTGAAGATTGTAGGTGGCAGGGAAGCACGAAATTGGTTCTACAGTTGAGAAGTGTGAGAAAAGAAACTACGAGAAAAGTTATGGTTACATCTCACTAATCCAACTGTAAAACAATGAGACTTAGTTTTCAGTGTCATTGTATGCTTAAATTCATCACTGTTAATAAAAATTGATATACAGTAATCCTTCAACTATCACAGGTATTACATTCCAGAACACACACCCACCCATGATAGGTGAAAATCTGCGAAGTAGAAACAGGAATGGCTAAAGTGATTCATCAGGGTATTGTAATATATATTTTTTAATATTTTTATATATTAAAACTTTTATAAAGCTTCAACACACACTTATAAACCTTTTCCACACTCCTAAACACGCTTTCAACATTTTAAAGTCCATCTTACCTTTAGAATCATCCTTATGTACTAGAAAAAAAAAAATTCATTTAAAAACAAAGAAGACCATTACAGCACTTCCAAAGACACCACTTCAGCAGGCACTTTGTCAGGTAGTGCAGTATCTTCTTCATCTTTATCCTCCTTCATAATTTCAGTTACCACAGAAGCAGTAGCCATCTCTTCTGGATTTTACGAATGACAAACATAGTGATGAGTGGTTGCTGGTGCTGCTTTTTCTTCTGTGAAAGAAGGGTTTTATAAACTTCTATGACTCTGTTGATTGCATTTCTGAACTGCAACGCACAAATCATCTAGGTGTCCCTTTCTTCTGCCATTCTCTGCATTTCTTTTCCCATTCTTACTAAGGTTAAGAAGTGTTCCAGTGATAGGCCAACTTTTTCTTCTCCTGGATTCTCCTCCTCTTCTTCTTCATCACTTGGTGACTTTGTCCTCTCTGCAAGATCTTTCATTAACAGATCTGAGTGTGCCTCAATCAAGTTATTATTGTCCTCAGAAGTCATATCTATAAAGCAATTTTGCCAGCTTCACTGCCTAATCTACTGCAGAGTGGTGGATTTGATCAGGAGAGAATCCTTTATAGTCGTGAACCACTTATGGACACAATTTATTCCAGCTGGCATTCAAAGTTTCAGTCTTTATCTCCTTTATGGCCTTCTGAATATTTTGGAGACACATTGCAATGATACACCCATGCCAATACTCTATCAGCGAGAAGTTATCATACAAGTCCATAGACTCCAGCAGGTGTTGCAAGGAATTTTGTGTGTAGAGCACTGAAAAGCATGAATGACCCCTTAATCCATGGGCTGGGTAAGCAAAGTGGTGTTTGGTGGTAAGAATTCAATCTGTACACCATCATACGACAGGTTGAGCACATGACCTACAGTGTTGTTCATGAGGAAAAGCACTTTGAATTTGAGTCCTTTTTCAATGAGATAAAGCTTGACTTTGGGGATGAAGCATTGGTGAAACCAATCAGATGTCAGTTGTTTCAAAATCTATACCTTCTGGTTGTGCATCCAATACACTGGCAGCAGACTCTTATTTTTGTTATTGAGGGCCCTTGGGTTTTGGGACTTATAAATAAGCCCTATCTTTATCATAAAGCCTGCAGCATTTCCACACATTATGGTGTGACACGATCTTTGTAGGCCTTAAATCAAGGTTCTCTGGCCTCCTCCTTCATAATGAATCTCCGTGAGGGCATCCGTTTCCAAAAGAGACCAGTCTCATTTATGTTGAACACCTATTCATGAGAATAGCCCTCTTCCTCGATGATGGTCTTGAAATTCTTGTTCACATACTCCTCAGCAGTGGGTGTGTCTGCAGAGACAGCTTTGCCATGCAGGGAGACAGTCTTCAGGTTGAACCTCCATTGAAATTTATCAAACCAACCCTTGCTGGCAGTAAATTTGGTTGGTTTGATAGAAGATACCATCAATGTTCCTGGTTGAGGGCCATCTGGGTTACCATCACTGCCATCCATAAATTTGTCATAGAGCTGCTTGGCCTTCTCACAGATCATGTTCGTATCCAATGGAATGTTTTTTCCTGCAGTCACTTATCCAAAGGCCTAAAGCAGACTTCATTCCTTATGAAACTTCATGGTCTTATTGCATGAAGTTGCCACCCTTTATGCTGTCTTGTTAAAAGTCACTGTTGCCGTCAGCCTTATATTCTTTTTGTCTTTCTTGTAGTAGCAAACACTGGATTCATAATGGCACCCAACAGCTGAATAGCTTCTGCTTTCCTTCCTTCGCCTTCTCTGCTAGAGTAAGCATCTTCCTCTGGAGCTTGGATTCACTGCCAGAAGACTTAGATGGTGCAGAACATTTGAGCGACACCCTAGAGCTTGAAATAACTGAGCTGTGTAGGATGACAAAAGCTAGGATGCTAGGAACTGAGGCTGTGGTCACTAAGCAAATCAGCACCCAGGATACTGAACAGCATTCTCTCATTGGTCATATCTCCTCTATCAGCCAAAAGTGTAGCATGTATGAAATCATCTGGGAAGACTAAACCAAATTTCGATCAGAGGCAGAAACCTGCAATTTACTGAGGCAACCACAATATTAATTTACACTGAATATTTTTAAAAATCCATGATGCACTGAGACCACAACAGGTGAACTGCGATATAGCAAGGAATTACTGTAGATAAAAGATAGTTCTGAAAAGAAGCATTTTGGACTGGCAATCATTCTTGTCAATTCTACTAAAATAACATTTGAAGTAATAAAAACGTACACACACACACACACACACACACACACACACACACATATATATATATATAAAAGTGGACATGGAAGTCAGCACTTAGAGGCGACAGTCTGTTTCATGCTAGCATAAAACAGACTGTCGCCTCTAAGTGCTGACTTCCATGTCCACTTTTATATTTACACACGCTCTATCTCTGATATTGAGCACTTTATCCCATAAATATAGCACACTTTAAGACTATATTTCTGCATATATATATATATATATATATATATATATATATATATTAAGCATTTCACCCCAAGCAAGGGGTTACATACAGTGAAAGTGAGAGAAAAGATTGGGTGTAGGAGAGATTGAGGAAAGAAAAAAGGGCAAGAATCAAGGCAACAAAAGATGGCAATTGATGTTGCATTTAAGTTTTTGAAGATTGGAGTTATCAGGGAAGCAAGTCAGAGGAAGGGAGTTCCAATGTTAGGAAGTATGAGGAAAAAAACTGTTGGAGGAGAAGTAGCAGTTACATTTAACTATTTCAACATTAAAAGGGTGGGACCTCGATGCCAATCTAGTATCATGCTTAAATTCATGTAGTCGAGCCATCAGGGGAAAATATATACAGGGTGATTGAAAAGTAACTCCCTATTTTATGTATGAATGATCACGCAGGAGTCCTGACTAAACACTCTGTGACTTTTTTCTTTGGGGTTGATTAAAAGAGCAAGTCTACTGTACCAAACCAAGACTTTGCAAGAACTTTGGAGTGAATATAGGATGTTACGTCTTCCATACCACCAGAATTCATGGTGAAATCAGTTGACATGATTCCTGGGTGGCTTGAGAAACTGGTAATAAAATCTGGTGCCATATTGAATTTTAAAGAAAACCTCATGCTAAATGCTTTCCTCTCATATCCATTTCTTGTAAAAAAATTATATTTAATAAATGAATTATAAGTATTTTAAAATGGGGAGTTACTTTTCCATCACCATATATATATATATATATATATATATATATATATATATATATTATATTATATGAAAAGATTACTTAACTTTAAATATCAGTTTTTATTTATTTATAGGATGTTTTCTGTAGAACGATAGCAATACTTTAGAGCATTGATTCCCAAAGTGGGTGACACTACCCCACTGGAGGCAGTATGGAAAGATCCAGGTGTGGGGTGAGAAGAAAAGAGAACAGCCAGAAGGTGGCAGTGGCAGATTTGAAATATAATGTACACCACACACACGTTGTACCTGAAGCGCGTCTTTCCTTCGCTTTACAGTGTATCGCATTCATATAGCAATTATTATAGGAAATACTAAGATACTCATTTGACTTGCAATACTAGCACAAAGAAAATCCAATCAAAAGTTGACTATACATTTTCTTGAGCAGGGTAGGGTTGTGTTTTGGCACGCAAGTGGGTGGCAACCCAAAAAAGTTTGGGAACCACGGCTTTAGAATTTAATGTCTTTTATCCTTATTGGGTATCCTCTTTATTGAGACCCAGTGCCAGACTTAGCATAATATACATATACATATACATATATATATATATATATATATATATATATATATATATATATATGTGTATGTAATTTCACCCCAAGCAAGGCAGTAAAACTACTAAGACCTAAGGGGTTACTGAGTGGGAAAGAATTAAAAAAAAAGAGAAACATTATTAAGGAGTGAGAACAATAGAAAAAGACTAATCAAGAAGACAGTAGATAATCTTTGACATTGTATTTAAATTTTTTAATATACATATATCTATATAGTGATTTTCCAAGCATAGCTTAGATGTGGCACAAGGCCGAAAGTATGGGGCACCCATGAGGATTGAACACACTACTCAGTCTTAATTGTTCTAGCGAGACAAGCTTGTTAAACATTACACCACACCAAGATGCCTAACATATATCTATATATATAAAGTTGTTTGTCTGTTTGTTATCAGACTCCTCCTAGGGTTTTGGAGATAAAAATAACCATATATATTCTGAAATTATATTACCTAGGGTACTTGGATAAGTATATTTCATTTTGATCAAAGGAAGTCCCCGGGTAGCACCCCCCACCCCACACACACACTGAAAATTTTTTCTCTTTGATATAAATTAAATTTAAATTTAAACAATGGAATAACTCCTAGGTTGCTTGGATAAGTAGATTTCATTTTGATCAAAGGGGGTCCTTGGGGAACACAAACCCCCCACTGATAATTTTTTCCCTTTGATTTAAATTAAATTTGTACAAGGGAATGTACAAAATATAGAAGAAGAAAGCCAGAAGATGGATGTCACATTGGCAAGATCAAAATGAAACAATATGGACATCAAGTTGAGCAAGAAATCACCAATCAGTGGGTAGTGCCTTACAATACATATTTGTTGTGACAATTCAACTATCAATGTCGAAATTTGCTCATCAATTCATTCAATCAAGTATTGCATCAAATACATATCAAAGGGGTCAGATCAAGCTGTTTTTGCACAAACCCCTCCACTGAAATTTTTTTCCCTTTGATTTAAATTAAATTTAAACAAGGTAATGACTCCTATCCAAAATATAGAAGGAGAAAGCCAGAAGATGGAGGTCACATTGGTAAGATCATTGAGTGATATTGAAATGCATCATATTCCTCCACAAATTATAACAATGATTTAAAATCAATCATCATTTTTTTACAAAATAATGTTTGACACACAGCAAAGCATGGGTAATTTTGCTAGTATATATATATATATATATATATATATATATATATATATATATATATATATATATATATATACATACACACAGAGGATGTTTTTCTGTAGAATGCTTGATAGTATTCTCTTCATTGAAACACAGTGACAGATAAAGCTTAATATATATATATATATATATATATATATTTACACACGCTCTATCTCTGATATTGAGCACTTTACCCCATAAATATAGCACACTTTAAGACTATATTTCTGCATATATATATATATATATATATATATATATATGGTTTCTTTCGTACACCTGATAGTAAATTAGTCTTATAGAACATTTGCAAGTGTCATGAGTTTAACTCTGAATAGACAATCCACCATTGTAGCCCTGTGCCAAACTTAGCTAAACTTTGGAAATATGTATTTCCATCCTTTATATCTTAAAATTGGCAAGGTTATCTTATGAAAATATGGATTCTCTTTTTCTTTCTAGTTTAATCAAATTCTACCTGTCCTCTTTTAGGAAATGTCCTCATAATACTGGAAGGAATATCCTTTATTTGGTTCGAAGATTGGAACATTGACAAAGTTCTTAGACATTTTTTTTCCTGCATGAGTTTCTAAAAGATAATTTCCTATGTAAGTTTTTGTTGTTTTTCTATTCTTCTGTTCTTTCTATTTGCTGCTTTTCAATGTTAAGTAATTGTTTCTTGTTGACTATCATCTGTTGCATTCCCACCGATTCACTCGAAGATGGTACTCTTAGTTTTTGACAGTTGTCATTAGGAGCTCATTTTACAAGCCTCTAGGAAGTTCATTTTTGAACAAATGCTGCTTTTAGAAGACAAGTTACTAAACAATGGATTAAAGCCAAAACATTCTGTATCTTTCCACTTTTTTATATACCAATATTTTTTGTCTTAACAGTTTCTATTTTGCTTTCTAAATAAGGATTGTAGTATTTTGATTTTTTATTCCTTTGGGTGATTTTTTATCTGCTGACCCACATAAAATGTAATTTTAATCATAAATGAAGCAGTACTAAAATTTAAGATAAAATAATAAAAATTTGTGAATGGATTCATTTTTTTCTTTTTCCAATTAATTGTTGAAGTGTTAGTTCTCATTTGACTAAAAACAACTTTTTTTAAAATTTAACTTTTTTAATAAATATGCTGTATATTTGAAATGAAGAATCAAGATATGCCTGATTGGATTGGTAAGTGATTTCTTGTTTTAGCTGTTGTTTAATTAAAATTTAAAAATCCTCTGAATCAGTGATTATCTTCTTTTTTTTTTTTAGTTCTCATTTTTTTTGTTCAAACTTAAATTCAAACTTTGCCCCTCAATCCAACTGAAATATTTTTTTTCATAATTCTGTCACAATTAAGCAGGATATTTTTCACAAAATTAAAATTAAGCTATCACTAAGAATAAAGGATATACATTAAGAATGAGATTGTCCTTGGCCTTATACCATACTTAGCGTCCCTATGGATTTTCAAAAAAATATTCTTATGGTAATTTTTCTCATGAACTTTCCTATTTGGTACCTAGACTTTATGAATTTAAGCATAGTGCTAGATTGTCTCGCAAGGTCTCTTCATTTTACAGTTGAAATGGCTAAATGTAACCGTAAGTTCTATGCTGGCAGTTTCTTCTATCGCACTTCTTGCTTGTGGAACTCTCTTCTGGCTTTCCAGTCAACTTTGTATTTAAATTTTTGAAGATCATTGTCAGTCATTATCTTCTCTTCTTAATTCCTGTTCTTTTATTGTTCTCACTTCTTCATAATGTTTTTTCTCATATTCCTTTATACTCATTAACCCCTTGTGTCTTAGTGGCTTTATTGCCTTGCCTGGGGCGAAATGAAAAATGGTGTATGTCAATCTGGATAACCTACAGTGAATTCTGAATTGAACCCTTTATTTAATCTAGATAATTCTTGTTCTACTGTCCATATCTAGGGATATCTTGTCTAATTCTTAGTTATCTATATCAACATGCACCTGATGAAGCCCAGAAAGCACGACGACTGAAACAGTGTAATAACAACAACAAAGATGAGGACAATAGTCTGCATGTAAATAGTTTAAATAATGATAACACCCCATCGCAGAAAATGGCTGGATGTAAACTGTAAGTTCAATGCAAACAGTTTCTTCTCTTACATTTCTCGCTTGCCGAACTCTCTTCTGGCTTCTTGCTTTCCAGTCAAGTTTAGTTTTCAGAAATTTAAATGCAATGTTAATCGCTATCTTCTGTCTTCTTAATTCCCATTCTTTTATTGTTATCTCCCTTTAATAATGTTTTTCATTTTCTCATTCAGTAACCACCTGTGTCTTTATGGCTTCATTGCCTTGCTTGGGGGTGAAATGATTAAAAAAAATATTAACACAGTAAAAAGATATTTAATCTGAGGATGAAATTACACCTTGGTATGAATTGGCTGGGAAGTAAATTCAAATAATTATGCAAGAGATGCAGATCACAATCCAATCAAAAAAATAGATGATGCTGAAATAATGGTAGTGTTATATAGGAATAAAGTGTCACTGCTGACACTGGAGTTTGAACACAGATCACCAGAGAGCAAACACAGGTGATCCCATTATGGAATTAAGTAGATCACGTGGCCATAGAGGAAATGTATATATGGGAATTAGCTTGGCGTCTAACTGATCTCCATTTCTGCTTTATTACTATACGGATTTCTATTCTCTATACTATTTCTCTGTATGGATTACTATTCTGTGATTAAATTTGAGCAAGTATTATCGAGCAAGTACTATTAGTGCAAGTGATATTTGAAGGCGTCTGACACTAGTATTGTTTAATGGCGTTCTATAGTTGTATCTGTAATCAAAGTCTCTACTACAGTGAGCATTACAAAAGTAACAATAAGTAAAAAAGTGTCAAACAGGTGTTTGTTGATATCACAAAAGTTAGAAAATATGATTTAAGATAGGCTATAAGTAATAATTAAAATATGACGACAAAGAATAAAACTGAATCCAAAAATCATGCTTGTAATTTATATGTGAGATTTACTAAACTTAACATAATTAAAGGCCAAATTAGGAATTTTCGTTTTGTTTTTTTCACTGTTAGTTTGCCAAATACAAGGCACCAGGGCTACTTAAAGTAGACTTTTACTGATTATTGTTTGAAGGGGAAAGTAAGAGAGTATGATTAGGACAAGTACGATAGATATCAGTCAACTCTGGAGCAAGATTGTAGTTGTTAGAGAAGCATTCACTCAAGTGTTTGTAAAATGAAATAACAGTTCTGGGGAAGAAGCTACCTGAATTGCACTTGCTTTTTATCAAAGAACACAAAAAGTGAATGGGGATGGTTTGCCACTATGAATTTGGCATGGCGGATCCTAGCTGTGAAGGTCTGAGTTAGTGGAACTGAGGAATGTAATTCTCCGAACATCTACCATAGTAATAGTGATATAGTAATGAGTGTCTGGTGATGTTTCATCTGCAGGATAAGAGCTGCAGAATGGAGAATAATTAATCACCTACAAGGCTGCATAAGTGCACTTTTGGACTCTGTCAAGGCTGAACCGTAAGGACTGGGCAGCACCAGCCCAGATATAGTTGCAATGAAAAGGGAAATTATATTGTACCAATCTTTGAAGTGATTAAGAGCTGTGCAGGTGGTTAGCGACTCGGGATGCGAAACAAACAAGCTGAGTTTAAATTTTAATAAGTTTGCTACATTCACTTTCACACACATACTTTTGTGAAAAGTATGAAACTATTGTTTTCCCCTCCACCAATGGGTTAAATAGCAGTGCAGACTGGGCTTTCTAGTTTTTGTGGTTGGAAACCAGTCTAGTAAAGCAACAACTCTAAGTTCAAATCCATATGTAGCTCTGGAATACTATGTAACCATCAACATGATCATGGAGCTCACAATGACTTCATAATCTTAACTGGTCAACATAAGGCTGCATCATTTTCCTGGGTATGATGATAAACTAAATCCAGCAGTAAGACCTCTGATAAGAAGATAGGAAGTTTTGAGGAGCATGGAACCACCTCTTAACTGCTGGTGTTCCCAGTTCCATTCTGACCAAGAGTAGTAGCACCTGTTAGGGCCTCAGCTTTGGGCAAATAGTGAACGCCGAAACAAAAATCAACAATACATTTTTCGCAAAATGACAGTTAATGCAACACTAAAAAAGTATAAAAATACATTTTTTATAGTAAAATTACCAGCAATACATTTTTTATAAAAAAAAAAAAAAATTACCAACAATACGTTTGATGATCTACAAACTATATATCTATAAACCATATGTTTATCCTGGAAGTATAAAATTACGTACAAAATATCTGTAGTTGAAAGTATAAAATTACATGCAAAATATTTAGATTTCAGCATTAAATAACATACAGTGGTTGATATGCCACTAAACAAAATTGGCAAAATATGACTGTATCAGTGTTTTTTTATTAAGAACTGTCAGCTTTGAAATACTAGATTTAACCTTGATATCAAGCACTAATATGCAACTACTTAACCCACAAGGTAATTGATATTTTATTAACAAAGGTGACTTTGTTAATAGTTTGATGTGTTTTCATATAATTCTTAGATATGAGAAACAATTTTTGATCTTAGAAAATAAAGTTTTTTTTCTTTAGTTTAATTAAATATTCATGTCTTACTAAATCCCTTTTTATAATGAATTGTATGATAATGAAAAAAACTAATGATTGAATGATATGTGTATTTTTTGTTGGTTATTTTTTACCATTCCTCCTCTTTTCCATTGTAATTAACCCAGTAATGACCACTTTTTGAAAAAAAACAGATTGCACAATTAAATTATAGGCAGAAACCTATAGTTAATACCAGATCTTTTTAGAAACCTATAATTAATATTGGATTTTTAATCTTAATCTTATTTTAATATTTTAATCTTTTATAATAAAAGCCACGTTTTGTCATGAGCATTTATAAGTTAACATCAGCAAATGAATGTATTATTGTCTGACATATCCTAGCATTAAACTGAAATATCAGTCTTGTTTTAGTAGGTCCTTTTTTTCATAAGTAAAGAATTTAGGACTTGTCATATTTCCTATGACTCTGGGTTTGAATCTCCACTATGTTTTTTGTTACTTGCTTTACTGCTTTCTATGTTTAGAGCTTCCATCTTGAATGCCTGACTAATTAATAAGAGATTGAGGTGATGCTCTAGTAAACATGACCTCAAAATCAAGAAGATTGTGAGCAAAATGCAAATACCAGAAATGTGGTCAATATAATTTTATTGAAACATGAATTTCTCAAACTATTATGAATAATGATGGCAGTGTTATAATTATTTGCTTGAGTCATTTTAAGGCTATGAAGAAAAAGCTTATTTTCTGTGCTCTTTTCTTTATAGACTTATCCTCTCTGTCTCTCTCTCTCACACTCACACACGCATACACATATAGGTCATATCAAAAATACTTTTACAAACTTTGGGGGCATATTCTTCACACCAAAACAAGGACAAAAATCCATATAAACATATGTCCACAAATCCTTAATTTTTGAGTTATTAACTTTAAAGTTTACGGTAGATACTGTTAAATGTACAATCCAAGATACAATCCAAAAATACTTTTACAACCTTTGAGGGTGGGTTCCTGGCACCAAAACAAGATAAAATGTTTCTATAAACATATGCTCAAAAGGCCATTGCTGTATCTCAGCATAGCAACATAACAAATGTTCAAAATGTCCCCCACTTGCTTCGACACACTCATGTACCCGTCAGATCATTGATTGGCGGACCCTATCAAATACTCCCACACGATGTCAAAAGGTTTTGCAGGGTTCCATGACACATTGATAAAGTGTCTCTGCATTATTAATGTTTGCTGCATAAACCAATTATTTTAGATGGCCCCACAGATAAAAATCCAAAGGATTGAAGTCAGGTGAACGTGCAGGCCATGAAACCGGTCTTCTTCTTACCTATCTATCTTTCATGGTAGATGTCAACCAGTGCATCACGAACAATGTGACTAAAATGTGCTGAGGCCCTACCATGCATGAACCACATGTGTCTTCATATGCAGGTAGTACATCCTCTAGCAGGACTGGAAGCCTGTTTGAAATAAAATCCCTGTAGATAACTCTTATAAGACATGTTGGGAGAACATCTGGACCTACCAGACAGTCATCTACAATTCCAGCCCACACATTAATTGTAATGCTGGTGTCTAGCCTGTATTGTACCATGGGGATTCCAGTCTGCCCACAAATGTTGGTTGTGCAAATTTGTTATTCCATCTCTTCTAAATGTTGCCTCATTGATAAACAAGACTGAAGAGACAAACAACAGATCAGTCATTTGTGCAATAAACCATCAGTGAAAGTTTTGCCATGGTGAGTGATCAAAGAGCAAAAGACCCTGCACACATTGCAAATGATACTGATACAGGAGCTGCTCTTGACGTACTCTCCATGTAGTACTATGTGATGTACAACATGCTTGGGCCATCTGACATATGCTGATACACGGATCATCTCCGATAGCCTGTAGAGTGTATTCTTCATGGGCAGGCATATGAGCAGATCTGTCTTCCTCGAACTATAGTTTGTTGTGCCATGGATCATGTCTCAGCAACACAATGATAAACAGTAGCAAAAGTTGGATAACTCACCAGCCTTTGTTCTGGAAACACAATATGATACAGCCATGCAGCCTCTCATCCATTACCATTCACACAACCGTATGTAAAAATCACATCTGCTTGCTCACAATATGAATATCCTGCCATTGTTATATGGAACAGTTCCTAGTTAATTCAATACTACACACATTAAACATTGAAGACCAACTAGCCACAACTGTACATGAATGACAAATGTAACCTAGTCTACATGGTAACACAGCACCATCTACTGTAAACTTTCTTTAAACTTAATAACTCTAAACCAAGGATTTGTGGACATATGTTTATATGAACTTTTGTTGTCTTGATATGAGGAACCCACCCCTAAAGTTTGTAAAAGTATTTTTGATACACATTGTATATACATATACTCACACAAACATACATGTTTGACAGTTGAAAAGTTCTTGGGTCAGCCCCCTCCTTAAAATCAGTATTCCGATATTTGATCATTGAAACACTCATTTTTGAGAACTAGGTTGGGTCAAGAATTTTTCAGCAGCTCCTGGTGTGTGGCGCTATATATATATATATATATATATATATATATATATATATATATATATGTGTGTGTGTGTGTGTGTGTGTGTGTGTGTGTGTGTGGACATTATCTTCATGTTAAAAAAAATGTTTAAAAATTTATGCAGTAAAGCCTTCTTATTCCCAAGATCTCCCAGAGAATGCCTTATGTTATGGATAATACCAATCCCAATAGATATTACGGTTTTCCTCTCTCTACATACCAAGTACAAAGTTTAATTTAAAAACTAGGCACAATATCAGAATAACAGGTTGTAGCCAATAATAAAATAGAACAATATTAACAATATATTGGAATAAAAGTTATACAATGGATATATGATATATTTTTACCATAGACCTTAGCAATATTGGTATGTGTTTTTGGGGGGGTATTTGAGTTAAGAACCTGTTCATTTAAAGGAAGCCCTTTATGACTTATCTTTAATATATGCAAATTGCTTTGGAAGCATAATAAAAGAAGACATGAATTTTTTTTATTTTAAGGACTGTTTTGCTTGTTTTTTTAACAAGTCAACTGTCAGTAAGTCAAACCTGGATGTGTGGTGATGTAATGAATAGTGGCTAAAGATGAGAAATTGGAAACGAGTTCAAATTCCAGTCGTTTGTTGCATTCACTTATGCACAAGTACACTTGGGGAAAATGTGAATCCATTTCTTCTCCCAGCTATGGGTAAATAGCAGGACAGACTGAACGCCATAGCCTTGTTTGGCAGCCAGTCTAGAAGGAAGATTCTGAATTCAAACTGTCATTGGGAGGGTTGGGCCTGTTAGACTCTTCTGCCCAAGACACACGATTTCTGCTACAGCTGCAGTACATATGGTGGCCCAGTGACCCTAATCAGTTGCAGGACTCAAATCAATTGTATTGAATCAAACTTAAACTCCCAATCTAATCCTTTAATCCTTTTTTATGTGATTTTAAATATTATAGGTTTATTGATATTTACTAAGGTGCAGTACACGTCCAAATGGTAGAGAAATAAGAGTAGGAAAATTGGGTTGAACAAAGTTAGGAATGTCTGCCAACTTTGAAAATAAGCTTTTTTTTAATTACCTATTTAATTCTTCAGTATTATGATTTGTATAAATCTAGGCTTACAGCCATATCATGTTGAAACCCCAGTTCTCATACAAACAATGTGGTTAAGCAATGATGAGTCAGTTCAGTACCTAGATGGGTGACTGCTTGGGAATACCAGGTGCTGTAAGCTTGGATGTGCTGGTAGTCTAATTGATGACAGCTCAGAATTGGAAATCGGAGGAACATGTTTGAATTACAGTCAGGTTTGTTACATTAACTTATGTGCAAATACCCTTGGGAAAGGTATGAATCCACCTCTTCTCCCCGCAAATATGGGTTAATTAGTAAGACATGTATCAGTAAATTAGAAAATGATACTGAAATACTTGAAAGAAGACCATTTTTCTTTTGAGAACAGAAAATACTGTTAATGATATAAGTAAAATAAGTCTTGGGCTTTAAAAATAAGGGAGAAAGTTTATCTATAGAGCCATAGTTAACAAGTTTGTTTCTCAGATGATAATTATTACTAATATAGGGAGTTTGATCCCCAAACCTTTGGCATTGTGCCAGTGAAAACAGAATGCAATAAATGCCAATTTTTAGAAGCTTAGTCAAGCAAACTATTACAAGGAGCAGCTAAAAAGTCCTTGGTGTGAGTCACTTCTCAAAATCTGACCAAACATCAGAATTTCTTTTTGTGGATAAGGGATTCTTTAATTTGTGTGAGGTAAAAATGCACCTGAAATATGTGGGTTGTGTAATGGCAACAACTCGGAATGAGAAATTGGCTAGCTGAGTTTGAATTCCAGTTGAGATCGCTACATTGTATGAATTCACTTCTTCTCCCCTCAGCTGTTGGTTAAATAATAAGGCGAACTGGTCTCTTTAGCCTTGGCTGGCAACCAGTCTAGGAAAGGGAAAACTCTGAATTCCCAAACCTGGTTAGATAGAACTCATTAGTATGGGAACACATGGTTATCTAAGAGAAGTAACCAAGGGAAACAGCAAACCTTCCTCAGGGTATGAAGGTTGGGTATGCGGCCAATCATCCTACCCTGTGGAACAAATTGATTACATAAACCTCACCAAAGGTGTTATGTGCAACAATGCACTAGACAGTATCATAGTAAGAATGATTTATGAAAAATAAAAATGCAACAAATGCAAACAAAAAGAAAGTTGTTCAGTTTATAGAAAAAGTTACTGTGAATGACCAAATATATCAGCTTCTTTTTAGCTCCTTTTCATCCAACTGTAATGATATTAATCTTCCCTAAGGACCTACAACCATATCACGATGAAACACCAGCTCTCATACAATCACTGAAGTTAAGCAACATTGAGCTTGGGTGACAACTGGGGAATACTAGGTGCTGTAAGCTTGGATGTGCAGGTGGTATGATAAATAACAGCTAGATATTGGAAATCGGAGAGCTGAGTTCCAATTCCAGAGAGGTTCATTATATTTACTTACATGCAAATACCCTTGGAAAAAGTATGAATCCACCTCTTCTCTCCTCGACTATGGGTTAATTAGTAGAACTTGTATCAATAAAAATCATTATTACTTCAAAAAATTCTTACAATCTAAAAATATTTTCTGGCTTTAAATAACCTGCAAAAGGCTGATAATAAATAAATCAATCAATATTCACTAAGTGCCTGACATTTTTGGCCTCATGCCTGACTATGTTAATTTTAAAAAATATCAAGTAATTTTTTAGGACTATTACAATCACAGTGAGTATTTGTAATGTCATAACTTTTTTTTGAAATAACAAATTGGGATTATAACTTTTACATTTGACCCAAAGGTTATCAGAAAAGGTGTAAAGCTGTGATGGTTGTTTTACTTGGTCATTACTTTTGGTATAAATAATCCCAATCTTTTTCTTTTATTTTTAAAGCAAGTTGTAAAAAATTTATATTTTTAAATTTAAGTGAAGTGAAACGAGAAATGTACTTTTCGCACTCCCCCCAAAAAATCCTAATTTGTTTGATTTTTGTTAATTCTTAAGTAAATGGGAAAGAAATACAACATTAAAAAATACTCTTTGTTTTGTCAAAGTAAGAAACAAAAAAAAAAAGAATTTTATCTTAAGGAAAATAAATAAAAAATATCTTGGTTTCAGAAGAGAAAGTAAAAGAAAGAATTTTTTTTTTTTTTTTGGTTTCAATGCTTTTTCCAGAAGTTTGATTTTCTGATTAAACAAAGTGTGCACTAAACTCATGTTTACTTTTTGCAATTTTTTTTGTTGTTATTGCTGCTCTTGTGATAACTTCTCACAAAGCCTTGTTCTCCTCAGATGTAATTCTTAGCTTTTTTACCAACTCTCATTTGAACAAGGAAACGAAATCCAGTGTTTGATTATTTGAGTCTATCCCCTTTGATTCTTCTACTTTGTAGCACCTGTAGCATTAATCTCGTCACAGAATTTAACTCTTTAAAACTTAGCATTGTATTTCACAAAACCACAACTAAAACAAGAAGCAGTAAGGATTAAACCCATTATACTTATTAATGTTCTGCAATGTTATCTTCCTAATCTTTGACTAGGCTTAGTATTGTCTGGCATAAAGCCAAAAGTCTACAGAATCAAACTCACTACAATGGTTACGATTTGCTTGACTTTCTAACCATTGAAATTTACAGAACCTAGCTTTGTATGGCACAAGGTTAAAAGTGCTGGATATTCAACCGCGATCAAACTAACTGAAATTATTACAGTCTGTAGATTAACTTCCTAACTTTTGTGATGTCAACGAACACTCGTTGCCACTTTTGTAATGTCAACAAATACTCGTTGTCACTTTTGTAATGCTTGTTGTAGTAGAGACTTTGTAATCGCAGATACAACTATAGTAATGCTATATACTCGCTCGAATAGTAACCATCGCATAGTAATCTGTATAGAGAAATAGTATAGTGAATAGTATAGAGACTAGCAACCTGTATAGTAATAGAGGATAGAGTAGAAATGGTGATCAGTTAGACGCCACGCTAATTCCCATATATACATTTCATTTGCCATCACGTGATCTACTTATTCAAAATGGGATCACCTGTGTTTGCTCTCTGGTGATCGGTGTTCAAACTCCAGTGTCAACAGCAACACTTTATTCCTATATCACACTAACCATTGATATAACTTTGTGTGAGGCACACAGGATCAAACTCAGTACAAATTTCTAAACCAAATTTCAAAACATTAATATTTATTAATATTAGCATCATCTGGCAAATGACCACAAGTATGGGGCACCCAGTGAGGATCAATTTCATCATGGTAGTCAAACTATTGTGCCATAGTTTATTATTATTGATATTATCATTAAAATTTATTATCTCTTTCATTGAAAATAATATTTGCTTGCAGCTATGTATTTTAGAAAAAAGCGAGTTGATATTTGTGAAGAAAATGTTGTCACTGGCTTTTAAGAGGCTATTAAATAGAGATGGTTTCACTTTTAAAATCAGGCATTTCAAAGATTTTACTCACAAAATTTAATAGCATATGGCAGATATATTAGATGTAGATTCATTTCTGATGTGTTTTTTTCCCTGGATATATTTTAGTCTGTAGAAGTGAAAGCTAAATTCTAGTTTTTCAAAAAGTTTAGTCTTTCCAGACAATTAACTCATGTAGTTTTAGTGGTTTCATTGTTACAAGGTGTGCTATTCTTGTTTCTTTGTGTAAAGCTAAACTAAGCTTTATTAATTATTGAGAATGTCTTCAAAACTAGGGAAAGTGGATATTTTGATTTTAAAAAATTTTTTTTTTTATTTTTCAATCTTCAGTACAAGATAAATATTTTTATCTCTTTGATGACATTTGAATATTTTAAGTTTGTAAACAAAAGTTCCTGACAAAGCAAGAAAAAAGTTTTTAATCTATTCACAACTTGTCAGTGTGATGAAAAATTGATAAAATTATTGTTTTAAGTTTAGTGACTAATATAATTAATTTACAGATATTTTGGCAAAGTTTAATCTTTATACCCATAAAAAAACTGTTTCATAAAGATGTCTTTTCTCTTGACACTGCTATTACTGTATACCATTTCCACTTCCTCAGTAATATTTAATTGCAAGATTATTAAAATATGTTAACCAAGAATAATGCAATATTTATTATTTACCATTTTATAAAGAAGTATATTTGAGAAGAAATCTTTTTATTCAAAAATTTACAAAATTATCCAAATATGTGAACCATTATGCAAAATTATTTATCATTTTATAAATAAATAACTAGGAAAATAAATTTTTTATTCATAATCTTATGTATTTTAGAACAAGAAACTTTAAATAAACAGGAATTCTCTGTACATTATATATTTTCTTCTCACATTATTTTCTCTCAGATTACTTCTTATTTTTTAATTTACCATTTTTTTTTAATTTACCAATTTTTTTTTTATAATGGTGACATAAAATTATAGTTGTTTCACATATATTTATAATTTAGTAGATTCTCATAAATTTACCAATAAGAAAATTGTTTTCATATTCATTTCTTTATAAATTGGTAAATGATGAACATGCGTTGTATTAATTGATTCATATTCTGAGAATGTTGTGAAGATAAAATTATTTTTTTAAATAAAATTATTTATCTTCTCTCATTATTTTGTTTAAATAAAATTATTTTTCTTCTCACATTATTTTGTTTAAATAAAATTATTTTTCTCCTCACATTATTTTGTTTAAATAAAATTATTTTTCTCCTCACATTATTTTGTTTAAATAAAATTATTTTTCTTCTCACATTATTTTGTTTAAATAAAATTATTTTTCTCCTCACATTATTTTGTTTAAATAAAATTATTTTTCTTCTGACATTATTTTATATCTCAGATTACTTCTTATTTTTTTAATTTACCAATTTTTTTTTATAATGGTGATCTAGGATTGTCTAAGTGATCTTTCCATTCTAACTTTATAAAATGTTAAATAATAAATAATTAATTATAGTTGGTTCACATATGTCTATAATTTAGTAGATTCTCATAAATTTACCAATCAGTAGTATTTAGTAAACAAATGAATCAAAAACCTTTTCAGTAACGATTATATATATAATGTCACAGCAGACATGGAAAACAAAAAAAAATCCCTATAAAGCATTTTACTTAATAATATATATATATATATATGGCACATAAAGTGATGGTGTCCATAAGACAGTGCTCAATTAAATATAACAGAGCTATTAAGTATATATTAAGAAATATACATATTATCCCTCACCAATGGCACAAGTCAGAGTTTCATACACAACGCAATCTTCAGGTGGTGAGTATAGACTGACAGGTATGTAATTTCAGTTTTAATAAAAATATCTGGTTACCACAATGTTGACACAGTCATATATTATACGGGGGATTACAGATTTTTTAAAAATATATTTAGCATTTATAATAAACAGGATTTATATATATATATATATATATATATATATATATATATATATATATATATATATATATATATATATATGTATGTATGTATGTGTGTGTGCGTAAAAAAATTACTTTAGAGTTGTGAATATTAATTTTCTATATTGAGCATAAAGTGAGATTGCTGGTTCTTTCTCTAAAAAAACAAAATAAACCTAATTTACATTAAAACTTAATCTGGATCAACATATTTCAGCTGATATTTCTTTTTATGCCTACATGTAACCATCAATTCATTTCTCTTGTTTAATAAGCTAGGATTATTTCAGTGTTTTAAGATAACTAATTCTTCAACAAGGCATAGATTATATCTATCATCTTTCCCATTGTAACATTTGGCTTTCACTACAATATCCCATGTAACAATGGGTGTATTATCACCATTCTTTAATTGCCAAAAATGTTTTGAGAGAGCAGTACTGTTTATGCATTTTACATTGCCTAAAAACATTTGATAATGGCAGAAACAAAATTTCCAAGGATTTTCAATGGAGTCAAAGTAAAATTTGACATTGTTACTGGAATGTATGCTAGCTCAGTATACAATATTATCAATCATACATTGGCTGTTTAAGGGACAGATCATATTTTTTGGCAATTGTATTTATTTTTAAAAAACTAACTTTGTTGGGCATGCATCTGTTTAATATAATATTATTATGTAGAGATATAGATTTATCGATGTAATTAACACAGCTGTAGCTGATCTTAACATTATTTTTGTTAAAAATCTTTTTAGTATTGGTGAATGATTAAAGTGCTTATGAATTAAATTTTAAAAAATCTGATATTCATTTGAACATTATGATTAAAATGTCGGTTAAACTATATTATGTCTACAGTGTTTCTGTTTATTTTTAACTTTTTTGTCTTTTCTAAATATTCTAAATTTACTTTATGGTTGCTTAGTTCTAAAGCTTTTATATATTTTTATTATTATCAAATTTTTCCTTATTGCTGGAGTTCATAGATGATAGAATAATATAGGTTTTTGTACCTGCTTTATGATTTTGATTTCACTATCACTAATAGGACAGTAATTTTTTGCTAAATTGATAGCAAACATTAGCAGATACTCAGTGATGAACAGGTAAAAGTCACAACTATTGAATTGGATGAACATACATTCACTCTTCTTATGTATATTAGTAAATCATTCAATGACTTCTGCAGTTTTATGCCATTGGTTAATTCTTGGTTAAGCATTTTTCATATATTTGCATGCTCCTTCAAGGATGTTTTTGCTGGTTTTACCAATATTATTTTTAGTTGGGTTGAGTAATCAGTAATGTTTGTAGGGTGTTTAGGAAATTTACTTTGAGATGTTTAACTGTGATGAATACCTAAAATTTAAATTGTGTAATGGTCAGTCCTCAGCACCTGAAAATTGTGTTGTGCATGAAACTCCAAGTCGTGCTACTAGTGAAGGATAATATATATATATATATATATATATATATATATATATTTTTGTCATCCACAGACAGACTGTTTCGCTGTTTCGCTGTTTCACAGCTCATCAGTGTGGCTAGACGTCCGGTTGCCTCTAGCTAGGATCAAAACCCGACTGAATTCGCGTATCAACTCTCCCGTCGAATTCGACGTATGAGGGTCAGGCAGATCAGTTCCTAGAAAGTGAAAGCCCGACACCGACACATGAGATTTGATTATAGTGGTGAAGGCTTTGTGCAGGGCCATCCATACTTTTAGGAGGGACAAATACAGGGACCTGGTGCAGCGAATGCCACAAGGTCCCCAAACGACCCTCTGCAGGTTTTGAATTCAGAGTTGTCCTTCTCCTAGACCAGTTGCCATCCAAGGCTATAGAACCCAGTCTGTCTTGCTATTTACCCATAGTTGGAGGGAGAAGAAGAGGATTCACACCTTTCCCAAGGGTATTAGCACGTAAGTGAATGTAATGGATTCGACTGAAATTCGAACTCGGCTCTCCGATTCCTCAATCCAAGCCGTTATCCATTACTCCACCGTGCCTCCTACATACATATATATATATAGTAATCTTAATAATTTAGAAAGTTGATAATTTAAATGATATTGTTTTCAAAAAGGTATACAAAATACTAACTTCATTGGCATACCTAAAACAGATGTAGTAGGATTAGGTAGGAGTAACACCATACAGAAATATACACTTTCCTTTTCACTAAGAGAGTGACAAAGAAAATTCTCTCTCTCTCTCTCTCTCTCTCTCTCTCTCTCTCTCTCTCTCTCTCTCTCTCTCTCTCTCTCTCTCTCTCTCTCTCTCTCTCTCTCTCTCTCTCTCTCTCTCTCTCTCTCTCTCTCTCTCTCTCTCTCTCTCTCTCTCTCTCTCTCACACACACACACACACACACACACACACTCACACTTCCTTTCCTTCTATTGTTCCTATCCTCGGTAATGGACAGAACCTGCACAAAGCTTATGTGGGTCAGTGAACGTCATACAAAAATCAAACGTAAAATACGTATGCGTCAGGCCTCTAACACTTTCACCCAGTCCCTCAACCTCCGGCATCTTACTCTCTGGGTTAAGGTATCTACTCGGCCCTAATTGAACTTAAGGGAGTGGCTGTAGATCCCCTGAGCATCCATAGATTATTCGGCCAGTTTAATCCTGCTTCCTGCCCACGTTGTGATTTGTTTGATCCAGAAAGCAGAAGTGATGTTCATCCATTCACGGTCGACTGAAGATGTAGACACGGCTGGAGAGTCTGCGCTAAGAAATTTAGAATGCAGCAAAAAAAAAATTTAATATCTGCAGAAAGCCGGACAAACAAATATTCAATGGTTGAATTGTTAATGTCTTTTATATAGCAGAAAAGAATAGTATAGAAAAGAAACGGGTTACAAAAAAGAAAAGTATTTGACATAAAAACTCATACACTGGATTCTAGACAGAGAGAGAGTGTATTGTGATTAACTTGTTGTTTAATCATCTCAGAACGATATACGACTCTTGCGATAGAGAGATAAGATTTCTGTGCAGGGCTTAAAGTTTATATAGTGGTGTTTCTCCTCAGCAGTAGTAACAGTAGTAGTAATATTCATGGTAGCAGAAGCAGCACTACTTATATAAACAGTACGTTAGCAGACGCTTCGTTCCAATTTGTGACGTCACTTCCTCTCCTCCTCTAGTTTCCAACTCGACTCTCCACTGTTTCTAGCCCAACTCTGCCCAGGCTAATTCTCTTCTCCAGTCTCACCCAGAATTTTCTCCCGTCTCTCATGTAGCACCACAACCCGTAACGGTCGACGTGGGTGCCCATGCACGTGACGGCACGCAGGCGACAACGACATGCCGACCGATCGCGGCCTCTCCTGTCTCTCTCTTCCATCTGCCACTTTTCCAGCATAACTATGCGTTTATATAGAAAAACCCAGCTAGTCATAACCAACCCTCGGCCCCACCACCTTGCACGCGATCATCACGAGGTTCTGGCTGCTTTAACCAAAATCATGTGAATTCTAAAGGTCCTTCTTGCTTACTCAGCTCTATTCCAAGTTTTAACTGATAAAAATTATTCTGACTATTTTCATTGTCTTCTAATGACCCAAATCCTATTGGGTACAACTTCTGCCCTAGATCGGATTTCCCATCAGTAAACAAAATGCTCTGATCTAATTTCACTACTCAGATCTACTCCAATTTCAATTAAAAAAATATACGTGTGTGTGTGCTTCCCAGACACACTCTCTGTCACAGGCCAGATAAAAAGGAAAAAAAAACATGTGTGCAACAAGAAGTGGTTAAATTGGTTCAAGGAAGCAGTTCAAGATGCAAGGGTTGGAGATTCATTGGCTGCGAGTTTGACTGGACGTACAACTCCAGAAGAAAAAAAGAAAGGATGAATTCAACAAATTAATTTCTGTCGACCAATAACACAATGACCGCATATGAACTCTTGAATCACAAAGACGATAGTCACCTACTTTATCAACTGTAACCACATGGAGTCAGTAATAAAAATGGTACTATAAACAGTAAATTTGGCTTTTACTTATGTATTAGCCCAACTTTCATCTCTATATACCATACAGATATCCCTCCACCTATGTCATAAAAAATGTCTTTAAAAGTCCACTCTTAATAATTGTGAAATGATATTATTGTACATTTTATTATGTTAGCCAATCAAAGCAACTTGTGATGGTCATATAATGGGTTATGTGTTATAGTTGATTATATTTTTATAATGTTGTATTTGAGATGAATTTTTATATATCAAGAACAATATTGGGTAAAAATGTATGACAAAGTAGAAAAAGTTTTCATGTGATGCATTTTGTCCTTTAGCACCTCATCAGATAAAATCTGTTATGTTGGTGCATGAATGAGTGATGCTGGTAATTTTAAAATTAATTTTTTTTTAAATAATCGAGAAAATTATTCTTGTAAATAAACAATCTAATAAAAAAATAATATTGAATATTTTATTGTAAATTCTTAAGAGTAAAAAAAATGTGTAAATTCAATTTCATATGTTTGGGTTTTATTAAATTTTTAATCATGGCTTTTTAAAACAATAACCATTGTCAAAAGAGTTGAGGTAATATGAAGTAAAGACAGTGTCAAGGGAAAAACTATCTTTTTGCTTTTTGGCCAAGTTTTTACAGGCATGAATGTTAAACTTTGCCAATATTTTATTAATACTTCTTTTGTTATTTAAAGCCTCAATAGGAGTAAAACATTTATATTCATTGATATTCTATTATTTAAAACATTTTCAGCTTTGTCTGAAATAGAATAATTTTATCTATAGTTTTTCAATTATTTAAGCTTTATAAGAATATTATAGAATTTCTATTTAAAGGATTTTAAGCTTAATGCTGAGTATAATTTTATAATTTAATTTTTCTATAATTTAAATTATTTTAAGCTTAAAGTGGGGTAGAAGATTAAAAATGGTAGACTTTCTATTCCTTAAAGAATTTTCAGCTTAATGTAGACAATATTATAATTGGTAAATGTTTTATTAAAGTATTTCAAGCATAAAGCTGAGTAAATTATTAAACATCGGTAGATTTTCTATTAAAACATTTTAAGTAATAATGGGGAATTGATTATTTGTTGATAGATTTTCTGGTATTTAAAACTTTCTGAGTTTAATGTTGTATAGAATGTTGAAATTGGGAAAAATTTCTATTATTTAAAATATTTTAAGCTTAAAGCAGTGCACAATATTTTTATTGATAGATTTTACAAGAAAGCATTTTAAAATTAATACATATTATGATTAATAAATTTTATTATTTAAAATAATTTAAACAAATCTTCATTGAGTATGTCTTCGGTTAGAATAGCCTGACAGGGCCTGTCCCTCACCAAGCATGACCCCCAGCTGAATTTCCCCATCTTAGTTGGTTCACCTTGGTCATGAACACTAGGCTATTTTAGGTCATTACTAGTGCTTTCATTCATTATGAAAATCACAGACTCAGCAATGGTGTGTTAACATTTCCATGCAGCAGATAATACTGGGGTATATAGTACAAGTAGGAGGAGAAACAAGGAGGAGGCTTATACTTAACATCAGGAAGAAGCAGCGGAAGTTCCTGAGACACATAATGAGGAAGGAGGACCTGGAGAATCTGATACTCATGGGTTGAATAGAGGGAAAGAGAGACAAGGGAAAACAATGCATGACATACCTAGCAGATTTAACCAAGTAAATGACAGAACATTATCTTGGGGAGGTGGCAGAGGTAAGGAACTTGAGAGCTGCAAAGGATAGAGGGAGGTGGAGACCCATGATCACCTACATCCATCAAGAGAAAGAAGTAGAGGAAAGCCTCTGACCTAAACTACCATTCAAATATATATATATATATATATATATATATATATATATATATTTATATATATATATATATATATATATATGTGTGTGTGTGTGTATGTATGTATATATATATATATATATATATATATATATATATATATATATATATATATATGAGATAATAATATATATTTTTATATATCAAGAACAATTTTGGAGGAAAAATGTATGACAAGGTGGAAAAAGTTTTCATGTGACACATTTCATCCTTTAGGACTTCATTTGGGCTTGAGAATTTTTCTTTTTTTTAATCATTTCACCCAAGCAAGTTAGTAAAGCCACTAAGACACAAGGGGTTACTGAATGCGAAAGAAAAAGAAGAGAAATATTATTAAGAAGCAAGAACAATAAAACAAGCAGAATAAAGAAAACAAGATAACAGTTGACATTTCATTTAAATTTTTGAAAATTGGAGTGGACTGAAAAGCATGGAGCCAGAAGAGAGTTCCACAAGCAAGAAGTGTGAGAAAAGAAACTATTAGCATAGAACTTATGGTTACATATAGCCAAATCAATTGTAAATTGAAGAGACTTTGTTGCCAATCTAATACTGCACTTAAATTCATATAAAGTCAAGTTACCATAGAGGAAAGTGATATTTATTCTGTAGGATATACAGAAATGTGGCACAAGGCCAAAGGGGGATTGGGGAAAAGAGACGGTCTTCATCTGTCTTAACTATAACTTAGCTAGCTGCAAACACTGACCCAATCGTACGAACAATATTCCTTACACCAAAACACCACATTCATCCATACCGTTCTTACTACAACCACCATAATACCTCACTGTCTCTATGAAAATACTGACTAGTCCCCATATGTACAATTCAATGTCTGTGGGGGGAGGGAAATAAAATAACAATTTTAAAAATTAACCCCAATGAGTATACACAAATGAATACAAAATATTTACAAGAAACTAAAGAAAATATTATTAGTAAATAAAACCCCCACAATAACTAAATGTGGCAGAAATACCAGTTCACTGGCCGAAATCAATGCGGGACTATAATATTATAGAACATTCATTCATCCCAAGCACACACACTGACACGCACTCATTCAGACACAACAACAAATACGAAAACACTCACGCAAAACGAAAGGCGCCCCGCATCCACCTGCGAACTGACATCACTAACCACCTAACGAGGGAAGGGATGGGGAATTAAACTAAAAGAAAAATAGGGACAGAAAAAAAAGGGGCCAAATGAGCATACATACCCTAGCTAAGTTAACTGGAAAATAGAAACTAAAGCATCATAGAGGAAAGTTCATCAGAACAATTTTGACGTAAGTATTTATAGAAAAGGCACTCAAGTCAACGTGTCAGGTCAGAACATATAACATTGCAGATTCTTCTTTAGAATTAAACAAGAATGTTTTATGAATTTCAATCAAAAGCAGCACTGGCTGCTCTTTCAATGAATGCTGAATGTTTCCTTATAAGAAAATGGCTAATATTACAATAACTGTTAATTTAGTGTCTTTTAAACATTTTTGGAAAAGTTGTCAATAATTGGCTTTGCAGAATATTTACGAATATTGTTGAGTATGAATATACCCTTTACTTGAAAGCTTCTTGGCTATGATGTGTCTGACTCAGAAAATGTCTTGTGTAAGAACTTATAATATTTCTCTACATTTATTCTTACCATCATCAACATTGTAATACCTATAATTTTACTGCCTGCAATAATAGCCCAAAACATAATTCTATCTGCTAACTTCTAAATCATGTTGGTTGACACAAAGGACTCTGGCCATCATGTCCATTCAAAATAGCTTACCTTCAAGACAAAAAAATGACTGTTCAAAAATCAGTTTTGGTGCAATTATTTTCTGAACTATGATAGTTTTATTGCTTTCATGCCTCTTTATAATGTACTTTATATTCAACTTTATTCCTTTCTGTTTAGATCTGTAACACCCACTTCTTAAAATACTTTCTCGCCAGTCAATCCATTTTCTCTTTCTTACTAGCTGTTTTTCTCAAATCACTTTCTGTGACATTTTTAAAGCTTTTAGGCTTTTTTCTTATTCTTATCTCACCAATCTTTCATCCTTCCCCTGCATTTTTGCCAGGAAAGTTTCAAAATAATATTACGCTGGAGCTCCAGAGGGCCATCCCTCCCGGCAGTACCTCTCCTTCAGGAATGGTCTGTCACCTGAGGCATCCCCAAAAGGAGAAGTGCCAAGGAGCTTGTGCAATTTTCCACAGTATTGTTGTTAAACCCACTCTAAACCTTGGCCATGTGTCACATTCACTAGTGATGTGGGCACACTGAAAATTCCACTTATCTCACCAACCTTTTCAATTTTTTTTTAACTGCATGATTTCTGTTCAGATTTTTCAAGTAGAGTTAATATCACTTATTAATTTTGATAATATATTGTTTTTTAACACACAGTTTTCTTATAATTCATGATAGCCTTTATTTATCTGAAATTAAAAAGCAAATATCAATAATGATGTGTCTTTTACAAGATAATTAACAAATCTTGATTTGCATAATAAAATTTCATGTCCCCAAATAGGTTATGGTAAATATTTCTAATAAAAATCAATAAATTAATAAATTAAATCTATCATATAAACATAAGTATAACCTGATAATTTTACCAAAATTAGTTGGTTAATATAAATTTTAATCTGAAAAAATTTGACATGCATAATAGAATCTGACATGATGTGTGTGTGTGTGTGTGTGTGTGTGTGTATATATATATATATATATATATATATATATATATATATATATATATATAAATATATATATATATATATATGACAAATTAGGAAAAAGGTTTTGTGACATTTCATCTATTAGGATTTCATCAAACTGGACTTTGTTGATGTTGCTGTGTCTATACATGTCCATGAAGCAAGAGATGCTGGTAGTTTCAATATTTTTGAAAGGATATTTTTTCAATCTAGGCAAATTCATCTGTATTCTTTTACTTTTTCTCTCCATACTGCATGACAAAAGTGCAACAAATTATATGCACAAACAGTATACAAATTCCAACTATAAATTAAAAAAAGAGCCATTATCCTTATAAGGCTTTTTGAAACTACTGGACTTATTTTTTGCTACTTTTGTTCTTCCCACAAAATCTTGACTAATCTATTCTATAATCTTATTCAAGATTGATTGATTCTTTTTCTACAGTTTATCAACCCTTTATGGGTTATTTAAAACCAGAAAATATATTTGATTGTAAGAATTTTCCTGACTGCTGGAAGTCCTCATCCATTGTTCCTGTCTTTAAGAACTCTGGTGACCCCTCCGACCCTTCTAATTACCATCCTATCAGTCTCCTACCCCTCTTCGGCAAAGTCTTCGAAGCCCGTATCAACAAAAGTGATTAATCACCTTATATCCCATGATCTGCTCTCAGACAAACAGTATGGTTTCCGCTTTGCCCGATCTACAGCCGATGTGCTTACGGCCATCACTGAATTTGTTTACCAAGCTATTCATAATAACGGTGAAGCTCGTGCCGTGGCCCTAGACATCTCCAAAGCGTTTGATAGGGTTTGGCATGCCGGCCTTCTTTGCAAGCTTTAGGGTTATGGTATTACAGGTTGATTGTTTGACCTAATACAATCATTCCTGTCAAACCATGAATTGAAGGTTGTTCTCAATGGATTCATCTCCAGCTCCTATCCTACTAACGCAGGTGTTCCTCAAGGCTCCATCCTAGGCCCTACTCTGTTCCTCATATTTATAAATGATCTTCCTGACACCATAGATTCCCAAGTTAACATCTACGCGGATGACACCACAATTTACTCCTGCCTCAAAAACAAATCTAGGGATGCTGACAAAGTTAACCTGGCAGTTCGTCTCGAACAACTGACTCGATGTATTTGTTCCATCTCAGATCAGCGGACAGCATGAGACTGAGCAGCCGCAGAGAGGAGCTCTCGAGAAGTTCGTCTTCAGACATTCTAATGGGATGCAGGGATGGATCCTTGTGGTGGTTAATAGAGAGCAGTTTTGTTTTAGAGGCGTTAAAGTTAACCATCCTTTTCTCGCCCCAGTTCACAACCGATTGGAGGTCCTTTTCAATTTGAGCTGCCAGGTTAACTTTGTCAGCATCACTAGATTTGTGTTTGAGGCAGGAGTAAATTGTGGTGTCGTCAGCGTAGATGCCGACTGGGGCAAGAATTACCTGCTCTTCCTCCAAACCTTCTGTAACCCCTTGCGTGTTAGTGGCTTCCAGCCTTGCTTGGGGTGAAAAGCTTAAAAAAAAAAAAAAAAATTAACCCATAGTTGGGGTAAATTCATACCTTTACCAACAGTATTTGCAAGTAAGTGAATTTAATGAACCCAACTGGAATTGGAACTCAACTCTCCAATTAACAATTCTGAGCCATTATACATTACATCACCTGCACCTCCAAGCTTACGGCACCTGGTATTCCACTTACACAAGGGTACACTCTGTAAAAATTGAGAGAATGATTGGTAAGAGACTTAATTTCATTCTCAGTAGTCTGTTATATTATTATATATGTCTTTCTTCTCCAATCCATTCCTTGTGAGCAAAAAATTCCAAGCTTGCCTGACATTTATTCACAAAGCTAATAGCCACACCTTGGAATTTTCTCACCACCCAGCAATGATCTGATCTACTGCTTGGACATTAATTCAGAGCTAATGTAATCCCTTCCCTCTCCAGATATAATCAACCAAACTAGAATTTTCTAATTCACTTTTGGATATGGCTTTCCTGGGTTTCTTGCTTGACTTTCAGGAATCAGCTTTTACATTTTTCCTATTTGCATGAGATTAAGGCAATTTTTGGTCATCAGTTCTTGTGAGAGGACAAAATTTGGCCAAAAGTCTGTACAAATGACATTGTCTTAACAAATCTTCAAATGATAATAACTTTTCTAAAAATTGCAGTATGTTTATTGGTGTAAGCATAATGCTTCATAGTATTTTTTAGAAAATATTTCAGCCATGATATTCTTCAAGCCTCTTCAAGTGTAAACTATGTAAAAATTTTTTAAACAAGTCAATGGCATTAAACAACTAGTATTGGTAAAACTTCCAGGATATATGTATATGTGCAGTATATCATTAGCTTCAACTGTCTTTATCAAAAAATATTGACAACAACTTTTACAGGTATCAGGGTTTTTTATGCAAACAAACTAAACATAGCAGAATTTTGTTTTTATAAATAAATCCAAAAGAATATGGTAATGATAATATTAGCCCTTTCCTTATAAGAAAACATTTGAGTTTGAGTAACTCAACAAGGACCTAAAATAGAGAAGGAACATATGCTCCATTCGGTCACATAGGTAAAAGAATGTGCTAACTACCTTAACCAGGGGAGGGTTCCAAGGGGTATTCTCTATGACAATTTACAATTGATTTTGGTTCCTTTCATGTGCAATGAGCCTGCTTCATTCGCTCTTCTTTTGCCAGAATCAGTGGGATACAGTTTTTCTGAGCACATTTAAATTTTACTGTATTTTCTCTTCAAGTTACATGTGATATCCATTTCTGAGGAGAGAAGACAATAAAAGAATAGGATTCAAGGAGATTATTAAGTATTAATCGCTCCATTTTTAAGAAGGCCACATATAAACAAAAATTCATGAGTCTAAATTGTTAGAAAATAGATGCAATAATTAAGGATGGTGGTATTTGCCCAATGGATGGTTTTGAAGAGTTAGAATCATGATTTCTCTCTCAAAAGGACATTGATAATAATACACTGGAATTCATCTCAACAGATGCTAAATAAATCACATTAATATATTTTTCCCACTGAAATATCTAAGTCACTTTTCTGAAATGAAATTTTCCACCAATGATTGGTTTTTTTTTGTTTTTTATCATTTCACTCCAAGTAAGGCAATAAAGACACTGGGATTGCTGAGTGAGAGAAAATATGAGAAAAAGAGAATATTATTAAGGAGAGAGAATAATAAAAGAACAGAAATTAAGAAATTAGAAGATAGTGATTGGCACTGCATTTCAATTTTTGAAAATCAAAGTTGACAGGAAAAGTAAGAAGCCAGAAGAGAGCTCTATAAGTGAAAAACGCAAGAGAAGAAACATGTTTAGCATAGAACTTACAGTCAGATCTAACCATTTCAACTGTAAAATGTCAATCTAATCTAGAAAATAAGTGTTAATGATCAAAATCAGCCAGTGGAACAACATACAGTATTTACTACTGTCTTTATGTGAATGCAGACATACCCATTATCATCCATAGGTATGCTACAACAATTGTCTTATTCAAAACATTTCGGCCATTGTACTTCTTCAGTTGGAATTTCAAAATTCCAATCACCCGAAGAAGGCAAGTGATATAGACAGAAATTGTCATTGCATTTAGGTTTTTGAAGATCAAAGTTGACTGGAACGTAAGAAGCTAGAACAGAGCTCTATAAGTGAGAAGTTCAAGAGAATATACTGTTGGCATAGAACTTAGAGTTAGATCTAGCCATTTTGTCTATGAGATGAAGAGTTCCTTGACACCAAATCTAGTACTGAATTTAAATTCATAGTGTCTAGGTACCAAAAAGGGGAGCTACATTACAGCGTTGGGAAAGTGACTTTATCTAAGAACCAATAACATCACATGTTCTTTTTTGTATTATATTTGGAATCTTTAATACATATCAGAAGTACCAGACCAAATGTGGCAGCAATATTCAGTGCATGGATGAACGGTAGACTTATAAATATGCAAGATAGATTCTAGTGAGAAAAATTGTCTGGCACAGTACAATGAACTAACTTTCCTAGCAGCAGATCTTGCAATTGATTCACTGTAATCTTTCTATTTCATGTCAGTGGAATATGTTAAACCGAGAAGTCACAAGAAGTCACTCTCCTGGAGGATAGCATCAGCGATGACAATAGACAGCAAAAAGGTTCTAACATTTGCAGCACTAGCTTTCTTGCTAATCAATCCATTTTTCTTGCTTATACCCAATTAGTTTTTCTCAAATGTCTTTTATTACATACTTAAAGCCAGTTTCATTTTCTTGTCCTTCTCCTTCCAATATTTGCATTTTTTTTTATTATTCTTGTATGATCACAAGTTAAAGGTTTTGCAATTTTCAAATTAATGTTCTCATCACTCAGAAATTATTTCTCTTTTGAGAATATATTCATCATCCAACACACAGCAACATTTACATAAGAAAAATGAAAAAATAAATATCAATATCTCAATTATTATGTATATTTATCTACAATGTGATGCACAACACTTGCATAACATAATAAAATCTCACACCATCAAATAAGTTTATTATTTCTAATAAAAACAGTGGTGGTGTTATGGATAGCAGCTCGGATTTAGGAATTGGAGAGCCGAGTTTGAATTCCAGTCGAATCCATTACATTCACTTACCTGCTAATACCCTTGAGAAAGGTATGAATCATCTTCTTCTCCCCCTCCCAGCTATGGGTAAATAGTAGGACAGATCAGGTTCTATAGCCTTGGATGGCAACTGGTCTACTGCAGAAAGAAATGGCAACCTACTGCGAGTAAAAATCTGCCTCCTCAGTCATATATCAAAAGATACATGATTGCCTATGCATGTATCATGCATGGCACATGACTGACTGAATTATAGCCTGAAATCCACATCTTGTACTTAGTATATATCTTGAAAAACATCTGTTGGTCAATACCAATTTCATGTGAAAATGTTGTTTAATTTTCTTCTATGTTCCGTGTTGTTTTATGACGTTGGAAATCATGGCTCTCCACAATTTCGTCCTGTGGAGCTCTTTGTAAATTTTATCTTTTTGCTATTTCTCCTAAATTCTGTTCTGTCATCCATTTACACATGCTTATTTTCTGTCCCTTTTGCTTTCAATATGTCCTTGTGTGTGTCAAATTTTGCAAGCCCCCTTTCCTCATTATGTGCTTAGAAATTTCAGCTGACTCTTTTTGAAATTGTTTAAAGACAACTGGGTGCAATATATGCTTGCGGAAGGCCAAAGAATATACTGGCTAAAAGGGTGGTCTTGCTATTGAAAACCACCTTGATAACAACAAGATCAACAAAGAGATTGAGTTTAATACGATGAACAGTTCTTAGATTGATGTAAACTCCACAAATTTCTGATTGTAACCTTAAAATATCCCCGATAGTAGATCTACAAAATTTAACCAGTGATATTATTTTTTAGATATAGTATTCGGGAGAACTCCTCTCTTGGTCATTAATTGTTGATGACTCTTGAACGCTCTCAGAAAATTGGTTTCTTTAAGTGCCTATCATGAGTCTTTATTTTTTCTTCCTATAAATAATAAAGTCTGATAGCAACTGTTCACTTCTACTTGTACCTCTGGAGTCTACTTAAACTACTTCAGAGGTGAAAAGGACTCCTGACAGTATGATTAGTAGAACTGATATTGCACTAATGCTGACTGCTTACGAGCCAAGATCTTGTGATTGCTGTCTTTCTCTTTCTTGAATGATAGGAATGAAATTCAAATCAAATGGATTTGATTTCTTTGGGTGTTCTTTCTGAATGCCTGTCAGTCATTGTTAAGAATGAGAGGTCATCAATAGAAAGTAAACTTATCCAAGATCTTGACCCTCAGTCTTTGTATTGTTATGCTATGATGATGAGGGCAGATAAATGTTGACCCTAACCCAGAGGAAAAAAATGGCCGTATGTATTTATTCATGCACTTTTCTGTATGTATGTAAATAAATTACTTACATATATAAAAATATGTAAGTATATATATATATATATATATATATATATATATATATATATATAATATACACACACACATACTCAAAAGTGTTTGTAGGGAAAGAGAGAAGGAAAGAGATAGGCCAAAAGTCAACAGATATCCATTTTCAATTTAAACAATTCAAGATAGACATATGAATATATGTGCACATACTTTTATGTATATCTTTACACTCTTTCAGATTTTATTATGCAATTTATTGCCTTCCTAACAAAATTATAAAAACAAAATAAAATCTATCTTACATATTTATAAATCTACTATTTATCCATGCATTAAATACTGCTGCCCCATCTGGTCTGGTGCTTCTACTATGTATTTAGAGATTCTTGATAATATACAAAGAAGAATCTGCAAAATTATTGGTCCTGACTTGGCATCTTGGCTTCAGTTCCTTTCCTACTACTGTAACGTATCTACCCTGTGCCATTTTTATAAATACTTTCATATTAATTGTTCTGATTAACTTTTCTCTATGGTACCTAGAATTTATGAATTTAAGCACGATGCTAAATTGGCAGTAAGGTCTCATCCTTTTACACTTGAATTGGATAGATGTAACCCTAGATTCTGGGCTAACAGTTTCTTTTCTTGCACTTCTCACTTGTAGAACTCTTTTCCAGCTTCTTGCTTCCCAGTCAACTTTGATCTTCAAAAACTTAAATGCAATGTTAGTCATTATCTTCTGTCTTCATAAATTTCTTCTTCATGTTTTCTTTCTTTGTTTTCATATATTCTCTCACACTCAGTAACCTCTTGTGTCTCAGTGACTTTATTGCTTTGCTTGGAATGAAATTGGAACTGATAATAGATAAATATTCATTATTATGTAATATATTGGGCAACATTATAAAAATATTGATTATTTACACTATTTGCATGCAGACTATTGTCCTCATCTTGTTGTTATCACAATGTTTTGGCCATTGTGTCCTCCAACCTTCCTCAAGTGTATGTCAGTTGGTAACCAAATCTTATTTGAATCATCCCATGCAAAGCAGTAAAGCCACTAAAACACAAGGGGTTAGAGAGTGTGGAGGAATTAGGAACAGAAACATTAATAATGAGCAGAAAGAAAAAAGAGTAATCAGGAGTACAATAGATAGCAATTGACATTGCAATTAAATTTTTGGCTGGAAAACATGGCACCCGAAGGGAGTTCCACAAGTGAGAAGTGTAGGAAAAGAAACTGTTGGCATAGAACTTATGGCTACATCTAGCTAGCTCAACTATAAATTGATGAGATCTCAATACCAGTTTAGTACTGCATTTAAATTCCTGAAGTTTAGGTACTATAACAAAGAGCTCATCAAAACCTTTATTTAATCTACAAGGGTAGACTGTTGTTGTTCCACTGCCCATGTCTAGGAGTATCTTGTCTAGTTCTTAGTTACTTGTATCAACATATGCATAATGAATGCCAAAGGGCACAATGGCTGAAACATTGTAATAACGACAACGACAACAACAAAGATGTGAACAATAGTCTGCATGTAAATAGCGTAATTAATCATAACTCCTCATCCCAGAAATTAAGACAGGAAAAATATTAATAGTAACTTATTTCAGAAATCTTAGATTTTATCACACAAAAAATGAATGTAGCATAAATTTATAAACAGATCCAGATGATATCGACCATGATAATTGTAATAATAACAATTACAAGCTCTATAAACCATTAAGGTCTTAGGGACACCACATATACTGCAGCTGTTGCAGCAGTGGGGTGTCTTGAGCAAGATAGCCTGATGGAACCAATTCCTCTCAAGGCTTGTTTGAATTTAGAGTTTTCTTTCTCCTACACGAGTTGCCAACCAAAATTATAGAGTGCGTCCTACTATTCAACCCATAGCTGGGGGAAGAAGAGATGGATTCATACCTTTTCCAAGGGTATTTGCATGAAAGTGAATAAAACAAACTCAAATGGAATTTGAATTCAGCTCTCCAATTTCTCATTTCAAGCTGCTAGCCATTTCATCACTGCACATCCATTCGTAATATTAACTGTTTCCTTATATGGAAACATTAGCTGTTTTCTCATATAAAAACATTCAACATTCATTGACCAAACATACTGTTCATTGAAATTTGAAAAAAATTTTCTGTTGAAACAATTTTTCAGTAAAATAGGTTTCTCAAGTCCACTATTATAACTCTTTTCAGTATTGATTGAGGTTTCTTTCCTAACCTTTTCTTTTAAGTGGTATGAAATGTCAGCATCTTGATTCTGTCATTATTCTCTCTTCAAGTTACATGTGATATCCATTGTAGTAGTTGCTGCTGTTGAAAGTCCTCAAGTGATGTGGTTTCTGGTATTTGATACAATTCTTTATTTGTGATTCTCTAACACCAGCCCATGAGTTTTTTTTTTCATTGATCTCAGAGAAATGGTTGTATAGTTGAGATATTTCTGAACAGGTTGGATGCCATGCATGATATCTATATGAAAGTCATGATTGACATTATCTACATGTGGACTGTTGTCCTCAGCTTTGTTGTTGTTATCATATATAAAATGAGGACAACAGTCCTTGTACAAATAATGTTAATATTGATAACTCCTCATCCCAGAAATTCATATGAAAGTCTCAATCTGATGAGGCTACTTAAAACCATGTGTTTAATGGTTAGTATTCTGGTTTTGTGGCATCTTCCAGTGTTAGACAGAACTACTCCGAGCATTGCATATTCTGTATCAATTTCTATATTTACATTATTTATATTTGGATTGTTGTCCTTGTCCTTATTCTTTTTATCACAATAGACTAGTGGATAAAAGTGTTGGTTTGTAAATTTGATGACATAGTGGTTGTGAGTTCAATCCCTGGGTTGGGCAGTGTGTACTTGCACTCAGTGGAAATGGTTGAGCGATAACTGAGCATTACTAAATAAAAATAAGAACTAGATGATATACCGAGACATGAACAGTTGAACAAGACCAGTCTACCCCCATTGATTAAATAAAGGGTTCAGTCCAAAATTCCCTGTAGGTTACCCAGATTGATATATACCTGAGGAAATCCAGAGGGTACAATGGCAAAAAGGTTGTGATAAAAAAATAAAAATGAGGATAGTAGTCCAAATATAAATAGTATAACTAATAATAAAGTCTCATCCCATAAATTCAAACAAAATGATCAATTTCCTTATCTCTTACACTAAAATCATTATAAGTGATCTGTATAGTGATGTATTTGAAGTGTTTAGTATTTATTAATTCCACATACTTAATTTTTATGATAGATTCAGGTTATCTGCCATTACTGATTCATTCCAATTCCAGATCATAGTTTCCATTCAGGAAAGAGTTATATTAATTGAGAATGTTGACACATAGTAAGAAATATTTGATTAATACAATGTCCTGGATAAATTATATTTTTTTATTTTATGTGATAATATGAGTTACTTAACAATCTATAATCATCATCAGTCTTTTCATTTATTGATTTTGTGCACTTCTTCTATATTCTATAAATTTCATCAGTCTTTCCATTTATTGATTTTGTTCACTTCTTCTATATTCTATAAACTTCATCAGTCTTTTCATTTATAGATTTTGTTCAATTTTTCTATATTCTATAAACTTCATCAGTCTTCTCATTTATAGATTTTGTTCAATTTTTCTATATTCTATAAACATCATCAGTCTTTTCATTTATAGATTTTGTTCAATTCTTTTATATTCTATAAACTTCATCAGTCTTTTCATTTATAGATTTTGTTCAATTTTTCTATATATCTATAAACTTCATCAGTCTTTTCATTTATTGATTTTGTTCAGTTTTTCTATATTCTATAAACTTCATCAGTCTATTCATTTATTGATTTTATTCAGTTTTTCTATATTCTATAAACTTCATCAGTCTTTTCATTTATAGATTTTGTTCAATTTTTCTATATTCTATAAACATCATCAGTCTTTTCATTTATTGATTTTAACTTTAGTTCCACCTTCAACATTGCTTGCAACATGTTTTTATTGCTTTCCAGAGATCTTTGCTTGAATATTGTTTTTCCATTCTTATATTCATCTCTTTGAACAATGACCACGAGTTTTCTATTAGATTAATATCTAGAAAGGCTTGTGGTTGGAGTGGATTCCATTAATTTGATGTCTTTGAATCATTTTTTGTCAAGGCATGCTCTAGTTAACTTTGCAAAATGCGAAAGAGCATTATATTGTATGAATATAATTTTTACTTTAAAGTTTCTTATTTTAACCTGTACCACTCATAAAAACATCTTGTTCAAGAAATTACAATAATTCTCTGCATTTACCTTGATAACATCATTAACATATATATAATTTTATATATTATATTAACTTATATATAATTTTATTATCTACAATATTAACTCAAAACATTATTCAAGCTGGCTTCTGTCAACTTCTAAGTTATGTTTGTTGACTATTTACACAAAGGACCCAACTTCTATCCAAATCATCAGGTTCATTCAATGTAGCTCTACGTTCATCACTAAAAATAACATTGAGAAATCAATTTTCATGTACTTTTTCAACTAACATATATGTGTCTCTTTGTAATGATTACTTAAAGGTGGTAGGTTTATTGTTTTTAATGTTGAGTTCCAATGTTGGCAATATTCAATAACTTTTCTTTCTGTTTACATTTGCAATAATAAATTCTTTAAAGATTTTCTTTCTGGTTTATCCACTTTTCTTGCTTATTATGCTTTTATTTTTCTCAGATCTCTTTTTGTCTCATTCTTAAAGCCAATTTACTTTTTTTTTCTTATCTTGCCAACATTTTCAATTTCTTTTTTGATTGTACTATGAACTCTATTAATCATTTTCCAAGTTTCCAAAGTTTTATCCACATCACTCAGTTCCCTTACAATATCTTTTTTTCTCTTTTGAAGTTATAGCTTTCTTATTATCCATAGCAATCATCTTGGCTTCAGTCTCTTTCACATTTCCATAACGTAGTTTACCTGCATCTTTTTTATAAAGATTTTCATGATAATTGTTCTGATGAGCTTTCTTCTTTGGTAACTCAGTCTCAAGAATTTTAGTGAAGTACAAGATTGGCAGCTAGCTGCTGAAATTGCCAGATGTAACTGTAAGTTCTATACTAATGGTTTCTTCTCTCATACTTCTTGTTTGTGGAACACTCTTCCAGCTTTCCTGTCATCTACAATCTTCAGAAATATAAATTAAACATGAATCATCATTTTCTGTTCTTTTATTGTCCTCCCTGTTTCTCTCACTCTTGCGTCTTGCGTCTTAGTGGCTTTTATCACCTTGCTTGGGGTGAAATGATTAACAAAATGATTTATTTAGAATATGACAAATAATCTTTACAAGTTACATTATACAACATTAAATCACCAAATTATGTTAGTGTAGATATTTCTAATAAAAACAGATATTATAAGCTAAAATTCCCTTGGTATATTTATCATGTAAGTATTAATTTAATTGTGAAAACATTGTCTTGCATATTCAAATCTGACACAATGTAGGTGCATATATATATATATATATATATATATATATATATATATATATATATATATATATATATATATAATAAAAAGACTTAAACACTAATATTCCATGGTCATAATTTATTCCATTGGAACCGTAAATACGATCCAATTCATCAGACCCACAAATTAAAAAAGAAATCAGAAAAAACATCTCCGGGAATAAAAAAATAAAATTTAGTGAGAGTGTATGTATGAGAGTGTGGGGCGAATGCTGGAGTGAATGAAAGCCAAAGGGAGGGGTAACAGAAGAGAGAAGAATAGGAAGGTCTAAAGATGAAGTGGGGATTAAAATTTAACAACGAGAAGTTTTAAAGAGGGGGAGGCAAAGACGGTTTAAGTGAGAAAAATATGCATATTTTCAAAAGTCTGATACACTAAAGATACACCGGAAGAGTGTATCCATTTCTTGATGACATACACACAATAGACGATAAAATCTTAAAGCTCAGAAGATGAGAGATAGAGAGGAAAAGAAAAAGTGGGTGGGAGCAGGTAGGTTGGTGGAACTAAAACCGGAGGGCCTATGTGTGTGTGTGCGTGCGTGCGTGTGTGTGTGTGTGTAAAAGTTGCCAGAATTTTCTTTGTGAAAACTCAGTCTGAATACTCAATTGAAAACTGGTTTTGAGAGATCTGTATTCAGTGTTCATTTATCTTATATTGAAAAAAATAGCTGCCAGCAAAATAGGTATGGAGCACTGTATGTTGTTCCCTTTCAGATTTGGCATTTACTTTCACAGAAGCTAAAGTGAAGATGGTTCAGTATGTGTCATAAATGGTCTGTAAAGTTTCAAAATGATGAATTCATCTTCAAGTACACACTACAGAATCATAGACCACAGGAATTTGGAAGTTATGTCCTGCAAGCAATTTGATAACTCTATCAATGTTTGAATTGACTGAACAAATCCTGTTGACTACCCAACAATTTAAAGACATTTTCAGAGTAAGGGGAAGATTAAAAAAGTGGGAAAATGGTTTCTACATAAATGGTCAGGCTGGAGAATTGGTCAGTGTCTCCTGGCCTGCATTTCACTTCTTGCTAAATGAAAAAAAATCTTGTCTTAGTGAGAGATTGTTAATGAAAATGAAAAGTGGATTCACTAAAATAGTATGAAGTGTTGAAAATTATGTGAAGATCAAGGACAGACTGCAACATCAACAGAAAAATCTAACCTATTTGGTAAAAAATTGCTCTGTATATGGTGGGACATGAAATTTGTACTGTATTAGAAATTATTGAAAAATGGTGAAACTTTTAGTGCAAAGCATTACACTTGTCAGCTTTGAAATTCTGTCACTGCAGTTGAAATATAAATGTTATTCACAGGACAAGGAAACCAGAAAATTACACTGTTGTATGACAATGGACATCCATCCATTACTTTGTTGGCCAAAATAATCATGTAGATTTGAGATGGAAAATTCTTCTTCAGATGGCATATTTGGATTATAATTTATTTCATTCAATGCTGCATTCTTTATCTGGTCAAAAATTTAAAGAGTCTTCTATTTCCAAAAATTCATTGACAACTTTATTGCCTTGAAACCAGATGAAATTCAAAAACATCCAAAACATTGCTGTAAGATCACAAAACATCAAAGAAAATATTTTGATAATAAATATTACGTTGACCCATCAGTAATTTCTGTTTTGGGGAACCAATTGTGATGACAAATGTATCTTCCTAATTACTAATCATAGTTAGCAGTTAAGAATAAATTTAATGTATACTAATTTACCTTAGTTTTTGCATGACAGTGATAGTGCTCTTAATATCACTAATAAAGAGATAGAAGGTACATTTATGTCACATAATGTTATGGGTATTCAAGCAACAAAATAACATTATTGAGACATCCAGGAAAATATATAGTGCTTGCGGACAAGGAGTCCTAACTGACCAGCAAATATGAAATTGGTTTACAAAAATTTGCTCTGGAGAAACATCATTGGAAGATGAACCCAGCATAGAGCATTCGTTGGACTTTGATGATGAAGCTCTAAAGCAATCCATGATAAAGTACTTAGGAATTAACAAAGGTGTAAAATACATTACAATCTAACCTGACCAACACTTAGAGAAGACAGAAGAAAATCAGGAAGCTGGGTGTTTAGATTCCACATGATTGTAGCAGATGGTTAATAAAGAAAAAATGGTAATTATTGATGACTTGGCTTAATATATGTACAAGCTAATATTATTATTAACAACTCCTAAAAAATGGGCTAGAAACTGTTGCAAGCACATACACACACATGCAAACATACATACACAGACAGAGAGAGAAAGAGACAGAAAAAATAAGTAAATAGACACTTCTATTTTCAAACAGAAATCTTCAATTAATGACCTATATAATTCAAGTCCATTTGATTATGCTTGTTAAAATTTGGTTTGCATGCTATTTTAAATGTTTTACTCTTTTGGGAAGATCTATGATCTTCTCTTGTGGGATATGTAGCCAAACTGCATTCAAAGCAGAAATCAAATCTTCTTCTGTAAATAACTTTATGGATAGTTTCCTAATTTTACAGTCCCAAATGACCCAGACATGTTCAGGATGCACACACTCATACACACTAATATATATATATATATATATATATATATATATATATATATATATATTAAAGAAAAACAGACCACTTTAAGGCTCCATGTAATAATTTATTTCAACATAGCCCTTTTAAAGGACGCTGGATCTACACTTCCAAAAGGTGAAAAAAAAAAAATGAAATGAACATTTACACTTTTGACGGGTAGTATTAAGTTTATGTAATTTAACAGAGAGGGTAGTGAGGAGTGGTGTGACAGACATGATCGAGTTTAGAGAGGGTTTATTTTAATATTTCTATCTATCATACTTAGTATTAGGGGAGGAGGGACCAGACATTGACCTATTTAATCAGTTAACTTAACGAATGTGATATATTGAAAGGGAAGGGGGAGAAGAGAGAAAAAAAAGAAAAAGAAAAAATAGAAAGTAAGAAGGGGGAAGTAAAGAGAAAGAAGCTGTAATTAGGCTTTACAAAGAGAGGAGGAGTGGTAATTTTTAGCAGTTTATGTAAAAAAAGAGATTTTAATGTTTGATAGTAATTTAATTTTTTAAAATCACCAAAGAAATTAATTTGAAGTTTGCTAGCACTTTAAATATTTAACTCTTTTACAAATAATTTGGGGATTTAATATGAATTAAATAGTATATTTAAAAACACATTCATAGAAAGTACATTAAAAAAAATTATTTAAAATATAACAGTTTACTGATAGTAGTCTTTTAATATTGTAAATGATTGTTAAGATAACATCTCTATCAGTTTGAATCTAATTCACGAATGTAATTTGTGACTATTTTTAGATGGGTAATCTTTTTTACTTAAAGTTTAGGTTTTAAATTAAGATGGAGTAAAATTTGAAGGCAATATTAAAGATTTTGTTTTATCATATACATATATATACCACACATACACTTATGTAAATCTCACATATACATACGTTCATTTACATGTGCAATTACACACATAGGCACATACACATGCATCGATATACACAGGTACCTATGTATATTCATATATCAATACTTACACATATATTTTCAAATCTCTACATATATTTATATTTATATCTATTTAAATTTTCCCTTAAATTTCACAGTTAATGTTTAACGTTAGGTGATGACTTATGTGTTTAAATATCAAAACAAATATTTTTAATTTTAACATTTTACTATCAATATTGATAGTTAAAGACAAAGAGTAATATATTTAAATTTAAATTAATTTATCAATTTAAACTGAAATTACTTCCAGATGACTAAAAAAAAAAAACATAAAAATTCCAATCTGACAATTCTAATTAGAGAATATTAAGAGAAAATAAGATAAAACGTTAATAAGAGAACTTTAAGTCCTTCCCTTAGAATACTTTCCATATATATATATATATATATATATATATATATATATATATATATATAAATACACAAAAAAGATCTATAACCATAAATACCTGCACCTGCATACGTATTTATATTACTATATTTTACATTCACACATATTACATATATGAACTCACAAATACTTACATTTATATTGCTGCCATTTATGGTCTGGGGCCCCTGCGTGTTGCCTCAGGGTTCTTGATAAGATCCAGAGACGGATATGCAATGTGGTTGGCCCTGATCTGTCATCTCGTCTGCAGTCGCTCTCTCACAGGCGCGATGTTGCATCGCTCTGCTTTTTCTACAAGTACTTCCACGGTAATTGCTCCGAGGAGTTGCTTTCGCTTGTCCCTAAGCCTCGTAAATTTAAGCGTCCTATGAGGCTGGCATCCCGTTCCCACCCCT
>OZ038484.1:105596632-105646632 GCA_964036315.1 Acanthosepion esculentum
CCAATAATATCGTTTAATATTATTTATAAAACTAAAAACCAATAGCATATTTTCAAACCAAAACAAATGCCATGATGCCAGTTGAAGACAACTGAAAATGCTTGGCAAAAAACCATCGACTGGGGTCCTTCTTTAACAACCTAGACCCAAACATTAAAAAACTTGTGAGAAAGCAAGAAAAAACTGAAAAAAAGATCATTAAACAGAAAAGTTCCATAGTTTTCAACAACACATACCTGTACATATATATATATATATATATATATATATAAAAGACAGACACTGGGAGAAATAGTTGGAATAAGTAGGAATTGTATAACAGCACTTTGGGAAAACCCAATAAATCCATTGGGGACTAATGGTGTGTGGTATTCTTTGACTGGATATTGGGGTGTCACATGACAAGGAATGGAACAAATCAGGTATTGACATACCAAAATATCAATAGTAGGAGCTTGTTGATAATGGCAAAAGTCTGTGCAATGGACAGTTAGCTATTGTGGATTAAAATTTATTTTGCTTGCTACAGCCAACAGTTGAATTGACAAGTTGCAGTTTTAGGTTAGAAAGACAAAAAGGTAGTTATCCATTGATCACCAGTAGAAAAGTTGACTGCTGTGGAGGCAAAACGAAAGTAGGCTTTACTTTCCAAATTAACTGTTCAGTTGACAAGAGACATCTTTGGCCTCAAGACACACAAATATGCTTGCTTTCATTTCTCCCCACAAGCAGTTAAACTGATGAAGCAGTTTTGGAAACAGAGATAAAAAGTATGCTGTTTCCCCTGCGACCAGCAGAGAAATTTGTTTTAAGAAAGGTTCTAGAATGGCCTTTTCTCTCTTTGACAAAATCTACATTACTTCTACACACACGCACACACACACACACACACACACACACACACACACATATATGTTTTCCTGTTGATAGAACAATTTGGCTTTTTGTTCTTTAATAATATTATTTTTTATCATTTAGTTTACTCACAAACACAAACTCACTGAAGTATTTGTTGCCAAATATTCTCTGTTTTGTTAGCTTTTCATATCTTTTGCCTCAAAAGAAACAAATGACTATATCTGGATGGTAATTGTAATATTATCTGTTTCCCTATAAGGAAACATTTGGTATTCATTGACTGAGCAGCCTTTATTGTTTTCAGTTGTAATTTATAAAATCTGTCTCTTAAAAGAGTTTTTCAGGGAAATAGGTTTCTCCAATCCTGTAGCTGTTATCACTCTTTCTAGTAATGATAAGGGTTTCCTTCCTAACCTTTTATTTGAATTAGTGTGGAATGTCAACATCTTGATTAGGTCATTATTTTCTCTTTGAGTTACATGTGCTATCCATTTTAGTTTTGGTCTTGTTGATAGTCCTCAAGTGATGTAGTTTCTGTTATTTAGTACTCTTCTTTGTTTGTGATTCTGTCGCACCAGTCTACAATATTCAAAGTAGGTTGGTTTTTTGCTAAGACTCTCAGGCTTCCCTCACCCAAAGCCATTTTTAGCCATTAATCTTATAATCAGTAATAGAAAGACTCTACAGCACACACACTTGTTAATATATAAATGCATACAGATATATACACAGAATTCTCGATTTCGGGGCTTATGGTCAAATCAGGATGAAAACACTGGTTCTTGTTCAATCAATGAAGTTAAGCAGCATTGAGTCCGGGCACTACTTATAGAGGTGACTGCTTAGAAAAATCTGGTACTGTAAGCAACCTCCTACAAACTAAAAGATGTTTCAGCTTTAAATAACCAAAAAGTCTGAAAAAAACAAATCAGTCAATCAGTCTTCATTTTTGTTTGTATATATTATGTCAGTCCTCTTCGACAATGATAATTTCCAACTTTGCAGGGAGTTAATTGCCATACATGATACTTGCTTGTATGATCATATCTCTTTCGATTCATGACTGATGAATTTCTGCAGTAGGTTGCCATTCCTTTCTGCAGTAGACTGGTTGCAAACCAAGGCTGTAGGATCCATTCTGTCCTAACGTTTAATCCATAGCTGGAGGGAGAAGAGATGGACTCATGCCTTTCTCATGGGTATTCGTTCATAAGTGTTTACATATAAATATGTATGTGTAAGTGCACAGGGTGGTAGTGAAAATTGCTGCAGGTGATTTAAAATGGATGACATCAAATACATATTGGTGTGTGTGTGAGTAATTTGGCTTTGTGGCATTTTTTTATGATGGCTGGTACTAGAGAACTGATAAAAAAACATACCATTTGAAACCAGGCTGTCTCTTTATATAGGTATTTTTAAACTCAATTGGAATTCAAACTCAGCTTTCCAATTTCTCATCGCAAATCAATATCACACCACAACACATCAAGCAGGGACAGTACAAAAGCAAAAACCAATTTGGTTATCAAAAAGAATTGCCTTTATCAAACACTAGTCTTGTCCTTAATATGTAGTATGTTCATCTTAGTCAAATTCTTTGTTTTTAGTAAACATAGTAAGATTAATGCTTTTCAAGACTAGGTTATTAACAATTATTCTATGGTGAGCATCTCAACAGATATTTACTAGTCGTCTTCTAAAACTTATTTTTAGGCAAGACCACAGATGTAAGGATTCAATGAAGATTGCGATCCCTACAGTAATAATGGTTTGACAAGTCTACACAGTAAAACATGCAGAAATGATTTAAATAAGAAAAATTTGCTAAAAATAGACAAAAATTTAGAATATACAAAACAAAACAAAATCACTACACCTTTCAAAAGAAATACCTATATAAAGAGACAGCCTAGTTTCAGATGGGATTTTTTTATCACTTCTCTGGTACCAGGCATCATCAAAAAATGCCACAAAGCCAAATTACTGACAGACATGTGTGACATACATACACCCATGCACAGATTTGCATACATACTTGATATCATTCATTTCAAATCACCACCAACAATTTTCACTACTACCCTGTGCACTTACACATACATATTTATATATAAACACTTTCCTTTATACTTGTTTGCCTGATGTTAACCTTGCATATACATGCACACCACTCACTTTCATACATACAGACCTTCATCTTCAAACACTTTTGAATCCTAAATTAATCAACGCTCTCCCTACTGTAAATACATTAAGCTATAAAAAATGTATTTGATTCACATTCAAAATACTTTTGTCTATTCTCTTCTGTGATTCTCCTGAACTCTTTCCACAAAGACATTTTGATATTTAGCGAGACATGATGTCATCAACAAGGTTATCTGCAGCACACTATAATAAGTGACTCTGACATGATTTACTAAATTTCATTTACTCTACAACAAAAGCATCAAATATGAAGTACTAGGTGAGGATCAAAGTCACTTCTATCGTAATGGTTTGGTTTACTACTAACAATAGTGTATGAGTACTATACTACAATAGTAATAGGGCCATCTAGAACATGAAAGTTTAAGATTTCCCTATTACAATAAACATTTCCAAGGAGTGAGGGTAGTTAAAATAATAGCAGTGTTAAGGGAAAAACTGTCCTTTTGACAGTCTGTTTTTTTTGCAGGCACAAAGGTCCAAGATTGCCAGTAATAGTCTGTGGAGATTACCCCCTATTTTGATTGCCAGGATGTTACTAGATGGTATTGTTTCAGGATGATAAATGGAAGATACAATAAACTATCTTCCTCTTTTTGTTCCGAGATATAGTAGTGATAACAACAGGGCTCTTTCCTTCCATGGAGACACTCCCCACACAGCAGACTTTTTGATTTCACACCATTACATGCCACTTCACACACTACAGCTAAATAGATAAACGTTTTCTTTCCTTTTTTGAGTTGTTATTATATAGATTTTCTCTTTTGTACATTGTTGTTCTTATATATATATATATATATATATATATATATATATATATATATATATATATATATATATATATAAATTCCTTTACATGTTGAATTCATTTCTTTTGAAAATTTTCATCCTCATCAGCAACAATTCACAACTCCTCCCACTACAAACTGGTGACCAATAGCAATTACATCCATTACAACCTAATTTCTACAAGTCTGCTGGACTAGCTTACTGACCATTGTTCCAAGGTTAGACATGAGATTTTTTTTATCATTTCACCCCAAGCACAGCAATAATGTTACTAAGATTCAATGGGTTGATGGGAGTAGAAGAATATTAGAAAACCTTAGTGAGAGAAAGGACAATAAAAGAACAGGTTTCAGGAAGGCAGAAGATGATGATTGACATTGCATTTAAATTAAAGATTGTAAGTGGCAAGGAAACAAGAAATCGGAAGAGAGTTTTAGAGTTGAGAAGTGAAAAAAGAAACTGTTAAAATAGAACCTATGGTTACATCTAGCCATTTCAACAATAAAATTATGAGACCTAGTAACCAATCTAGTAGTATGTATAAATTCATTAATAATGACAGCTCAAAAAAGGAAAAGAAAACATTTATCTACTTAGCTGTAGTGTGTGTGTATGGTGCCATGCAATGGTGTGAAATTAAGAAGTCTGCTGCTTAGGGAGTGTCTTCCTGGAAGGAAAGAGTTCTGTTGTTATCACTACTATATCCTGGAACAAAAAGAGGAAGAGGGTTTATTGCATCTTCCTGTTATCATCCTGAAACAATGCCACCAAGCAACATCAAGCAACCAAGGGAGAGAGCTCATTAGAACAACTGCCATGAAAATATTCATGGGAAAGACAGATATAAATTTTGTGTTTCCTGAACAGATAAGCTTAGTTTTCTAGAGTTTAATTACTATCAAACAAGGAAGAGGTTTTCAGTTTACTCAATTAAGATAACACTCATTTCACTTTAATTGTGTCATTAAAGTTACTTGAGAAAAGTTCTCCTTAATCATAAAATCACCTTTAAAATGCCTTTTATTCTGAACTTCAATCTCTTGTTAAAAAAGCATTGGTATTTTAGCAGAAACTTTTCTCCTCCTCTTTTGTTGGAGTCAGTATTGTGCTACTTTGCAAATTTGTAGAATCAGAAGGGTGTAAACATTAAACATATATAATGGCTCTATTCTGTCAGTAATGCTTACCTTAATTCCTGATCACTGGCAATTGCTGATTTCCAAGGCATAGTAAAATTATTTACAATTCATTTTCATTATAAAGTCATGAGGAATAGATTTACATTAATAGCCTGATGCTGTCAGTAATGTTTGCATTAATTCCAGATCATTGACAATACTTTCTTTTTATAGTAAAATTATTAACAGTATATAATAGCTTAGGTATAATTGCCCTACTTCCACTATGTATAATAATCCCCTTCTGTCAGGAACCCTTGTATTATTTCAATCCCATTCTTCCTAATTCTGAATCTACAACATACAGATGGAAGGGGCTTGACACATCGGTTCTCGCAAGATCACAGAAGTTAAGCAATGTTGAGCCTGGTCAGTACCAATATGATTGACCATTTGGGAATACTAGGTGCTCTTAAGAGTGGATATTCATTGGGTTTTTAGGCATTTTGACTTGGAATTGCAAATCGGAGAGCTGATTTCCATTTCCAGTTGGGTTCTTTATATTCAGTTACATGCAAATATTATTGGGAAAGGTATGAATCCACTTCTTCTCCCCTCCCCCCTCATTTATGGGCTAATTAGTAGGATTTGTATCAGTAAATAATTATCTTCAAAAAATTTTTACAATCGAAAAATATTTTCTGGTTTTAAATAACCCGCAAAAAGTTGAAAAGTGGTAAAACACAAATCAATCACTCACAACAGATTTAAGGTAGCTGGTGCTATGTTATCAAGATATTTTTGCTAATTTCATGAATATTTAGTTTGTTAGTACAGAAAATAACTAAAGCTAACCATGAAAATGGTGTGTTAGTACAGGTGTTAAGAGAAAATTCAAAGTTGCTCCGGTAAACACCCAATATCCATTGTGGAAAAATATTAGTCAAGCAAGTAAAAAAAAAATGGAGACATCAATTTTATGAGAGCAATAAAAATGAGCATGTTAAAACAAGAAGAAAAACTGATAACAAAAAAGTGGGGTAACAAAAATAACATTATCCTAAAGTGGCAGCACAATTAACAAAAAGACAGCTAAACCAGTTTATTGGTCCTTGGTTATTAGAGTGCAATTAAGGCCAAAAAATCTTCACAGTGACTAAAAATAAATATCGAAGATCAAATGTTACATATAAGAAATAGAACACTTACAGGCCAATTGCCTTTAACCTTAACAATCTCTCCTTCCTACCAGCCACCTCTTTGTAAGTAGCTGGTAGACTTAAAGGTAATTAGTCTTTGTGATATTATCTTATATAATATGGTGCTCATTTTTTCATATTTTTCATCCTCAACTGAGCTCTGATGATTGAGGATCAATTTTATTGCATTAATGAAATAATTCAATGTCAAAATTGTTCATATGCACAAATCAGGAACATTTATTTAACATATGTACAAAAAAGGTTATGATAAAATTATGGATACACATGACATGTTTGTGAGTTTTACTTGTACATAAATGAGAAAATATTGGGTGAAATAATGTTAACAAAATTGTATTAGTAAAGACTGAGACATTTATTCCATATATATGTACAGAGAAATATTGTTTCAATTATAATCAAATAGATGTCTGTGATGTTTGTATAAAATGAACATGTCTACAGTTTGACATCTGGTGAAAGTCAGAATGTTACTATTTGTGCTATTAAAGTTGACTGTATCATCCTGTTGACTTCTGACCATGAGTCCGATGTGGTTTGATGTCAGATATCTTGATGATTTAGCTTTCTGTGCTAAACAACTCCTTCTAATTATTGTTTGCTGTAATCTATTTATACTCAGAGATCTTTATTTGATATGGGCGGGAAGGCTTTTGATTGGGCAGAAAAGGCTCTTCTTAACTGATGCCCTTGTTTATGTCTAGTAAATGAAAATATGTGTCAAGCCTATGTGAAGAATAAAAGTTTTAGTTATTTGTTAATCGTCTGTTAATGTGTTTACTTCTAGTGTTGCTACAGGTGAAATAGTTGTCTTGTCAGTAGGTAATTATATTCTTGGGATTAGAGTCACAGGAACAGCAGCAGATATAAACAGACAAATAGCTTTAGTATCATTAACACTTAGTAAACTAAACGAGAAGATACAGAAGAAAAAGATATCATGTTATCAAAGTAAGATTATTCAATGCATTAATTATTCCTATTGCTATCTACATTAGAGAAATGTGATGCCTAAAAGAAGAAGATTGCAGAAAACATGTTGAGTGCACAACAGGATTGCCATGCTTCACCAAGGATTTCTGTTTGTGTTATCCAGATATTTTCAAATTCGTTCATCATTGTTTGTGCCTCCGGTGTCTTGGCTACGTTTGCCCCATACACATGGTGTTCCATGTGGAAGTCTTGTCTGTACCCTGCTGATTGTGATCCGGTGTTTGATTCTGGTGCTGCTAATTTTTCCATCCCCCTTCATTGGCAGATACCTAACCAATAAGAAGAAAATCACTTCAATACATGCAGATTCAACTGTAATCATTACTAAAATACAGCCAAGATTATTACTATTTCATATATCTCTTACTGCCAGAATTTATTGTGACTCTGCATATTGAATGATCAGAATGTCTGACAGATTTGTATGGGACATATCAACAGTTTGTTATGAAACAAGAGAATGTGGGGATTATTCTCCACCTGGTCTGTCAAGACACCCACTAGGTGGTGCTGTATTAGGACTATAAAAGAATGGACTTAACCATCTCTCTTTTCTTTTTAGCTTTAAAATGTAGCATCATCAACACTAGCCTTGTCCCCACTGGGTAAAATTTTCTTTTCCCTTGGGCATCCGATGACTAAATTTAAGCTAAATTCAAAGCCTTAACTGTTTTTCTTCCTTTTCAGCTATCTGCATACACAGATGAAGAAGGATATATATGATGGACATGCTACAGAAGGCACCACCCAAATTATAACAGAGTCAACAGCAGTCCATTGAAATTTCATAACTGAATTCTGCATGTCTCATTCCATATGTATCGCAAAGGAAGGTCATGAAATCAAGCGCGTGGGTCACTTCCTTGTTAGTTGAGGTCCTCATTAAACAAATTCACACCATTGGCACTTTCGTCTACTCTGATTTTCTTTCACTTTCAACCAACTCTTGCAAAGCCAAATGGTGATATGGAATGGATGATGGGAACTGGTTTTGGTGTAACTGGATGTTTTGAGTTGTGAATGAAGTCATCAACACCATTATCATAAAGGAAGAGATTAGCAAAGAAAATTCTTGGATACAAGATAATGCCAACAACATACACATGAGTATATTTTCTCTCTTTTGTGAATCATGTTATTCATTATATAAAAATACATAAAAATATCTCGATATATTGAAATTTATTTTTCCTTAACATGTTGAATTCAATTGCTTCAAAAGTTCTCAAACTCAATTATATTCTTGGAGAGACTCATGTCCCTCAACAAGAATGAATTATGAATGTTTGGTTAGTCTTTTATGCTACAAAACCAAGATAGTAGTCTAAGAATTTGAGTTATGTTCTTAAAAAGCCTCATCAGATCAGGACTCTCATATGGATGCCCTGTATAACGTCCAACTCATCCAGAAATATCTAAATTATCAGCTATATACAATTGTTTTCTCAGGCCAGACTCATCCAGAAATATCTAAATTATCAGCTATATACAATTGTTTTCTCAGGCCAGACTCATCCAGAAATATCTAAATTATCAGCTATATACAATTGTTTTCTCAGGCCAGACTCATCCAGAAATATCTAAATTATCAGCTATATACAATTGTTTTCTCAGGCCAGACTCATCCAGAAATATCTAAATTATCAGCTATATACAATTGTTTCCTCAGGCCAGACTCATCCAGGAATATCTAAATTATCAGCTATATACAATTGTTTTCTCAGGCCAGACTCATCCAGAAATATCTAAATTATCAGCTATATACAATTGTTTTCTCAGGCCAGACTCATCCAGAAATATCTAAATTATCAGCTATATACAATTGTTTTCTCAGGCCAGACTCATCCAGAAATATCTAAATTATCAGCTATATACAATTGTTTCCTCAGGCCAGACTCATCCAGAAATATCTAAATTATCAGCTATATACAATTGTTTTCTCAGGCCAGACTCATCCAGAAATATCTAAATTATCAGCTATATACAATTGTTTCCTCAGGCCAGACTCATCCAGAAATATCTAAATTATCAGCTATATACAATTGTTTTCTCAGGCCAGACTCATCCAGAAATATCTAAATTATCAGCTATATACAATTGTTTTCTCAGGCCAGACTCATCCAGAAATATCTAAATTATCAGCTATATACAATTGTTTTCTCAGGCCAGACTCATCCAGAAATATCTAAATTATCAGCTATATACAATTGTTTCCTCAGGCCAGACTCATCCAGAAATATCTAAATTATCAGCTATATACAATTGTTTTCTCAGGCCAGACTCATCCAGAAATATCTAAATTATCAGCTATATACAATTGTTTCCTCAGGCCAGACTCATCCAGAAATATCTAAATTATCAGCTATATACAATTGTTTTCTCAGGCCAGACTCATCCAGAAATATCTAAATTATCAGCTATATACAATTGTTTTCTCAGGCCAGACTCATCCAGAAATATCTAAATTATCAGCTATATACAATTGTTTTCTCAGGCCAGACTCATCCAGAAATATCTAAATTATCAGCTATATACAATTGTTTTCTCAGGCCAGACTCATCCAGAAATATCTAAATTATCAGCTATATACAATTGTTTTCTCAGGCCAGACTCATCCAGAAATATCTAAATTATCAGCTATATACAATTGTTTTCTCAGGCCAGACTCATCCAGAAATATCTAAATTATCAGCTATATACAATTGTTTCCTCAGGCCAGACTCATCCAGAAATATCTAAATTATCAGCTATATACAATTGTTTTCTCAGGCCAGACTCATCCAGAAATATCTAAATTATCAGCTATATACAATTGTTTTCTCAGGCCAGATCTTTCAACTGGCACTGCAGAATCACAAACAAAGGACTTTAACAAATAACAGAAACCACATCACTTGAAGACTTTCAACAGTGGCAACAACTAAAATGGATAGAAAAGAGAGAAAATAATGAAATAATCAAGATGTTGGCTTTCCACACTACATTAAAATGTTAGAAAAGAAACCCACATTAATACAAGAAAGAGCAATAACAGTGAACTTAAGAAATCTATTTTCCTAAAAAACTGTTTTATGGAAAATTTTTTATAAATTTTAACCAACAGTAATGCTGTTTGAATGCTGAATGTTTCCTTATAAGGAAATGTCTAAGCACACACCATTGTTGTTGCTTTTAATTGCAAATTTTTAGGTTAAGTACTCTGTAACTTAAAGTAAGGAGTTTGAAAATGGATTAAAAGAGAAAGTTATGATAAAAAGCAATAAGATGAAGAAAAATGATAAAAAATATAACAATCATTATCATATTGTCTTTCTCTTCAGACTTAGTAAATATCTTGAAAAACAGCACTGAAATTCCTTTATGTCTATCTCATGCTACTTACTTGCTCAGAGGGCACTTGACCTAGAATATGGCAGTAAAAAGCAAAAAATAAGATGAAGAAAAAATAGCTGAAAATTAAGAGAAAAGCTACTTCATCTCAAAGTTCAAATAATCTTAAAGTATAAATTATCAATATTATGAAACCTGTTTAGTACTTGGGGAAAATTGAATGGTTACTTTGAGCTTGACCAACTTGTGGTGACATCAATGACTGTCATCGTTGAGAAATTTAACACTCAGAAATAAGATCTTGTGTCATCAGATTTAAAAATAAATACTAGCAATTTCAGTTTAAGTAAGATACTATATGGACAATGAAAAATTCATGACAATTTGGATTTATCACAGCAACAGATTTCAAACTTTGGTCACCTTGGCATGGGCTAATGTTTAACAAGCCAACCTCATAAATCATTACTAGCAAATATGATCCTTATTGGAGGCCCCATATTTATGGCCTAGTGCCAAAACAAAGTTGAGGGACATAAGCCATGTCACATTGAAACACCAGTTCATGTACAATCACTAAAGTTAAGCACCCTACACCCTTGTGCAAATTAATTGAAACAATCACTTTAGTTTTCTTTCTTTCACCATACAGTCAGTTTTAGACCCACTGGAGTGACAGGGTGTAACCGATTTCTATTTTTTCTCAAATTATGTCATTTGCAAGGGTGTGCAGTAATATGAATCTATTTTTGGGGTGTATGATGAAATTTGTTTGACCTTGAAAAATACTATGTCATCTGTGATTGCATCAGATTTTTATCACACCCAGACACTATTGTCTTGACTGTTGATTAGTTGTCCTATGGCCATTGTCTGCAATGTACATTACTCCAAGGAAGTGTACAAAAATTGTAATGCTGCACAAACACACTGGCAAGCCTTACCAGTGAGTAAATCTATATAGACCGGCCCGGAAATTCTCCTGATTTAAATCCAAACAAGAATCTGTGGTCAATCTGCAAGGAACAACTTTGTGGAATGGACATACAAAGTACTAACATGTGCACTGGGTCATGTCTCATTGGAAAAATGTGAAAAAATAAAGTAAATAATAATGGAATTATTCGATTTGTTTCAATTAATTTGCACAAGGATGTAGATAGGTGACCACATGAGAATACCAGCTGCTGTAAGTTTGGATGTGCAGGTGGTGTAATAGATAATGGTTTGGAATTGAAACTCAGAAAGCTGAGTTTCAATTCAAGTCAAGTTCATTATATTCACTTACACATAAATACTCTTGGAAAAGGTATAAATCCACCTCTTCTCCCCAAAGCTATGGGTTAATAAGTAGGATTTGTATCAATAAATCCTTATTATTTCCAAACAATTCTTGCAGTCTAAAAATATTTTCTGGCTTTCAATAGCCTACAAAAGGTTGATGAGCTGTAAAATGCAGTCCAATCGAAAAACAGGAGCCAGATCAGATGAAAAATCCAGTATTGCTGCCATATCTGGGCTGGAGCTGTCCAATCATTATTTTTCAGTCTAGATAGAGTTCACAGGTGTCTACATGGCCTTCAGGGTGATGAATTCTTTTCTACTCTACAAACGAAATGTCATAAGCCTCTTGCTATTTCCATGGCAAATGTTCTGACAAGTTACATACCTTAATTTCACCAGTCCAGACCTTTACAGTTAAGACCTGCTATGCTATATACACTTGCACAAATCATCCTTTGTATTCCATTAATAAGAAAGAAGTTCCATTCAGACACCTTCTTCTCAAAAATCACTGCTTTGTGGAACAGACTCCTGAGAGGATGCTTCCCCAATCACTCATGGTGATGTGCCTTCATTATATAGTCCCGAATGCTACCTATTAGGTATCCTGGCAAACAAAGAGGGATTATTTCATATTTTCCTGCTCGGCTAGAAAAATTTATTTTGACAATAAGTTAAAATGTTTGAATGCATTCTGTTCTTTATAGTGTAATGAAAGAAGAACTGCACAGTCAAGTTGCAATGTGAATTATTAACATGTTGATGAAACAGCATTTGTTTGAAGTACTGTGTCAGTTGTGCTGTTGAAATTTCTACTGTATTGTATATAGCACAGACAAGGAACTGTTGATAGTGCATTTCACATTAAGGCCAGCAGTCGGTTGATATAGCTGTTAGAAAATTTACTCTTGGTTTTCCATGTATCCATTTAGCATATTTCTGTTTTTGCATTTTTTTTTTTTGTTAAGGCCCATGTGTTGTAACATGGTGGATTTGATCTGCAATGTCACTGTTAGAAGAATGCTTTGGGAGTTGTAAATTTGTTGAGTTGATGTTGGTGAAATTGATACTGTGTGTGTCAAAGCATGATTCATGAAAACTTTTTAAGAGATCTGGTATAAATGTTGATATTTCGGAGGCTCTGGTATTTCCAGTATCATTAATTGAGCTTTCAGATGTCTTAGTAGTTATTTTGAATTTTTAAAGCATCAGCAAGTCGATGGTTTTTTAATTAAATTACACCTATTTTCCCAAGTTGTTATAAAGTCTGTAAGAGAATATTCAGTCATCTAACATGGCCATGTGCTTGATAGAATCAAGACATATACTTCTGGGTTTGTGACAAAATTCTAGCCATCTATTCTTGCTATTATACACGCACAAGGAAAGTTAAACTAAATTATATTTCCCAGTCTTCCATATGACAGGTTGGGCTATTTATACTATAGAAGAATTGATTACATAAACTTAATACTGAAAATTACTGTTTGGACACTTGCTGTAGATTAAAATGATTAAGAAGCTAATCTATGTATAGCTGTACATTTCTAATCTGGAGTTTTGTGGCTCAGCAATTCCTCTGGCTGTACAGGTTTTGAATCTGTTGACATTAGTTTAAGCATCTGCCACTAGAGATCTTCAATTAAGTTCTGAACTTTAATATAGCAGTTTATATACTTATTCATTCAACAGAAAAAGGAAACATGAAAAAAACATAACAATGGTTTGATATTGATGCAAGGACTTGAAAATTCAACAAATGTCAATGTTTATTTTAGCAAATAATAACACATGTAATTTTTTTTTCTGAATGTAATTTATTTGAATTATTATTTTGAATACAATTAATTAAAATAAAAAATAAATATAAATTATTTTCATTCATTATAATATCATTTATATAGAAATTACATTCTGAATCTATCATTCTATTTTCCAAGCTGTCTATTAGAGATATGGGATTTAAGGTTGAGTGTTGATGTATTGTAGGTGTGCATATGTTCACATATAAACAATGTAGAATCAACAAAAATTTGTGTTTCTACTATGGACCATTTATTCTTTTTTTTTTATAGAAGCTGTAGTGAAACAATATTCTCAATGTCACTTTGGTATATCTGTTTTCTTTTATTATGGTCCAGGAGTAAGTTAGGGTGAGTAATGATAAGAATGGTTAAAATGTTTGAGCTTGAGACAGTCTTACACTGAGTTGGAATGACCAAAGTAAAGGTTGTACTTCATCAGTAGTTATAATGGTCAAGCTCAAGTCAGCCTTGTGTTGAGTTGGAGCAACCAAAGTAAAGGTTGAACTTACTTCACTGGCAGATGTTTTTTCTTAAACACACCAAAACAATATGCATTGGAAAGTGAAAAGAGAGTTCAGTCATCAGCAGGGACATCTTCATCCACACTATGTCTTAGAACAAGAGGAAGAAAAAGGAAATGTTTATCTTTTGATAGAACTTAAACAGTGCCACCCAACAGGTGTTCAGCAAAACCAAGTGGGGTAATAAAATTCTGCAGATGACCAAAATCGTTTCTGGTTCCTTTATTACTAGCATCATGGTAAAATATATTACTTTTTTCTTATTCTTTATTTATTTCATTTTCCTACAGAGTTCAGTTTCTGTTTTCTGTCTTGGTCCAGCAATGACCAAATCTCAAAGTTAGTAGATTAAAAAAAATACAACCTGTTGCATGCTTGTTTATATAAATCAATCCCTGTTGTGATGATAAGCAAAAGTCTCCTCCATCCCTCCAGAATGATTTGCCTTACTACCTATCCTAAGATTTTATGAGGATACAGAAATTATATCTCTGTTATTAAATTATAAAGAAAGTGCAAGGTCAAGGTTTGAACTCTACTCAAAACAAATTTTAAAACAAACACAAATATACCAGACTGCTGGCCATTATCGACATGACTTTCACTTACCACAGATGTCTACAACTACACCTACGCAGCTCCCTTATATAGGCTATAAGAGAAGCCAGATAGCAGAAAGAGAGAGAGACTTCACACACATGCTAACCATAGAGGCTACCCAAGAACATGGCTGACTGCCCGTCTGACCATTAGGCTATGCAAACGACCTCCTGTGAACACAGAAATAGAAAGGACACCACTATCAATGCAACAAGCCCAAACCAATAGCCAACAAGCAGTCAGCCAGGTTAAGCATACTCCTGTAGTGGACTGTTTGGTGAAGATGTGAAGAGATATCAGAAGGTTAAAATTTCCTGCTAGCCGGTCCAGCTACATGAGAAGGTTGGACTTAAATTAAGTCCAAAGAAGACAAAGAAAAACAAACAAGACCGATATATATGTGTAAACAAATATATATATTAATAACAAGTTACAAAGACATGGACAGTTACGTAGAGTTTGTATGGAGAAATTATGTGTGTGTGTTGTGAGTGTTCGTACGTACGTGTATTGTTCTTAGTTGTGTTCCCAGAATTTGGGAAACGCTGTATCTGTGAGAGGTCTCATATTGGTGTTTTAGTGGAAAAGCCTGATTTACTCCACCTCCATGTGTGGTGGCAGCCCAAGGCCTAAGTGGAAAAGAGAGATTTTACCTCACCTCCACGGGTGTTGAAAAAATCTCCCGTTGTAATTACAACTAGTAGTATACGGGAAAGGTTGGTTGGTTGTTGCAGGTGATCGCTGCTGGTCATTTGCAGATGATCGCTGCTGGTCGTTTGCAGATGATCGCTGCTGGTCGTTGCAGATTTGCTGGTCGTTGCAGATGATTGCTCCTGGTCGGCTGGTCTGGTTTCCAACTGGACATGTCGGGAAGGAACTGGGAGCTGGCATTGCGATGTTGTTGGGCATATCGAATATCTGGTGCTGGCGTTGCAGGTCGAGTCCGATATCAAAACCTCCCATAATAATTACAACCGTAGTGTATGGGAAAGGTTATGGATGACGTGCGGGCAGCCAGCAGGGATGGAATGCCGAGGGTCGAACATGGGCAAGGAGCCAGAAGTAATGAAACGAAGTAAAGAGAGAAAGAATGGATAGATCCAACTTGCGTCCAGTTGGCAGACAAAAAAAATGGGAGCGTAACTTAATACACAGCCCAGGGTCGGCATCCCGGCCACGAAGGCCAGGAGCCTGTGTACCGACCGTTCAGTGCCGACCCGGAATTCGGCAAGAAGTCGCTGTGTTATTGTTGAAACTTGACTAATGCATGGAATAATAATGCAACACAAAATGTACGTAGAACAAAATGTATTGAAACAAGAAAGTGTACACAATATTTACATATAGTCTTTTGTATATTCCTGGGAAGACCGTTCCTGGAGAATGTGTTGACTGAGTCGCAGTCGGGCAGAGTCTCTGGTTGAATCTCTTGATTCGTTCCCCTCTCTTCCCGGTACCAACCATATTTATATGGTCGGTACTCCACTATGCAAATTAGGTGGATCCTACCACAACAGTTATGCTAAGGGAGACTAACAACAGAACTCCTTTTTCAAGCTCTCATTTCACACCTTATACACCGTACATTCAAACGTTACACTATACGACTTACCAGAGTCATTTGTAAATGAAAATAAATCTTTGGTCATTTTTCCAAACCAATGTCTAATTGGTTTCTTTATTCCAACCAACTTCCAACTCAGAACACAAGTATCTCTATCCTTTACTTTAAAAGCAACTACTATCTTAGAGTCACATAGAGTCTATGGGATTTGGGAGTTCTAGCACAGGTATGTTGGCAATCTTTAACCTTTGTGCATGCAAAAGAAAACAGTATGTCAAAAAAGGACAGCTTTTCTCTTGACACCACTATTATTTTAACTACCTTCACTCTTCAGCAATGTCTATTACTTTAAAACATGATGATTATAATTGTAATAAAACTTAAACATATGATGAAACTGAATTTATACTTATTTTGTTTTTAAGAATTTAAAAGAATATTAAATACTATTTATGTATTTATTAGATTTTTAATTTACAAGAATAATTTTATATTTACAACATTTTAAAAACTAATACAATTGTATTAAAATTAATGCAATATTTATCATTATCAACTTATAAAGAAATAAATATGAAAACAATTTTTTATTTATAAACACTTACTAAATTATTAAAATATATGAACCAACTATAAAGAAATCCTTATTATTTATAATTTTATAAAGTTCAAATTGATTGGCAATTAGCTGATGTTTTGCCAACAATTCCAATAAACAATATAATAAATAAATACTGTAAATAAACAATCTAATAAATAAATAGTGTTTATTAGTTTGTTATAAATTCTCAAAATCAAAGAAAATGTTTAAATTCACTTTCATCTTTTGAGGTTTTATTAAAATTCTAATTATTGCTTTTTAAAACAATAAAGAATGCCGAGGAGTGAGAGTAGCTAAAATAATAGTGGTATCAAGGGAAAAACCTTTTGACACACCATTTTTTTTTTACAGACATGAAAGTTAGTAGCTGCAGGGAATTTAGTGTTGACTGCAACATTTTTTTCACTTGGTTTCACCCCAAGCAAGACAGTAAAACCACTAAGACACAAGGGGTTACTGGGTGTGGAAGAATTAGAAAACAGAAACATTACAAAGGAGCAAGAACAAAAGAAGAGGAAACAGGAGAACAGTAGAAAGCTATTGACATTGCGTTTTAATTTTTGAAGATTAAAATTGGCTGGAAACCAAGGAGCCAGAACAGAGTTCCACAAAAGTGCAAGAAAAGAACCTGTTAACATAGAACTTATGGTTACATCTAGCCAACTCAACTGCATATTGATGAAACCTTGTCGCCAATCTAGTACTGTGCTTAAATTCATGACATCTAGGTACCATGGCGAAGAGCTCATCCAAATTGTTGTCATGGAAGTATTTATAGAAAAGGCACAAGGAGGCACCTTTACGGCAGTGCTCTATATAAGTTCAGTGGGGTCTTTGGAAATTAACTGAATGATCCGGAAATCAGTATTATGTTACCTGGGCAAGATGGGGGTTGCATTATCAAGCTATCAACACTTGAGACGGTGGTGGACATAAAGTGGTGTACGTGGTCTGCAACAAGATACTTGTTAAGAGAGAGATCGGTTTAACTAGTGGTGCTGGCAAACTGCAACAGAATATGCCCCACACTATTACAGACTCAAGATCTGCTTGTATAACACTCTGCTGAAAGACTAGATCCATAGTCTTATGTGGTCTCCTCCACAAACAGACTCAATCACCTGGAAACATGAGTCATCTAATCAGGCAACCGAGCACCAGTATTCCATGGTTCAATGGTCATGTCCTCTGGCCCAGGGGAGGTAGAGGAAAACAATCCAGTATACTGCAGTCTCTAATAATTTGACACTCCAGTTATACTGCTTTATATTTTATTCCTAAATTGCCCTGATGCACTATGGGTACAACATGGATTCTACTAATAATTCTCATTGTAAAGATATTGTTAGGTTGAGGTAGATATAAACAGATGTATATAGATAAGAACATAAATAGCAAGTAGGCTTCTATTGGTTAGTCTCTGCTTTGTAGCACTTACTATCTATACCAAGTTATATGTATTTGATCCATTTTAACATGTTCACTGCCATGTCATCATATATTGGTAACATACAAAGTGATCCTTATACCAGGTCTATCAACCATGCAACTGGGGTCCACAACTGGGGGCAGATATGTGAAGATCTAAATTACTACTAAGTAACAATTACTGAGAATATTTTTAGCAAGGAACTTGTTGGTAATGCCCAGTAATTAATTAATTAGCAACTATATATAATATTAGGAACCATCTTAAAATTATTGACTTATTTCCATAAATGTACAAAGAAAGAACAAAAATACCATAAAATAACTAAATATACAGAAATCACTTTATTCATCATAAATTAGACATTTTTAGATAATATTGAAAAAATAATGAGTTAATTTGTTTATGACAACTGATTACAGAAAATATACGTATAAAACAATCAGAAAGTAATTTCAGCATTTTACAAAATCGTGTATGAACAAAGTTTGAAAATACTTTACAAAAAATGTGAATTTCAGAGAAACAATAATTTTGATAATCTTTAAGGATCACCTTGGTAACATGTTATTTCAGTTTATGCCATGTCTCCAGATACTGGTGACAGCTATATATTCATTTTCACCAGGTCTTGCATATTTCTATATAAAACAATGTCTGTGGCTTTTTTTTTTTTTTTTTTTTAAATCTGCTTCTCTTAACTTTTACTTGAAAACTTTAGTTTGGTTTTCTTTTCCACTCATTTTATAGCCAATAAACAATTTAAAATTTTTTATCTTAGGTATTTGTGAGAAGAAAAAGGATATTAGCTATATTTGCAGATTTAATTTTGTCACCAATATATGGTGACATGTCCATAATTATAAAATAAATGTAAATCACATTTATACTATATAATAATGCTTTTTTTTATTTGCCATGAAGTATGTAATTGTTAACAACATATATATATATATATATATATATATATATATATATATATATATATATATGTATATATGTATCATTTGGAAATTTGTAAAAGAATATTATGCATGAGATTAGGAAAAAATCTTTGCAGCTATTTTCTCAAAAAACTAAAAAACTTTCTTTGATAACTAACATATTCTTATACAATATATAAAAAAAACGATAGTGGCCTCCACATGACCCTACACCTTGACTGGGGTTGACATTCAATGTGTTAATGTATAAAAAGATGCTGGAGACAAAAAAGTTGTTTTGCAGATAATATTAATAATAAACCCTACAACCCCTTTTGCCACAGATGAAATGTCACAAACCTCTCGCTGCTCTATTGCTGTTTTTCTGGAAAGTGTTCAGACAAACTACATTCCTTAGTTCCACCAATTTTAACCTACATGGCCACACATGTCACACACACTGTAGTGAACCACCCTCATTCTCTTTGTATTCCATTGGTGAGATGTATGTTCCACTTGAGCAGCTTCTTCCCACAAACCACAGCTTTGTAGAACAAACTCTCAAGAAGAGGCTTCCTCAATTATTGCTGCTAACTATGATGACTTTTGTGGTCCTACCAAAGATTGAACTCACCATCCTTGGCTAACAAATTTCTGAAGATATGAGATTTCAACTCCTCAGCTGAATGGATGTGTTCTAAGCAGTGGCAGTAGCAGGATTGTCTCCCTTCCTGCCAAAGTGGATTTAACCTTTAGGCCTTAAGTTTACTGAAATTTCTCCTTAGTGAATATATTTCTGTTGTCTTGAGTTCGATCCTCACTGGGTGCCCCATACTTTCGGCCTTGTGCCCCATCTAAGCTACGCTTGGAAAATCACTATATGTCTGTTGTCTGGTAATGTGCTATCACTCAGTTTATTGAGCAAGATCCTGTTTTATCAACTACAATCTTATTCTGAACAAGTCTAGGTTTAACTGTTACCTTCTCCACATATCCCCATAAACTCTGCCTCTTACTCTGTCACCCTCTACCTCAAATTGCTCTTGAACTCTTGTACAGAGTAGACATCATTGTAAAAAAACAAAATACTCCATATGTGATATTATTAATAATATTGTTTATAATTATAATATTTTGAAAGAAATGACATACATTAGACAAGGGGATATGCTTATAACTGCTATGGATTTTAATATGGTGTAGAGTTCTTTGCTAAGTTAAAAAAAGAATTATATAATTTCGCCCTCTTTAAAATAAAAAAGATATGGAATTACTTCTGTTAAATTAGTTATTGAAAATAATTTGTGATATACACATTACTGAGAATAGACGGATCCATTTAGTGTAAATGTCACCGTTCATTTTCTGTTTGTTCCCATTTTCTGGAAAAGGAGATTCCTTCTATATCTCTGGGGATTTTACATCTGAAGAAAACTAAAATTAGTTAGCAGAAATGCTGTTGCAACAACAAAAGACAATAAAAAAGCAGAATGTGTTCTATAGTTCAATTCTGCTAAGATTGTTGCGTCCATTTTTCTTGTTCATTTGTCTTAAAACGACAATAAGTACTTATATACAGAGCTGTTAAATATACATTTAAGAATCAGTTTTTTAAAAAAAAAAGAAGCAAAATAAAATTCTTATAATCCTTTCTAAACTTGTTGAAATAAAAAATATTAACCCAAATCCTCTTTGCATCAGTTTAAACTAACCTCTTCATTTTTCCATATATCTTAAATATAAGCATATATAATTTTGGGAAGTGAAAATTTAAATGAAATATGTTGGAAAATTTTCAAGTTTGCAAGAAAATCAAGAAAATATAGACTTTAGCCAAAAGGGTACAAGAAGATGTCTGTTTAAACTGAAACCAGTAGGATATTGGTTGATTTTTCTATGGCTTTTACACTACTATATATATATATATATATATATATATATATATATATATATATATATATATATATATATATAGGAAAAAATGTATGTCAAAGTGAGTTTAAAAAGGAAGTTTTCTTGTAACGTATTTCATCCTTTAAGACTTCCTCAGACTAAATTTGTTACGTTGGTACGACAACACATACACACAAACGAGGGATGCTGGGAATTTTAATTTTTTTTCTTTTTACCAATTTGATTTCATTTAGATTCTTTTTCTTTTCATCAGAAAGTAGAAGTTAGTAGAAAATTCACACTGTGATAATAGAATTTTGTCCAAGGAAGTCCTAAAGGAGAAAATGCATCACAAGAAAACTTTTTTCACTTTATCATACATTTTTTCACAATATTTTTCTTGATATATAAAAATATATATCATTATCTCATATATATAGATATATATATATGTGTGTGTGTGTGTTTCATTGAATCTGAGACAAGGAAAATCTTATAAGCTTTTTATTAAGAACATAAAAAAATGAACAAAATACTTATTATATTCTCCTTTCTATTGTATTCAATGAAACATGTATAAAAGAAAGATTGCTGCTCAAATATATATATATATATATATATATATATATATATATATATATATATATATATATATATATATATATGAGATAATGATTGATATTAAGTATTCAAATTATAAGTATCAAATTATAAGCGTATTTGATCCATTTTTTAAATAAAAAATTTATGTATAAAAACAGGTATTTCGCAGTTTTTGTTGAATTATTTATAAAATTAAACTTTTTGCTCATCCTGCCTATTATTTTGTTAATAATTTAACAAGCATCTTTTATCTGAGCAAAAATTAGTTGCTTTACAGTCTTTGGTAAGGTGCCATATTCAACAAATATAGAAAAAAAAAGCATTTTGAACTCAATTTTTACTGTCAAATTTTGATGCCTGGTTCTTTTGAGTAAATCTACTACAATGTTTATGAATTGAGGAAATGTCTAAAGAAAAATGGAATTTTTGCAGTATACTGAAAAATTCACCTTCAAAATGTTTCAAAATATGCCACCTATTTTTTTCAACAAACAATACCAGAACACATGAGGATAGTTGGAAAAAAATCATAATATTATGAAATGGTAGTTTTTTTTTTTTAACTACCATTTCATAATATCATGATTGAAGATTTAAAATTAATTTTTACAGTTGAATTAAATTTGGTCAGTTATTATAAATACTTGTTTTCTATAAAATCCACCTCTTCCTTCTTTTAATCCCAACCTTAGTTTTTAAATATTTACCTTTGTCATGATATTCCTATATAATAATCCTTTTTATATGGATTAGCTGATAAGCTACAATTTCAGGCGAACAAAACATTTATTTTCTATAGGCATTTTCTGTTACAGTTCAATCTAATCCCCTAACTAGACAGTTTGAACTTTCATAGATATCCTCCTTTCTATAATACCAACATAATGGACATGGCACAAGAGTAAACCAGCTAATACAGCAGATCTCTCATTTAAGTCTGAGGAACATATTATTTTTCATTCAAGTGATTTTCTGTTGTTAGCTTACTTAGGTTGGGAACTAGTGCCTTGGGTATGCATTAATAGTCTAAGAGAAGAAATATATTGCCTCATGGAGAACTTAAACTGTGTTAGTCTTATTGTATTCATTTGTTCTTACAGCTGTCTGTCAGAGAATATCGAAATGGTCATGATATGAATGTATTTTAAAGATGCTCACTTAATTGATAAGATTCAAATTTGAGATTTTCAGGATAATTGTAGATTATCAAAATTGCTAAAATAATCATTTCTAAAGTTATCATTAAGAATGTGAGAAAATGAATAAACTTAATGTTCTCTTTTGTAAATTAACTTTTTCCTCTTCTGTATTATATATATAATAACTGGCTTATTATATATATAATAACTGGCTTGTAAAAAAACAAGTTTGTTAAAAAATTAGGAATTAACTGCAAAATAAGTTAGAGAATTTAGTGTGTTTCCTTTGATGAAATCTGTTTCAATATAAGGGAAGTAACTGACTTTTCAGTCTATTAATACTAACTACTAAACTACTAAAAATATATTTAACTATTTTTAATGTTTTGTGTTATTGTGCTCATAAAATATGTTTATCCAACATTATTAAAATTAAGAAAATTTTTTCTATGTGCCGTGTCCCTTCAAGATCCTGGCTCTCCACAATTTCCTGTCTGTTGTAGCTCTTAGTAAATTTTTGTCTTTTTGCTATATCGTTTAATCTTTGTTCTACCAACCATTTGCACAAGCTTGTTAGGTAGGCACTGCTTTCCTCTTTCATTTTTCCCTTAAATATGTCCTGTGAGTGTCAAATTTTCTAAACCCTCTTTCGTCTGTATGTGTCCTAGAAATTCAGCTGTCTCTTTCTGATGTTAAATATAAGTATCTTTGTTGTTTCCATTTTCTCTAAAACTTCATGATTTCTTCAAATTAATCTTGGATACTTCATTCCACCACTGGACCTGAAGCGGGCTTTAAGGTGCAACTTAAACAGACTTTATTATTTTTTAGAATATGGGCTCGTTGATGAGAATTGTCTGAATGATTTCTCCCAAAATTGTATTTAAGAATTATTTTGCTTCATCAAATCTCTGGGTCCTAATTTATTTTGATTTTTTGCTACAAGAAAACCCAATTCTTCTGAGTTAACATTTATAAATACATTCTTTCTTGTTTATAAATGTGTTTCAGCATTATGTACAGCAGTCATCAGAAATGTTTTACTTTTATCTGTATGAAGTGATTATGCTATTTAAGGAAATATGAGAAATGCTGGTCAGTTATGACAAGGAAATAAGCACAGATATATGCTAATAATTAAATGATTCAGTTAACATTAGCACAAAATAATTATAACTTAGAGATCATTTGAGAACATAAAAAGGAAAAGTACAAGTTAAGAATAACTTCCATTCCACAATATAAACTCAGTCCAAATCGCTACTCTGAGTTTCTTGCAACATGATTTTCAAGTGAGAAGAACCAAATTTGTGTATAAGCTACACACACACACACACACACACACACACACACACACCACATTCAACCAATGAGCTTTGTTTCATTTTTTATTTTGTTTTTCCAATTTAGCGATAATAATTTTTTCTTATGTTTTTTCACACTCAGTAACCCACCTTGCATCTTAGTGGCTTTTTTGCCTTGCTTGGATTAATAATGATTAAAATACATATATATATATATATATATATATATATATATATATATGTATGTATGTATATGGTGAACTCTCCTATCGTGAACGATAAATAAGAATCAGCATTGGATAGTGCCTTTCATTTGACACTTATGCATGTTAGCAGGGGCTATTGTGGAGAAAATCAGGTAAGGGAAAGACATAATTCATTTGTGCTTTCTTAAGAGTGATATTAGCCCAGCCTTGCTGTGGGCGACAAACCACACTAACAGATGAAATTTGTTAAAGCAGGATTTTGATGGTATCTCTGCTTCAGATCTTGACAAAGCTGATCACTGTGCTTCAGTCTACTGTCTTCAAAACCCTTCCTTTCGGTTTGATATTTGGGCTTCACAGGTTTTCAGATCAAAGTTGAGATGTTTCAATTTGTCTTCGTAGCGTCCAACTGAACACTTGCAGTTTGGTAGTTGTCCATACAGCACCTTTTTTGGAAGCCTATGCTCATCCATTCTCACAACATGACCAGGGCATATATATGACAAAGTGGAAAAAAAGTTTTTGTGTGACATGTTTTGTCCTTTAGGACTACATCGGACTAAATTTGTTAGACGGGTGCGGCTACACATCTACATGGACTAGGGATGTTGGGAATTTTAAATTAAAAAAGATTTTTTTAAAGGTTTTATGAAAAATTCAAATTTAAAATTCCCAGCATCCCTAGTCTGTGTGTACGAATAGTCACACCAACATAACAAAATTAGTTGGATAAAGTACTAAAGGAGGAAACACATCACACAAAACTTTTTCCCACTTTTTCAAATATATTTTCCTCGATATTGTTCTTGATATAAAAAAATTTATATATTGTTATCTTATATGATCACAAAAGCATGAAACCCAGGGTCAGAAACTCATATCCATACAACTGAATTTATTCATATATATATATATATATATATATATATATATATATATATATATACCCAAGTGTGGGATTGGTATATACGGAGTAAATTCCAATAACCAACAATTATTATTCTTTAAAGAGTGCTCAATACAGAGTAGAGCAGATATAATCATTTATTTAAATATTATAACATAAATATGTTATAAAATCACTACAAAAATAGCCATTTCGTTTTGACACTTCCAGTGTCTTATCAAGTGATGATGTTGAATAAAATCAACATCATCACTTGATAAGACACTAGAAGTGTCAAAACGAAATGGCTATTTTTGTAGTGATTTTATAACATATTTATGTTATAATATTTAAATAAATGATTATATATATATATATATATATATATATATATATATATGTATAAAGTTTTATTTAATTCAACCAACAGAGGGTTTGTTTCATTTATTATTGTATTTTTCCAGTTTTCAAATAAGTTGTTGCACATCTGAATCAAATGTTTGGTTCTTGTTGTCTGGCAATTATGTTGCAAAAAACTCAAAGTGATGATTTGGACTGGGTCTCTTTGTGTAGTGCCATTGTTTATAGTTACTGGTCTGTCTTAATCATTTGTATTTAGACATTGAGCACTTTGGATTATTGTGTTTCTTTGCTTTGCTGTTTATGTTTTTCATTGCTTTTTTTGTTGTCTTTTTTTTTAGTTAGTTTCCTTTGTTATTGGTTCTCAGTTTTCCTTTTTCATTTCAAGTGCTTAACATTTGGCAGGTTTTTCGTTGGCAGAAATGCATATGAAAGCTTTACCAGTACTTTGGTTTATTATTATTGTTGTAACTGAGCTATCAAAAACAACAGTAGAAAACCGGAATTGGTTTAACAACAAGTGTATTAGCTTTTGGTACAGGGGAACATAATGTAGAATAGAAATTAGGGAAGCTCCTCCTGCTACGTCTCTTGATGTCAGAGTGTTTTTGTCTTTCGTCCAATGGCTGAATTCAAACCTGTAGGGAAATATTCTCCCTCACAACAATTATATATATAGTTTTAAGATATGCTATATTTATATGTCCTCTATATGAGGAATAGAGTGTATGTAAATATAAATTGGACATTTAAGGCAACACCCAGAGGCGACAATCAGTTTCATGCTTAAAACATAATTGTCAGGCCACACACACACACACACACACACACACATATATATATATATATATATATGAGCAATCAGTGAACTTTTTAAGCAGTCATTATTTCAAAAAGTAATTGACCTTTGCTTTGCTGTAATAGTTTCTTGTGGCTTAATGGTAAAGCACTGTTCACCTGAAAGCAGTTTTCATGATTAGGTTTACCTTCCTTTCAGGAGGTACATTTTCTTTATGAAGACTTTGAGTTTCAAGTTGCTAGACAGTAATTCCTATGTCTAAAGAAAAAAAATAGCGGTGACATTTACTCAAACTTGTTTTCCCACTAAATATAGCATTTTGTTGTGTCTGGAACCTACCACCCCTCTTGAAGATGAACTTGTCTGCGTCTGTGAACAAAGACTTTAAATAGTGGCACATCGAGAGACAGAAGACAGAGACGTTCCTGGCTGAGCTAGTTATTGACTACTCAGGGAATTTCTGTACCTTTTACCAACCTATTAAAACCCTTTTTATTGTTACGTGTTATTTGTCGTTTGTCTCTACAAACCCCAAATCAACATCCTAACACATTTATAATGACATATATATTATTTTAGCATGAACAATGTGATTACAATGGGATCTACAAATGCCTTTAACAAAAGAATAAATTTAATTATCACTATGAGTGTTGGCTATTCATCTTAATCTCCATCTCAATCCTCATAAATATATATCAGAATTATATAATTACTCATCTAGCAAATAGCAGTCACACAGCTGGTATGTATATTGGTAGTTTTAACTGAGCTTATCATAAATGCCTTAAACTGGGAGAGTTTTTCTGTTTGTATTATAGGTTTAGTTTTCTTGACCGAACACCATTCAAGCTTCAGGGCTGGCATACAATAAAAACTGATATCACCAAAGACAAACTTGGCTAAACCAGTGCCTATGGTAAGTCTAGTGATAACAAAAAGCAGTCGGTAAATGTCTCTTAGTCCTTAATAGTAATGGTAATATTAGTCACTTCCCTACAAGGAAACATTTGATATTCATTGAGTGATCTGCCAGTACTGGTGTCAGTTTAAATTTATACAAAGCTTTCTCTTAAAACACTTTTTTCAAGAAAACAGGTTTCTCAAGTTCAGTAGGTTTTATCACTCTTTCCATTATTGATGGGGGTTTCCTTCTAAACCTTATATTTGAAACGGTGTGAAATGTTTCCATTTTCTCTAAAACTTTGTCACTGCTCACATATTCAATGCTGATGATACCATGGCCCAAATATATCATCATTAATACTAAGCCTTTATAAATTAAGTGACCTGTGTCATGGTTGAAATTTCCTATTGGTATCAGTAGCAGGTCCCACTGGTATATTGTGAACAAATTAAATCCAGTATCTCAAATACTGAGTCTAAAAGCAGGTAAGCCTTCTCTACTTGGAAGATTGGTGCATCATAGTCTTTTCTTACCTTACTCTTATTTGGTTTGGTACTGTACTAAAATAAAATTAGTAAATATTATGACACAAAGCCGTTGTTCTTTTTTTGGCATAAACAGGAAAATTGGTTTAATTTTTGGTATTAAATTTAAAGTTAGTGAATACAGCAAGATTTGTCTTCTCCAATATCAAAAAGGATTTAGAAATATCACCAAAAAATATTAAAAGTGTTATTTTCTTTCTTGTGGTAAAAATATAAAATAGAATAAGAAAATGGCTTTTACTTGAGTTTCTGTTTTTATTTTGATTCTCATCCTTAGGCAGAATTATTTCTCTCCTTTCCTTTCGGTCGACTTGACACTTGATATTGATGAATCCCAAGTTGGCATTATTCCAGTTAATTTCATTCAGGGATTAAAAGATTTTGCATCCATATCTCTGTTTCAAGTCAAATGGTTCAAAGACATCTTAAGCTGATACTTCCGGCACTTTTTTCATGAATCAGAATGGCAAAGGAGCCCTTCAGACATTCCATTCTCTACAGATAATAAAATAAGAAAGAATTGTTAGAATATTAAAGACTCAACATTTTCAATCACACCAATAAATATAAAATTCAACTCAACATGCATTTACATTCTTCAACTCTACCTCCATTATTTTGTTTTTGTTTTTTTCTATATCCATTTGTGTCCCCTTATCTGTTTTATCTTCCAGATGTCATCATATGTTTTTGTCCTCCAGATGTCACATTTAGAGTTTTTTCTGTGTTGCTTTTCTTTTTCTTTTTTTTTTGCATTTGTTTCTGTCTTTTTATTTTTATTTTTTTTTCTGCTTTTTTCTTGTGATACAGCTTTTTCATTTTTTTCTTAGTTCTTTTAACTATTGCTTTTTATTTTCTTTGTGTGACACATTTTCATTTTTTATCTATTCATCTTGCTTTTTACTATTTTTTATTCCCATTGTTTGCCTACTTTACTTTTTTTTATTTTTGTGAATTAACATATTTTATTTTTCAGATTCTCTCTGTTACTTTTTGCTTGTGTGTCAAATCATTTTTTTAATTTCCCAGCATTTTTCAACCTTATGCATCTGTCTTGGATAACACCAGGTGAAGTCTTCTACTCAAGTGTTGTGATCTTTTACCATGCACATCTCCCAGTACAATGTCTTTGTTATTTTTTTGTTGTTTATTTTTTTCCCACAACACCTAGGAGTGCTTTTTACTTTTTTGTTATTTCCTATTGATTTTGCTTTATTTTTTAGCCCTCTCCACCCTGCCCCTTGTGTCACCTTCTTTTGTCCAAGTGTGTTTATTATTCCATCTGTCAACGATCAAGATCTTTACTGTTGCATATTTCCCTAACATAGAACAAGAACGATATGTCTTCCTTCACAGTACAACACCTTTCGCGTGTTCTGGGAAAGAAATGTCTGAGGAAAGAGGCCTTTTCCAGGATTTATCAATTTCAAGGAATTGTTGGCTGATTTTAACCTCTGCAGTTGCCCTTTGAGGTGACAGAGTGCAAAGATAGTTATCAGTTTTGGCTTTGTGCCAGATTTTGCCTGCCAAGTAAACAAACCGATCATGGGAATGACTGTTTGATGATCACCTGGCATACAGTGAAGTCTTCTATTTCACGAATGCATGAAGGAGAGTAATTCAAAAAGTTTTTCTCTTTTGATTTGTCTCTCTCTCTCTCTCTCTCTCTCTTTCTGTGTCTCTGTATTACTATGTGTGTTACTCTCTCTCTCTCCTTCTGCTCTTAGATTGCATTACTGGATCGCCTGACCTATATTGTCCATTTACAATGAATAGCTGCACGAGTGAACATCACACTTAGCCTAAGGCAGAGATTTTTCTTGGCCAGGTGAATACATAGAGCAACTCATTACAATATCTTGATTTTAAAAAAGAATTTTAAATAACCTAATTGAAACTATACATAATAATAATAAATTACCAGAAATTCAGAAACTTCTTTGTTTATTACATGTAGTGATTATTTGATATTTCTGTTAAAAATAATTGGACATAAAATGTTTTTCTCTCAAGTCTTAATTTCAGTTCATCAATATACCATAATTTTCTCCATTTAGTGTACAATAAATTATTATATTCTAGACTCAATTAAAGGTCTATTCTAACCAAAAGGTGTGTTTGAGTACTAATCATCTTACTCCAGATATATATATATATATATATATATATATATATATAGATAGATAGATAGATATAATAAGGTAATGAAGGGATTGGTAATACGTGTGGATAATTCTGTTCCGTCTACTAAGGCGGCTAGCCAATCCCTGTTGCAGATGCTTGTTCAGGCACATTTATGTTTATTCAACACCCACAGAGCCCAACTGTGGTTTATACTGCAACTATGCTGAGCAGACATTAGTTACAGTTTCTGGGTAAGAGCGTGTTATCTAGCGCGATCAACAATTTGAACAAGCCCAGCACACTCAATCCCTCAGCCATGATGACTTGTGACTTTCCAAAGGTGCCACACGCTGGGATTGACCCCTCCAGTCCAATGAGATCAGGAAGTCTCCTTCCTGACAAATTGACCATGGTGAGATTCGAACCTGGGTCTCATGGTCAAAATGCGAACGTTTTAACCACTCAGCCATGTGCCCATTATATATATATATATATATATATATATATATATATATATATATATATATATATATATAATAATAATAATAATATTCACCCTGTTCAAGGCCTGGAAGCCACTTGAGGTTGAGGGTTACAGAGTAAGAGGCATAGTTTATGAGGATATGTGGGGAAGATAACAACCCCAGACTTGAACAGATTCAGATTGTAGTGACCGGGGAAACATCCTCTTGAGAGTCGGTTTCACAGAGTAACAGTTTGTGGAAAGAAGCTGTTTGAGTGAAACTTACATCTCACCAATGGAATACAGAGATAATGAGGATGGTTCACTACAATGTGTATGGCATGGTGGGTCCTAGCAGTGAAAGTAAGAACATGGAGATGCTCTTGGCTTCTATCAAGACTTGAAAGTGAAAGCTGGGCAACTCCTGTCCATATATGGTAGCAGTACTCCATTTTTGGCCTGATCTGGGTCTTGTAAAGGTAGAGGATAGTAGGAGGAGTCAGGTATTTACTGGGGGGGCAGTACAGAGAATCAACCATTTTTCCAGCATCTTTAGTGATGTGATATAAATAATATTATTGTTTTTTAAACATGTTTTGGTGGAAATCAAGTAGTGTGCATTATCACATGAAATATGGTCCTTATATTTTTTATTTTAATTTTCTTAATTTTAATTTTCTTAATTATGAAAGAGTTTAATTTGACTTTCAAGTTTGTAAGAATAAGGTTTGATTTTCAATTCAATGTATATGTGCAGAAAAGTTTTTTTAAATCTGCTTCGGTAGACAGTTTTGCTTTTACTTACACTGTAACAAAGAAAAGAAAATCCTTCTTCTTTTATGTGCTGTATCACTTCAGGACATAGCTGATTATGGCTCACCACAACTTTCTTTCCTTTGTAGCTGTAAATAATATTTGATTTGATTGATTTATCCATTTTCCATGGTTTATCAATCCTTTATAGGTTATTTAAAACCAAAAAATATCTTTAGATTGTAGGAATTTTTTTTTTTGGACATAATAATGATTTAGTGATACAAGTCTTACTGATTAATCCATAGCTAGAGGAGAAGAGGTGGATTCATAGCTTTCCCAAGTATATATGCACATAAAAAACAAATGATTTATTCTAAAACATCAATGGTATTTTAAATAATGTGGTTTGTGTCCTCGTCTATAAAAGCTATCATCAACACCATATATTTTTTTTTTAATTCGCATATCAACTAATACCTATTTTTTTAAAACCAGTACAATTCTCTAATTTGAACATTTAATATGTAATGTTTAGAATTGAAAATGACAATATGAACATAATTCCTTGTTCAATAGCTTATCAACCCTTAGTGGTTATTTAAAGGCAGAAAATATTTTTAGATTGTAAGAATTTTTTTATTTTTTTGAGATAACGGTTTAGTGATATAAGTCTTATTAATTAACCCATAGCTGGGGGAGAATAGGTGGATATATGTGCATAAGTGAATGTAAAACCCAGCTGGAACTAGAACTCATCTCTCTGATTAACAGTTCTGAGCCATTATCCATTATACCACTGCACATCCAAACTTACAGCACCTGATATAGCCAAGCAGTCAGCCATCTAGATAGCTTGACATTGCTTAACTTTGGTGATCATATGGGAACTGAAATGTCATCATGATGTGGCCATAAACCCCCAAAATTGTCTCCATGCTACCCCTCCTAGTTTCTATTCTGCAATTCCATTTACATAAACACACAAAGTAGTTACTCATTGTTTCCTCTCTGTTCCTCTTGTCTTTATTGCCCTGCAAGTGTCAAATTCTCCAAGCCACTTTCCTCATTATGTGATCCAGAAATTTTTTGGAAGATATCTTTTGTTATTCCAATGAGCCTTCAGATTTCAGTGACATTATCTTTTGTAACAATTTTCAGTTAAATTTCTGTATTTACTTGATTCTGATATTTCCGATTTATAGTTTGCATCTTGGGTTGTCCCTTTTGCTAATGGCCCCACATTCTGTCTTCTTACAATTAATGGTTATTCCTTTTTCACCACTTTCCTTTACTACCTTATCTAGGTATCCTGTCTTATTATTCTTTCTTTGTCTGCCATCAAAACTGTGTCATCTGTATATCTTACTTTGTTAAGATTGTGCCCGCCATTGATAAATCCTGATAAGACCTCAGTTCTTTTAGGATCCCCTTACTGTAAAAGTTAAATGAATATGGGGAGAAGACACATCCTTGTCTTAATTGAGCAAATACATAAAAATAGAAAGGGATGTAAGACAAGGATGCATTATCTCACCAGATTCAGTTAACTTTTACAGTGAGGTATTTTTGTGTATTTTCTCAGTTCATTTTTATCAGTATACCATTGGTTTTCTCTCAGTAAATATTCTGGATTATTTTAATATCTTTGCCAAATAAATAAGGTTTTCCAAGGAGTTACAATATATCTTTGTTTCATGCCTTATGCTTTTGCATCATCCATGAAACATAGGTCTATTTTCATTTGCATTTGTTTCTCTGACATCATTCTGATCATATATATCACATTGTTCCAGTGTCTTTAACAAAACTACTCTGTTTCTCTTCTATTTCTGACCTAATTCTGCTGTTGGATCTATTCATCAAAATTCAGACGATCAGCTTAGTTACATGGCTTATTAATGGTTTGTCCAATGGAGCTTGCATTCATTTGCACCCGGCTTCTGAGGCAGTATAATGAAGATGGATCTATCAAGATTTTCTTGGATGTTGTTGCTGTCATATATTTCATTTATTATTCTGTAATATTGTCAAGCCTGAAATTGTCTAAGGCTGATAGCGTCTCTGTTATAATCCCATCTGATCCTGCTGCTTTGTTCCTGCTTATCATGGCCAGTGTCAATCTTACGTCAGACATTTCAGGTGCTTCCATATATTTGTGTGTTTGATTTTCTGTTTCCTCATAAGAGAGTTTTTGTTCCGGGTTTGCCGCTGGGAACTGGAAACTCTGTATGTTATCTTAAGCCAATTCATGTTTTATGAATATATAAAATAAATATTCTTTGGAATCTAAAAGTTTATTTGCTGAAAAATGGCAACATCTATATGCACTATTAGAATGAAAGACTGTTTGTTTTGCACAGATGCAAACAAACAGCTACTTGTATGAAATGTCCTGAATTTCAAAGTCTCAATTTAAAAACCACATAGAAAGTTTGAAGCTTCAAAATTAGTTGTCAGGCTTGTTTGTTAGATAAAGAGAAATGTTTAATAATTTAAAAGTGAATAAAAGATAAAACAATGGTAGAAATTTTGAAAATGATCAATATGTCCCACCAAACTCTGATGGAGTTTATTGAATATCCCAGATTACTCCAGTGTGGGTTTGATAAGAGCAAGTTTAAAACTTTATCTCACTGATCTGTATTCCATATCAAAAAATCTGTCTTTGTCAAGTTAAGAAAATTTTAGGCATTGTGATAGCAAGGAAGTATTGAAAAGCACAAAATGTTGATTTCTAAACCTATGAGAACAAAAACTAGGCTTCTCTTAACAGACATCCATAAGGAAAATCAAATGAAATAGATAATAAAATACATAAAAATTGATTTTTCAACTGTTCTTTTTATTGACAAATACTGTGCTAATCTTGATGGATCAGATGCATGAAGCAAAGTTTGAATGGCTACTAATGAAAGCTGCTGTCACAATTTAAGGCATCAACAAGGCAGAAATGGTATGATTCTATGATGGAATTATAGATGGTGGATCCATGGCAAGTTCCAAAACTAGGTCTCACCATTTTACTGTTAATTTACCTAGATGTAACAGTATGTTCTATTCTAAGTTTCTTTTCTCACACTTCTCCCCTGTATAACTCCCTTTTGATTTCTTGGTCCCCTACCACCTACAATCTTCAAAAATTTAAATGCAACGCCAACCACTATCTTCTGTCTTCCTGAACCTGTTTTTTATTGTCCTTTCTCCTCACTAAAGTCTTCTTATTCTCTTTCACTCCCAGTAATTCCTTGCATCTTCGTGACATTATTGCCTTGCTAGGCATGAAATGATAAAAAAAAATGAGTTTAAAATAACAGCTTAGATAAACATTGATTTTCTGAAGACACAAGTGGAGCCATCGTTCAAGAAGAAGCTAGATACCTTTAGAAAGCAAAGAAAATGCATATCTGAATAAAATGGATTTCAAAGACACTAGTCTAAAGAAATAGCTGAATTGTTCACCTAACCTTAAGTCATGGAGCATCTTGAAAACAGTATTATGTAACCTTTGTGCATGCAAAAAATGGAGTGTGAAAAGGACGATCTTTCCTTTACTATAATTTTAACTACCTTCGCTCTTCAGCTTTGTTCATTGTTTTAAAAAGTGTTGATTAGAATTGTAATAAAACCAAAACATATGAAAATAAATTTATACATTTTCGTTATTTTGAGAATTTATAGCTGTTATATACTGTACATACTGTACATATGAACACTAATGGGTATGCCCTAATCCTCTTAAATACATTGGACTCTACTGTAAGTGGGGATAATATGCTGTCTAAGTAGTCCACCACTAGCAGTGGTTTACCTACTGTATGCTGCTGGCGAGTATTGTATTTTGTTGATGTTATAAAGATTACCATCTCATTTCCAAACTCCGTTTTGGTTATTCCTCATTCAGTAACCTTTTCTAGGTTACAACAACAACAAAACTAATAAACATTATTTATTTATTAGATTGTATATTTACATTATTTATTTATTATATTATTTATTGGAATGGTTGGCAAGATATTTGTTAATTGCCAATCAATTCAAACTTTATAAAATGGTAAATAATAAGGATTTCTTTATAGTTGGTCACATATTTTAATAATTTAGTAAATGTTTATAAATTTATGGATTAAAAATTATTCATATTTATTTCTTTACAAATTGGTAAATTATAAATATTGCATTGAATTCATTTTAATACCATTGTATTAGTTTTTGAATGTTATAAATATAAAATTATTCTTGTAAATCAACAATCTTATAAATAAATAGTGTTTAATATTTTTATTGTAGATTCTTAAAAAAAACAAAATGTATAAATTTACTTTCATCATATGTTTAGGTTTTATCACAATTCTAATCATTGCTTTTTAAAACAATAAACATTGACAAGGAGTGAAGGTAATTAAAATAATAGCAGTATCAAAGGAAAACCACCCTTTTGACACACTGTTTTTGTTACAGACACAAAAGTTAAAGATTGCCCTGAAGAGAAAGGTTTACATTGGCAGGAAGTAATTTACCAGCAAATGCTTTTTTTTGTTCTGTGCAGTCTGTTTCAGATGAAGAAATACAACAGCTCAAAAGAAATCAATGGATGAACTTCTAAAACTAGTTTCAAAACATAGAGCATGCATTTCAAAATATTGTTTTGCTTACAACTTTCATCATTATACTGTTTGCAGTTTTTCAGAAAGTTTTGACTTTGTAAATTTTGTAAACGTTCTGTAATTAGAATTCTTAATTTTAGCATAATGTCTCTTAGAGTTTCAGGAACCTGATAATATGCATGTGTGGTAGGTAGTCTCCTATAATTTTGAAATATGAAATATCCTGCACATTAATTTTTGTAATGTTGTCTTTGCTCAGAATAGCTGAGAATTAGGAAGGCCGTAGAGAGAGTATCAAAGGAACAGAAGACTAGGTAGAGAAAACAAAGAAGAGGTTTATTAAATACTCATATATAGAATAGAATAACTTGATTAAATCAAATACTACTCAAATCCGAATCTTATGTGGCTACTTGCCATATTTATAAGCAGAAGTCCATTTTCACAGTATTAGAGAAGAGCCAGTTCTGATCTACAACATTAATAGTGTAAATACTTTTGTGAATCTCTTTATTTGTTTTCTAAAAAATAAGGAAAAGTGGCTGATAACTTGAGCCGTATTGTCTGGTAAAGAGGTTATCAGTTAGGATAACCAGGTTGACATTCCCTTTTCAATATCACTTTCACATTAATCCCTCTGAAAAAGGCATGAGTCTGACTCCTTTCAAACTCGTAAGCATCTTCACCATGATCTTGTCACTAGCATGATATTATTATAGATAAAGAATGTGTATGTGAGTATAAGAGAATTCCACTGTACCCACTCAAGTAGTGTCATCAGAATGACTGCTATATCCCTTGTCAATTTTGACAGATGGAAATTGGTGATTTATCAACTGAAAACAAACTAATACTTTATTCTTTGCTAAAAAAATGTCATATACATAATGTTTTGAATTGAAATACATAATCTCTCTTGCAAATAAAAACAAAATAGTATTCCTGTTTGTTGCTAGTTTCCAAAATACTGACAATTAGGTGTCATGCAAATGTATCATGATTTTTGAGTAGTGCTGACTTTCAGTCATGTATCTAAAAAAATTTTTTTAATTTTTTTTTTTAATATAACCAAAATTTACTTTGATTGACTTGTAAATTTTATTCCAATGTTCATGTTTCTTTGCTAAATAAAGGCTTCTATGAAAACAGAATTCTGAAAGTTCTTTGACTCACAAACTTAAGTAGAGTAACACTTGTAGCTGTTTGAACTACCAAGCAGTGGTAACTTTTTCTTTACTCTGTCATCACCAGCTTTTTAAAGAAATGTAGTTACCACAAATTCGTTTTAAAACAAATAAGATTTATTTAAAAAAAAAATTGTAGCCATAGAAGAAAACTAACAGAAAGTGAAAATTATGTGAAAGAAAAGGCATCAAGTAAAAATGTTTGTAATTACGTAGAAGTGTTCATTTCTTTTTGTGAAAAGGTGAACTGTATGTGTATCAAAGTCTGTTTTAAATAGTAAGATACATCTTGTCAGGGTGAGGACAGGAGACATTTGTGTCATCTACTGCTGCCTATGTTATAGAGATTTTTGGCAGGAAATGACGGCACATTGAAGATGCTTATGTATGCATGTTATTGACTGGTGTTTTTATATTTTTTAATTTGATGTTATGTCTTGTCTCTAATGATTGGTGGTGATGATACTTGGTTTTATGAATGATATAAAATAAAGTATTTGTGTGAATAATGGTTAAATGAATGATATTGTGAAGATATAAGACTTAACTTCACAATATCATTGATTTAATCTTATACTGAAATGACACAATTATTTTACTCCTGTCTTAGTAGCAAGTCTGACAGGTTCAACAAAGTAAAACTGGCAACTGCTCTTGAAAAGGACCTCCAATCAGTGGTTAACTTAGACAAAGAATAGCTTGTAAATTTGAATACCTCCAAAACAAAACTGCTTTTATTTAATCACCATAGAGAACCTTTTCTGTCTGCCATCAGCATGTCTGATGCTAACATCCAGGATAGCAATTCTTTGTATCGTTGTATCTTCTTGGACACATGTTTTCCCCTGACATGAAGTTGAGTGATTATATTGAATCAATTGCTAGGTCTAGTGCTCAGAAAGTAAGTTTACTGTGTTGTGCCAGACATTTTTCTTGCCAAAATCCATCTTGCACATAAATCTACCATTTGCATGTGCATTGAATATTGCTGCCAATCTGGTTTGGTGCTTGATATTCTTGACAAAATTCAAAGAAGGGTCTGTAATGTAATCGATCTTGACCTGGCATCTCAACTTGAGTCATTTTCTCACCGATGTGACTTAACATGGCCCCTCTCTATCCTTTCTACATATATTTTCATAGCAATTTCCTCTTTGGCACCTGACTGCATGAATTTAATCATGCTACTAGATCTAGGTCTAGGTCTTACTGCTTTATTGTTGAACTAGCTAGCTAGGTTCCACCATATGTTCTATTCTAATAGTTTCCTTTCTCATACTTCTCACCTGTGGAACTGATTTCTTGCTTCCCTACCAGCTACAATCTTCAAAAATGTAAATGCAATAACAATTGTCATCTTCTGTCTTCTTGAATTATGTTCTTTTATTGTCTTTTCTCCTCACTTAAGTCTTCTCATTCTCTTTCACTCCTAGTAGTCTTGTGTCCTAATGGCAGTATTGCTTTGTTTGGGGTGAAATGATTTAAAAAAAAAACTATAAGGTATTGGTAAAATACAAATCAAATTTATAATGACAATAACAAAATAATTCATTGTTGCTATTTATAAATACATTAAAATAGTATCAGTTTTAGGTTGTTATTTTTTTTACAATCATGTTCACCCTGTACAAGGCCCCAAAACCACTGGGGATAGAAGATTACAGATAACCATAACCAGATGATAATAATTCAACTGGTGTTTGATGCATATTAAGGAAGGGGAAATCCTTGTATAAGATGAAAGAAACTAACTATACTTGTGGAAGAGGACTAAGCTGTTAGTAAGATATAACTGATGACAGCTGATTTAAAATCCTTTTATATCAGTTAATAGGATTCCAGGGCCAGCTCAACATAGCAAAAACTGCCTGGTATAAAAATGAGTTTTTGATTCCACTTTTAATACATTTATTTACTTTTTGCAAATGTAAGGAAATACATTTTTGTTGCTGATGAGATTTTATTTTGACTAAAAGTAGACAATTTCATTGCATGTATATTTTCATGCTGTTATGGTAAATGTTTCTAAACAAAACGGGAAACTCAATTTTTATTGTGCCATGAAAAGGAATAAATATTTTTTTTAAATTTTTTAATTATTTTAAAAAAATTATTATTTAAAAAATTTAAGAAGACATTATTTTGACTTTCTCTCTCTCTCTTTGTTCTGATTAAAATTATGAATGAAGCATTTTTCAAAATTTTGTTCATGAGCTGAATTTGTGAGTATTTTTATTTGTAGAGAAGGAAGTAAATCAACAATGATATGTCTTGGCTATAGTAAAGGATAACCAAAAAGAATAAGAGAAAGATCATTCTCAAAAGGCTTAAATATTTCAGACACTGCATGGACTTGAGTGCTAGTTTTCCTTTTAAAAGAGAGTATTATATTAGGTTGTGTCATAATTTCTGTTTTTATTTATCCTCTTTGTTCATCAAAAAATAAAGTAGGATTAGATTTTATATTAATTATATATTCACCATTATTTGCAATGATTTTCTGCCACTTATCAGGCCGCCATTCGACACCTTTTAAAATTAAAAATTCCGTAGGTTTTGATGTGAAAAAATTTTCAACTCTAACTTTGGATTTTATTCAAGTAAGTTTTTGCCATCAAAGTGTTTTGCAGTGACTGAAAAAGATAATAATCATTTGTTCCAAGGTCAGATGTATATGGTAGGTTCAGTTGAACAGACCAACTGAGTTCCAGAATTTCTTCATGTGTTGCTATTGCTGTATGAAACCTTGTGTTGTCAGGGAGGAACAATATTTTTTCCTATTGACAAGTGTAGGAGGTTTTTGATCAAACTTTAATGGAAATGTTTCAGCTGCTGGACATATAAAATTGCATTTAATATTTCATTGCATTTTAAGAACTCTAAGTGAATAAAGCCCTGATAATCTCGCCACATGCACGACATTATCTTTCTCCCATGAAGCTGAGCTTTTTGGGGTCAGTTGGGGAGATTTATCCTTGTCAATCCATTGCCTTTTACATTGAACATTGTCATATGTTAGTTTACTCCAAATTTGTTCTTAACTGCCTTTTGTGTTGAACATTGTCATATGTTGGTTTATTTCAAATTTGTTCTTATTTACCTTTTGCATTGAATGTTGTTATATGTTGGTTTATTTCAAATTTGTTCTTAACTGCCACATATGATTAGTAGTTAGACTGACACATTCACCATTTCAATTGATTCTTGAAAATGGAAATTACTTATGAGTCAACTTCAGAGATGGAAACTGCTCAAATGTTGTTTGACTTGCCAACTTGTTTTGTCTTTGTCCATTCCTGTTGACTGGCACAGGCCCAAGTTATGACAGTTGTTTCTGCTTTTAACACTTTCTTTTGTTGGTTTGACGTGTGTGGTGTTCAAATTCTCTGTTTAGAGTTGACCATTTTGCTCCTTCCTTAATCAAAGACAGGGACCAAAATGGAATCCTTTTAAGGCTTTTCTCCTCTTAGAATTTGATTAGTAAAGACTCACAAATAACTGACATGTGTGTACATTTGTAAAGCATTTTCAGTTCATTCATAGAAATCAGATCCAGATTAAGATAGTGCAAGGTCTTTAGCATATGTTATAAAGGAATCCTAAATTAAAAATACACATAAATATAATATAATATAAAATATAATATAATATAATATATAATATATATAAAATCATATAAATATAAAAATGCACATATTATTTATTAGCATAGTGACAGATCTTGTGAAACAGGTAAAGATTTAACTTCAACAAATCTAGAAAATATGAGGCAAATGATCCTAATGAGATATTGGAGTAGATTTAACAGGAGCCTTAATATAATGTTACCTGAAATAATGAATAATTAAAAATACATCTCACCAAATATGTAAACATCAAAATTGTCAGATTGTCAGATGTGGATTTCACAAGACAGCTTGAATGAATTTAATGCAGGGTCCTCGAAAAAAAAAAACATGGCCTGTCACATCTGCTACTTTTGCTCCTACTTTTACTGGTATTAGCAGAAATGCTACCAAACATTAAGGTAACCCAGTAGTTATTCCAGTGAAAGAGATAATTACTTAGAGAAAATCATTAATCTACTGAAAAAGAGGGAGATATTCTGCAAATAAGACTATGTGACTTTTTTGGTTTCCATTCTAATTTAGAATATTGTTGAAGCATTACTGTTAATAATTTTGAAAAAAATATCATTATTATTTTTTCATGGTTTGTTGCTCCTACCAAACCCATTTGCCTTATTTTTTTTATTGTTGCCTCGTTTCAAATAATCTATGCTTCAGCCTTCTTCAAGTGTACAATCACTAGTTAATTAGTCCTAGTTATAATTAATATAGTCTGTATGTAGATAATATTTCAAACATTACCAGTGTTCAAAGAAAAACAAGAGGTAACACATGCAGTTCTCAATTATACAATAAGTTGTGTATTACTTGTTTAAGTAATTCTGACATAAATGATCACAATATTTCAAATACAATGGAAAGATGAATATATGGAATTTAAAAGGTTGGGGTATTGCAGGTGGTGTGTGTTCATATGTAAACAATTAAGAAGCATATAAAAACTTGGGTTTCTGCCATGGACCATTTCTTCCTACTTTTTATAAACTGTAATGAAACAAAGTTCTCAGTGTCTCTTAGGTATGTTCATTTTATTTTTCTGGTTTAGAAGTTAGGGTAAATACGAATAAGTGTTGTTATAATGGTTGAGCTCAAGTCAGCTTTGCACAGACTTAGAACAACCAAAGAAAAGTTTATACTTACTACATCAGTGGGGGTTTAAGCATAATTATAATGGTTTAGCTCAAGTCAGCCTTGCACTGAGTTGGAATCACCAAAGTAAATGTTGATTTACTTTATAGGTGAACGTTTTGGAAGACACATGTGAATGCTATACATTGGAAAGTGGTAAGAGAAAATCTCTCTGACCTGAAGTGAGCTATTAAATTAGTTTTAGAAAAAGGCACGCAACCTTCAAATTTAAGCAATTCTTCAATGGTCCCAAACATTTCACCTAGAGTGTATAGATGTATATATTTTTAAGCAATTATGTTTTTTTTTAATCTCACATTATTTCTTATTACCCTAAACTTTATATTCATTGGGAATGGATTGACTAAAATGTTGCAATAACAAAGCAACAACAGTAAAATGAGATCAGTAGTCTGAATAACTTTGAGAAAGATAACTTTTCTCAAAATTACAGCGGTATTTGAATGACATTTTACAGTTAGGAAACATGCATACATGGAGGATTAACTTGGAATTTCACATTTTTTTTAATTAATAATCTGTATAACTTTAGAAAGACATATATGGAATTAATTGTTATAGCCAAATATATAAGGTCCCATTTCATCACTTTTCTTGATGAAAGATAAACTTATTTTTTCTATTCTAAAACTAGATTTTAATGAAAAGTAAACAATGATAATCTTTTTGGCTACACTTCAAATTAAAAATCACCTTTATTATAAATTTTAAATCAATTCCTTCTCAAAGCTCTTTAAAATAAATAGTTAATAAGCAATTTGTACACCAAGAATTTTTTATTAAAATTTTGACAATGTTAATATTCATGCCCACAAAAAAATAACATGTCAAATGGTTTTTCTGTTGACACTGCTATTTCTTTAAACTACCAAGACTCCCATGACAATGTTTCTTTACAGGATTATAAAAATTTGTGAAACAGATACAATGCAGTATTTGTTATTTATCATTTTGTAAAGAAATAAATTTGAAAATAAATCTTTTTATTCAAAAATTTATAAAAACTTACAAAATATTCAATGAATTGTGTTCTTTGAAATAATCAGCAAAACATCAGTGCATTGCCAATCAATTCAAACTTTATAAAATGGTAAATAATAAACATTTCATTATACAAGTTAATTCATATTTTTATAATTTAGTAATTTTTTATAATTTTATGAATAAAAAAAATTACTTTCATATTTATTTCTTTATAAATAGGTAAATGATAAACATGGTTTGCATTTTTTGAATGTTGTAAATATAAAATTATTCTTGTAAATAAACAATCTAATAAATAAATAAATAATGTTTAATATTTTTGTTGTAAATCATCAAAGAACAAAGGAAATATATAAATTAATTTTCATATGTTTGGGTTTTATTAAAATTTTAATCATCACTTTTTAAAACAATAAACATTGCTGGGGAAGTGAAGGTAGTACAAAATAATAGCAGTGTCAAGGGAAAAAACATCCTTTTGACACACTATTTTATTGTGGGTGAAAAGGTTAAACTTTGCCAAAATATAAAAAAAATTAAAACAAAAAACACAAAAAGAAATTGTAATTGTAATCATGCTATCAGTAATTTTAGTAAACAAATGAGTCAAAACATCCTTTCATTCTAACAATTTCATATATAATGACACAGCAGATACATAAAATAAAAAAATCTCTGTAAAACATTTTACTTGTGAATACATATACATATATATATATATATATATATATATATATATAGATAGATAGATAATATTAGTGGTCAATATATATATATATATATATTGACCACTAATGTTATCAATATATATATATATATATATATATATATATATATATATATATATATATTGATAATATTAGTGGTCAATATATATATATATATATATATATATATATATTGATAATATTAGTGGTCAATATATATATATATATATATATATATTGACCACTAATGTTATCAATATATATATATATATATATATATATATATATATATATATTGATAATATTAGTGGTTAATATATATATATATATATATATATATATATATATATGAAGAAATATAGTCTTAAAGTGTGCTATATTTATGGGATAAAGTGCTCAATATCAGAGATAGAGCATGTGTAAATATAAAAGTGGACATGGAAGTCAGCACTTAGAGGCGACAGTCTGTTTCATGCTAGTGCAATCATCAGGCAATATATATATATAGATAATATTAGTGGTCAATACATATATATACATATATATATATATATATATATATATATATATATATATATATATATATATATATATATATACACACACACATAAATTCCCAAGAGGATAGAATCCAGGTAGAACTCAATGTCCAGGACAGAGTAAGAATATAATATTCCATGGTTATAATTTATTACATTGTAATTGTAATCACAATCCAAACCATCAGACCTACAGATTCAAAAATTTCTTAATAATTTAGAAAATTGCTAATTTAAATGATATTCTTTTCAAAAAAGTAGACAAAATATTAACTTCATTGGCATACCCAGAACATGCCTTTCTCCAGCTCTGTCACAAAAATGTTTGTAAAAGCCCACTCTTAATAACTGTGAAATGCTATTATAGTGTACTTTATTATGTTAGCCAGTCAAAGCAACTTGTGAACATCATGTAAGGGGCTATGAATGAAAGGGAATCACTAGAAAAAAAAATTTCTTTATTTCAAAGTGGAATTCAAATGACCTAGAATTTTTAAGAGTAGTTTGTTTGACGTTTCAACATTCAATCAGCATGTTGTACATTGAATACCAGGAAGAAAGGGATTGTCGGTGGTTAGAAATTAATGCAAATATTATTGGCACAATTGGGCTATTTTAGGTTTAATTATGAGGTAAGGTTTTTATTTTTATAAATTATTTTCAAACATCAGGTAGAAAGTGGATTTGATCATATGATCACCTTGCTATAATTTATACATGCATCAAAAATTACTTTGAATAATTTTCAAATATTTTACTCACTTTAATTGAAATTTTACTTTTCAGATAATATAACCAAGTACAAGAATTATATAGTGAGCATAGATGCTTGATCATGGGTTTGGCTGTTCAAACACAGTTTCCAAGGAGCTAAGTCCATGATTTTCTTTATATTTACAAAGTATAACTTTGAACAACGCAAAGATAAGAAGATTGTGTTACATTAATTATTAAAGTGACAAAATCAGCATTTGGAATTTGGAATCTAAGCATGAACACTAACCACTAGATCCAGCAGGAAAGATGAAGTTATCTCAGTTCTATTTTATCATTATTCACTGCAATAGTTAATACTTACTTGGATTAACTTAGTATGGTATATTGATTGATGTGTTTTTTTATGGCTTATCGACCTTTTGTAGGTTATTTAAAGCTAGAAAGTATTTTTAGATTGTAAGAATTTTTGGAGGATAATACTGATTTACTGATACAAATCTTACTAATTAATCTATAGTTGGGAAGAAAAGAGGTGGATTCATGCCTTTCCCAAGGATATTTGCATGTAAGCAAATATAACTAACCCAATTTGGCATTCCAGTTTCCATTATACCACCCACTTATCCAAGCTTACAGCACCTGGTATTCCCAAGCAGTCACCCATCTAGTTATTGACCAGACTCATCATTGCTTAATTTTGGTGATCATTAACTTGTGCTTCATCATATGACTGTAAGCTTAGTATGGTATAAAGATCAAATGGAGAAAGTAAGATTGAGATGCACCAATCTTTTTTCAATAAATTCCTTCTTTGTTTCAATAAAAAAAAAAGACAAAATAATACTGATAATTTAGTATCCCAAAAATAAACTGATACTATGACAAAGACAACTGACCTGTCATAAAATAACATCTAATCAAGAAATCAAATGTGTTGAATGCCACCCATGTTTAACTAGATCTTTAGATGCCTATATAAAATCTTGCTAAGGAAGTGGGTTTACTTTTCAGTTTAATATAAACACTATGTCCCTTCAGGCTGAAGATGGTCATGACTCTCCACATCTTCCTTTTCTTTATTATCTGTGAATTGTCATGAAACCTTGGAAAGATGTTGGAGTGGTTTCCCGTTGCCTTCTTTCCAATTCTGAATTCATAGTTGTTCTTCTAGACTAGTTTGCATTCAAGCCTAGTTTACCAAACTATTTAACCTATAGCTAGACTGGAAGAGAAAGAGACGGATTCATGTCTTTTCAAAGGGCATTAGTATGAAAATAAATGCAACAGGCTAGTTTAGAATTTGAACTCAGCTCACCAGTTTCACTTTTTGTGTCAATAATTATTATGTTACTCATACACACACACACGTGCCTCAACCATGAGGCAAATCATTATCTCAGTTGAGTCATCATCTGTTTATTAATTACTGCAAGTGTTGTTGATATAAGCTTACCTTAGTATGGCATAAGGTCAAGTAGAAGGAAATGGGGTAGAAAGATTGTGCTGTATTAAGGTTCCAGGCGGGCTTACCTGGATGAAAAACTAGAATTTGACTTTTATTCAAACAACTAACCTCTTACAATACTGGAAAATACAGAAAGGTTACTTTCTCCTGTGATAAAATTGTTTATGTGTGCAGTAGCAGTAGTATTTCTAATAGGAATAAATAATTGTTCCACTAATGATCTTAAAGATAGTTTAGCTTAGTTTGGCACAAGGCCACAATCGTGATGCATCCAGTGAGAGTTGAATTAATTGCAAAGTATTCATAGGCCACTAGACTACCTCATTAATCATTACCTTACAGTGAGGTAAAAACAATTAGGTTAGATTTTGGACACGTTCGAGCAAGCGAGATGGCTACTAAAAATGGATATTAGGTACTAGGTTCAAATCACAATAGAACCAGAAATTTTACTGATTGAAAAAAGAAGCAAAAAAAATAAAGAAATTATTGCAATGTTTTTTGATATGTTCTTTCTACAACTGTGAAATCTTAATATTATGAGTTTAAATAATATTTTTATGTATTATAAAAACAAACACACATTATAATATATATATATATATTAGAAATATATTTATATATATATATATATATATATATCAGAAATATATATTTATATATATATGAGAAATATATTTTTATATATATATATATATATTAGAAATATTTATATAAGAAATATATATGTATAAATTACATCTATATTAATATATTAGAAATATATATATAAATTAAATATTTATATTTATATCTGATATGAGATAATGATATATATTTTTATACAAACAGTATTGAGCAAATTGTCATACGAAATTATGAAGTACTAACGGATGAAACACATCAAAATAAACTTTTTCCATATATATATATATATATATATATATATATATATATATATATATATATATATATATATCATAAAAACATTGCAATAATTTATAAATTATATTATAAAGAGTTTTTTTTGTTATTGTTTTGTTGTCTTTCTTAAATGCATTTGATTTTTGTAATTGTTTTAGGGAAAAACACACCCACACACACACATATATATATATATATATATATATATATATATATATATATAAACACACACATACACACACACAACTGAAAAAAGAAGGGAAAAATAAAGAAATTATTGCAATGTTTTTATACTTTCTTTCTATAACTTTGAAATAATAATGTTAATATTAAGAGTTTAAATAATAAATCATATATTATATATACATTATGTATTATATAATACACACACAAACTTTTTAAATATTAATTATTTATATCAGAAATATATATATAAATTAAATCTATATTAATATATATTAATATTCAAAACATATATTAATTAAATATATTAGAAATGATATGTTTATACAATATATATTTATGTTACAAATATATATATAAGAAATGTATTGAAATATATATTATAAAATAAAAATTATATCATAAAGAGTAAAGAGTTTTTTGTTATTCCTTTATTGTCTTTCTTAAATGCATTTGTTTTTTGTAATTGTTTTAGGGGAAAAAAAACACATTCTGAATTTAAACTGGCTTTTCTAGATCCTTCCCACACACATTTCCACTCTAGCTAACAGAGGAAGGGCATATTTCTGGTCGGTTAACTCCGGTCTTAAAGAACTTGGACTACTAGAAAGCTTTAAGGATTAAACATGTGGCTGTTTCTACTTGATATAAAGGTGGTTAGTTCAAATACTACCTCTTCAACTTCCACGCACATTTTCTTCAATGGCTAGTGTATTCAGTGGCAAGGCCAACATATCCATTGATAAGTAAGTATCATAACTTGTTTAGGAAATATATAAGTCAGTTCTTAAGCTATTTATTGTGCTTGTATGCCTCAGGCGATTTTAATAGACACCCTCGCCATTTGCTGATGGGTCTATTTGGCAGTTGATAAACTGCTCAGCAAAGGGATAAATGAAATATCTGCATTTTAAAACTTTGTATGTGTCTTTCGCTATTATTATCACCAGAGCCATACTCTTTATTTCCAATCCACACATTTTTTTTACCCTCCTTTCTTCTTGGTTTTTTAGCTGATGTGATGTTGTGACACCTTAATAGGCGTGTTTCCTTGATACTTAGGAAAAAGCCTGGCTCTTTCCCCAGAGCTGCTGCTGTGGAAAGAGAAAGACAGGCACACGATGAAGCGCTTAGCTTTTGAGACAGTGATAAAACTGGTTTCTGCATATGTCCATATCAATACTGGCTCAGGTCTCAACACACACACACACACACAAACACGCGTGTGTGTGTGTGTGTGTATGTGTGTGCGTGTGCGCGTGCGAAAAAGAGAAGAGACGGACTGTCTAACAGCCACTACTTATTTTGTGGGAGAGACTTTTCCTACGACTGCTGCTTCCTCTGACTGAGCTGTCATGGTCCTGGTAGCAGTCAGTCAGTTCTGATCCCGAAATTGAATTAAAGGCTTCATATCCTCGGAGGGCCCCTCCTGAGTGGGTATAGTTTGTTTCCCTGAATGGAAATTAATTTGAACATTGATTGTGATTTTGTTGTCAATGCAGATCACAGAAACACGGGCTAAAACTGAATAAGACCATATTCATCCCTGTCACTCAAACATTAATACCTCCCCCCTTCTCTTTTTCATTGTCTATCTTCTCTTCTTTTTCTCAGACGAGTGTTGTCACTGGCTTTTATTACACCAAAAACTAATCTACAGATTTGTTTTTTCTTTCTTTCATCTAGTTTATCACTCATCACTCTCTGTGATTTCTCCCCCCACCCCTTCTATTATTTTCTTCTCTTCTTTATTTAATTTCTCTCTGATTTCTCTCTCTCCCTTTTTATATCTCATTCTTTTCCTTTTTCTTTCTCTATATTGTATTGTCTCTCTCTGTGGCTATTTATCTGCCCCCACTTAGTGTTACTGTTAGTGTTATTTAAAAATATTTATTTCTCCCTTAGTTATTATATCTTAATCTCTCTCCCTCTCTCTTTGTCAGTTTTCTCTCATATCTTCATAAATCTTTCTCTTATCTCTTTCTTCCTCTTTACTTGATAGTGAGAAATAAGGAAAGACAGAAATAACAAAAGGAGATGAAATAAAGTGATGAAAAGAACTGAGAGAAATAAAGTGATGTGAGAGAAGGAGAGAGTGAGAGACGATTAATAAATTATCTCTTTTGTTATTTATTCATTTTCTCTCATCTCTTTATTTCTTCTGCTGCTCTCACCTTGTTATTTCTGCCTTTCTTATTTCTCTCTCTCACTCCTTTTTTCATTATCTTTGTCTCCTCCAGTTCTGCTACTTTTTATTCTATTTCTGTTATTATTACTCTATCTCTACCTAAGTGTCTCTCTTTCAGTTTATTATTTATTATTTCTTCGTAATTTAATTCTTTTCTCAGTATTTCTCTCAAGATATTTTATTTATAACTTTATTATAACTTTCACTTTCCTTCTTTGTTATTCATTTTCTCTGTCATTTTCTTATTTGTCCTTTCTTTTTTTATTCAATAATTTCCTATCGTTCTTACTTTTTCTCTTTCATTCTCACACTCAATATTGAGTCAATAGTTTCTCCTTTCCTTTGTAATTCTTCTTCTCTCTTTCACTCTTTTTTTCTCTCATTGCTGTTTTTTTTTATTTTCTCTCTCTTATCTCTTTCATGCTCTGATTCTCTCTGATATTTCTTTCTTATTTTTTCTTACTCTCTCTTCTTGAATTGTTTTTCTTTCTTTCTCATTTATTTTATTTAT
>OZ038484.1:105649132-105654132 GCA_964036315.1 Acanthosepion esculentum
CTGGTTTTAAAAATAAATGCTAAAAAATTGTGGATTATAAATCTGACTGTTCTTTCTTTTTATTTTGATATATATATTATCACTTTAAATATTATTTTTAGTGGATACCATATTTGGGTAGACACTTTGTTTATTTATTAAACAGTATATTTATTTATTTTTGTCTACTGATCTGAAATCATACTTAAGCAAAACATGCATCCTCTGAGTTTGCTTGATCAGCAAGAGCCTTCATGGCTGATTCAGTCTAAAGCTGGATCTAACGATAGTTTCTTCTGTGAAGGGGGATGCAGGTTCACATCCTGTAGGAAGATGCATATCTTTCTTTAATAAGATTTACCGAATATTCAGGCAGGTAGACAAAAACTGTGTAATAAATAAAGCTTTGAACTGTTGTATCTTAGAAATGAATAAAGATATATTAAAAATGAATTTAGCTCTAACTTGAAATGAGAATCCCTCTTGCTGTTGTAACCGCCTGATCCAGTTTTCCTCTCTACTGTTCCCTCTTTTTTAAACTTTTCCACTATTCTCTTGATGGTTCTTGAATGGACTTTGAAGATGGAAGCCAGACTATGAATGTTGGTACCATTACTGAAGGTCTGAATGATCTTTTCCCTCTCACCATTGCTCAGTTGGGAAGACATAGTGGGGCTGACACAAAAGGTTTTTAAACTGTTCTCTTTCTAGCTGAATAACTCAAAGGGTTTTTCCCTAATTCTTACATCAAATGGTATCAAGATGGCTAAACATCTTATTTGAAAACCTGGAAAAAAGAAACTCAATGAGTTTAATGTTTTTTTTAGATATTAAACATTTTGTGGGATGAACAATTATTCCACATGATTTGGATAATGTTGCTCTTAATCCTGGTGTGTGTGTGTATATATTACGGTCAAATCACGCTGAACACACCGGTTCCCGTTCAATCACCGAAGTTAAGCATCATAGAGCCAGGTCACTACTTAGATGGGGGACCACTTGGGAACACCTGGTACTGTAAGCAGTGTGGCTGTGTGGCTGAGTGGTCTAAGGCGTTGCTTTAGAATCACGAGGCACCGAGTTCGAATCCTGGCTGGAATTAATTTCAGCAGCTATCGAACTCCAAGCACAGGGCACCTTTGGCAAGTGTCTGTTCCATAGCCACGGGTCCACCAAAACCATGTGAGTGAATTTGGGAGAGGAAACTGTGTGGAAGACCTCGTTGGCCAAAGCTAGCACCAAACACTGTGATTGCGAGTTGAGGTGGCCAGCCTTGTTCATTTATGATCACGCGGGGTTCGCACCAACGCTCTAAAAACTGTTAATTGGCTCTGCACACGCCAATGACAGTATAAACTGCAGGTGGGCTCTGCGGGCATTTCCCAGGTGGGAAATTGCAAAAATGCCTGTGCAAATGTTGCCATATGCGCTAGCTAGCTGTCCATTTCAACGGGTGTCCTCGTTATTGAGTGGCCAATTATTATTATATATATATATATAGTTTTATGGTATATTTATGAGGAAAAGTGCCCAATATCTGGTATAGAACATATGTAAATATAAATTATGTCCTATTGCTGTTTGGTGTTGATCTCAGCATCCACATTATATATATATATATATATATATATATATATATATATATATATATATATATATTAGTGGATATATATAATATCCTATGCCAATAGCACGACTTTGAGTTTCATGTGGATACGCAATATTCAGGTGCAAAATACTCAGAATATATGTGCATATATATATTTTTTATCATAGCCATATCTCTCTCTCTCTCTCTCTCTCTCTCTCTCTATATATATATATATATATATATATATATATATATGTATGTATTTGTGTCAATTCTGTGTGCACACACACACACAGAATTGACATTAGAGACTTTGTAGAATATAAACATAGATTTCCTTTTTACAAAGAAATTACACTCATTTGCTGATTATTTACAGAAACCAAACATTGAATGTAAGCACAGATAGGCAGTGGTTAATTCATTTCCACTATGGTAATAGAAATATGTATAACAATCCATGTTCCGGGCAAACCTTCACAGCTATCAACACATGAAATGAAGAATTCTTGTACATTGTTGATGAAAATACATGACCAATAAAAAATAAAGTTTTTTTCACTGAAAACTTGCTCTATCCAGTAGTGTTATTATTCTCCTTTTACCTATTGTAGTTTCCATGGAAATAAATAAATGGTATTACTTTCAGAACATTTCTTTGATATATATATATATATATATATATATATATATGTGTGTGTGTGTGTGTGTGTGTGTGTGTGTGCTTGTGTGTATTTATCTGTTGAGCAGTAATTTCGCAGAATGTTGCCTAAATGTGTGAAATTGAATTCTTCCATGCCAAAATTATTCCACTCATAAGGAGTGCTGAAAAACTCTTGAACCAATCCATGAATTTACTAAAAAAAATGTTTTCTGCATTATGTATTGAAAAATATATCCTCCTAACATTATATCTCTGAAAATCTGCAGTAGTTTTCGCACCACACAAAAAATAACAAAATCCATAGAAAGAAACTGAATATTTAACTGTAGTCTATATGATCTCAATTTCAGTGTTGTAACCACTAAGCTATGGCTTTGCTCCCCTGCAAACCTAATTAATTCAATCCATAACCTTTTAATTATTCATTCATAAATAGTTGCAAATAATTATTTCAGTCATTTCAGTTGTCACAATATTTTTCCAATCATCCTGAGTTTCTTCACTCTCATCAAACTGAGAGATGATACTTAATTGATATCTTGTAATTCCATAATCTCTATTCTACTGATTCTTGGCCCAAACCAGAAACAGGGATTTCCTCAAAAATAATTTTATTTTCTTTCTTCTTGTCAGCTTCATCTCTGGCCTCTTGTTTTTTGTAATTTAATAGTTAATTCAAAATTTACCTCCAAATTTTATTATATGATAAAATATCTATAATACAAGTAAGGAGGCTCAGTGAAGTAATGGATAGTGGCTCAGATTGAGGACTCAGAGAGCCAAGTTCAAATTCCAGTCAAATCCATTACATTCACTTATGTGCTAATACCCTTGTGAAAGGTATGAATCCTCTTCTGCTCCCCTCAGCTATGAGTAAATAGCAGGACAAACCAGATTCTATAGCCTTGGATGGCAACTGGTCTACTGCAGAAAGAAATGGCAACCTACTGCAGGAAAAAAAAATCTGCTTCTTCAGTCATGTATCAAAAGATGCATGATCACCTAAGCGTGTATCACGCATGGAACATGACTGACTGAATTGTTTTCTACCAATATATCAATGAGTGAAATGCTCTGATTCCAACTCTATATTAATCTGTATGTTGCCCAGGTTTCCTAAATACATGATTTTTAAAGAATCATTTGGTTTGTTTGACAAAAAAGAGCAATTCCCAAATCTTAAATAAATAGATCCTTGCATGGTGAAGTTTAAATGTCTGACACATGCAGAGATACATGCAATTATTCATTCTTTTTATAGTTGACAAGTTCCAATCAACAATGGAGGATATCAGTGCTTTCTAATACATATCGAAGAAAAACATTTTATCTGTTTTGACCATAAACAAGAAAGCTTCCAAAAGATTAGAACCATAAAATTAAATTTCTTCATAGAAAAACAAGAAAAGAAATACTGTCTTAGGAAGGGCAGATAGTGACAGGGAGAAACTAGCCAAAAATAAAACTAAAAAGGAACAAGACTGTCAAGGTATTGTCATATTGAGATTCAAGGTGAGTAAAACTGGCCAATGACAGCAGAATTTCACCTAAATCACACAAGAAGAATGAAGCAGTTGAAACATGAAAAAAATTGCAATGATAACCTAAAAAGAGATAAGCATTAACAGTTCATCTCCAATTCTCAAAACAAAAACATTTTTTTGTCTGAATTTCTGAGATGAGGCATTGTTACTATTAAATATTGCTTCCTTTGACGCTGTTTCATTAGAGCTTTGTTTATTTTTATGTTACTTTTCAAAGCCAAGTGTCAGTCATCATCTATCTTCACTTCCTACTACCTCCTCTTTCATTCATATCAAACCTCATTCATCATGACCATTTTAACAGTAACCATCAACTTTGAGAGGTTCTTGAGCTTTGTATTGGGTGAACTTTAGTATAAAAATCGTGTTTCCTTGTATACATTTCAGCTTTTGTCATATAAGAAAAACACTTAACAATAACTTAAAATTTCACCAGAATTTATGTTTCGTAATTTAAATATCTGGAAGTGTTTAAACAGAGGATGAATACTGTGACACAAAAATTCGAACATGCATTGGATTAGTAAAAGATGTATTATAAAAGCTAAGTAAAATATGAAGAAACAGAAAAATTTCATTAGAAACAAAGAAGTGTGCTGAACTGCTATGGTAGATAAAGAGAAAACTGGAGCCAACAGAAATGTGGTTCTAAAGAAGTATGCTGAGAATTCCATGTATGGTGCAAATAGGCAATGAGGAAGTCTTAAAGAAAATAGTAATAAAAAGAACTCTTACACTCAGAATCAGAAATAACTGAAGTTTTTTGGGCATATAATGAGGGCTTGAAGAAATTGACCCTCACAGGGCATATCACGAGCAAGAGTGATAGACGAAGACAGCAGGCCACCTACCAGACGAGCTTGTGTAAATGGATGGCGGAATGGAGGGCAGTAGGCTTGACAAAGAGAGAAATACTGCTAAGAGTCACAAGGGAAGTTGTGGAGAGCCACGATCACTTACCTTCTAAAGGGAGATGTCACGTGGAAAAATTCAGCATGCTGGTAGGATGAAGCCATATTTTAGTCACTTGGTAATTAAAAAAAAAAGAAAATGATGATGATAGCAAGCTGGTTTGACTAGGCCATTTACTATTGCCGTGATATTGAATCTCCACAGGGCTCCTGCTTTTGTGGCCATGTGCCTGACAAAGTAAACCTTAATATCTATGATCACTATCCTTATTGCTCATCAAAGTGGGGAAACTTAAATCTATTTCCTT
>OZ038484.1:105659132-105669132 GCA_964036315.1 Acanthosepion esculentum
GCTACAGTTAGTAAGCTAGACTTGTAAACTTTTTCTTGCAAGTTCAAATTCTCACTTGGTATTTTACAATAATAATAATAATGGCCTTGATCATTTTTTTAATACTGTTGTATTGTGTTGTTCTATGACACATGATCAGTAGTCAACTTCTGCCCTTCTTACTAACAGACAGTATATCTCTTCTACTTAACATATGCAAATAGGTACAATCCTATTTACCAATCCACTATAAATACCATGTCCTTTTAGAACATAGGAAATCATGGTTCTTGATAGGTACCTTTTCTTTATTATTTGTGAATTGCTGTGACTTCTTAGGAAAGGTAGTGGAGTGGTTTCCTGTTACATTCTCCAGTAGAAAGCAATCAAAAATTCAAAAGAACTTAAAGTTGTTCTGCTCCAAAACTGGTTGCCACCAGAAGCTGGAGAAAAGTTTATATTTTAATAAACTTATATTTATATCCCATAGTTGAGGAGTGAAGAAATATTTTCATGGCTTTCCTAAGGACATTAGTGTGAATTGAACACAAAAGCCTAGACTTACCAATTCCACTTTGTGCACCAGTAACCATTACACTACCTACATATAACCTTGTCCATAGAAAGAGCTAAAAACTCATGATTTGGGGGTCAATCAACAAAAGCTAAATGAATACAATTTTGCTTTAATCTTTATGTAGAGTTCCAAGAATTTTTTTTTGGTATTATTACATTTCAGTCAGTTTATTCTTTGGCTTTCCTTAGTTGTACAATGTGTACAAGAAAGAACCTTGCAGGCCAATGTGAATTCATTTACTGAACAAGAAAAAGATCAGAGTCACCCTGCACAATGTCTGTGACCCTTGTGATACTGTGAGAATTGGTATAATGTGTTGTTCCAATCAGATTTTTACTGGAGCACGATACAGAGACCCAACCTCTTAGAATTTTAAAATGGCATATAGGAAGAAATCGTCATGGAGATAAAGTGAAAATATTGGTTGGTTGGTTGGTTGGTTTTATAACGTGTTAGCTATAACAAAAATGAAGAAATTGAGAAACACTGGTAAAGCAAGTTCTGGATGTTTTATCTTAATAGTTCAGAATAAAACTCTCTTTCAAACCATTCAGTAAAAAATTTCAACATAATTTTTTCCATTAATTTTAATTAAAACAATATTATGGTGCAAAATGTATAAGCCCCTCCCCCCCTAATTGATTGTCAAGTTACATTAAGTTTGCATGATCAGTTTTTGAGATATTTAAATGTCTGGATGTATTCCAGGAAGACCTTCATATTTGCTAAATTTAGTAACAGTTAGGACAGAATTAATAACAGTGTTAATGGTCTAGCTTATTCATTACTGCATAGCAAAGCACTTAATCTATCTATGAGGGTAAGTCAAAAATTATCCACACTTTTGCCACAACATATCTCCAAGTTTGTCATACTACCTTCTGTTCATGTGTGCTTATAGTTGATACTATTGTGGTCATATGATTGAAGTTTGAGCTTGATCATATCAGTTTTCTTGCTGCTGTTACAGTGTAAACATGCCCGCTCCACTAGCAGTGTACACCAAGGAGGAACAAAGAGTAGTGATCCAAATCTGCAAAGAACATGCTACCTCATCGATAATAACTCGCTGGTTCACCATTACAATCTCACAATCTTGCTGGATCTTTTCAACAAGGTGGACGTTGATGGGCATCCTGCTCTTTCTTTGTGTGTCATGCTTGTCCAGCCACTTTTAATCTTCTTGATCTGCTCATAGTTCATTTCTTATTACATTATATTTAGTGGATTCACATAGATTTACACTTAAAAAAAAAAGAGATATCGACTCAAACATGTGTATCCACTAAATATATACCCTGTTGGAAGTTATTAAGCAGATCATATACACTTCAATAATTCAAATTTGGTTTTAAAAAAAATTGTTAAATTTTAAACAATCAATTTAGATGTAAAAACAAAAGCCTGAGTTAAAATTTTAGGTAGTATCAATATGCTTTATTGAACTTATTTGATGCATTCTAAATAAATTACTCTCTGAGTTATTAGGCAAAACTAAATAATCAAATTTTACTTCAATAAAAAGCTAATGAAATTATCAAAAATTGATCAACACCTATAATAGAACAAATAACAAACACATATGATAAGTCTTTGAATCCTTTACATTTTAATATAGTGACCCTTCTTCTCAATAACAGCCATTAATCTACAGTATTTACATTATTCGGACTATTGTCCTCATCTTTGTCGCCATATTTGTCACAACGTTTCGGCTGTTGTACGCTCCGGCCTTCTTCAGGTGGTTGGAATTTCGAACCGAACCCTTTATTTCGATCACTGGGGTAGACTGTTCTAGTTCCACGAGCCATGTTTGATGGATGTCAGTTATCAGTTATCTCCTGGTAATTTTTCCCTCTGAAAGTTCTCCACTGCCTGAACCGGGTATTGAACTCACACTCTTTTTGGGTCTGTTACTGGATCTAACCAACGCCTTTATCCACCGTACCATGTGTCCTTGAGGACATCTGGGTATGAATTTCTGAGTATTATAAACCTAATTTTTCAGCAACCATTTTTTACCAGTACTCATATTGCAATTTTGCTGTTATCATTGCATGTTCTTTACCAGATCTCATATTGCAACTTTTTGTTATCATTGCTGTTCTCTGGCACTCCTTATTACTCAATACCCGGTTCAGGCAGTGGAGAACTTTCAGAGGGAAAAATTACCAGGAGATAACTGATAACTGACATCCATCAAACATGGCTCGTGGAACTAGAACAGTCTACCCCAGTGATCGAAATAAAGGGTTCGGTTCGAAATTCCAACCACCTGAAGAAGGCCGGAGCGTACAACGGCCGAAACGTTGTGACAAATATGGCGACAAAGATGAGGACAATAGTCCGAATAATGTAAATACTGTACATAATACCTCATCTCAGAAATATAGACAGAGCCATTAATCTATCATCCATTGATTTTGTTAGTTTCTTTTACTTCAGCAGGTTCAATTTCTGACATGGTAGTCTTAATTGCGTCCCTAGGTCTGCTTTGAAAATATTTGCTTTGAAGGTTGCCTAGGAAAATTTTTTACAGTTCACAAAGTATTCTACACCTTTTGTCCTTCTTGACTCCCTCAATTCCAGCCTTTTCAAAGATCTGAGCACTGGTCAAAAGTGGTTGTTTCACTATAACTCACTTTAGTTTACATTCATCTCAAGGAAGTAAGTTCTTAAATTCTTTTTCTTTGAGTTCTCAACTTACTTATATTTTCAATAGCCTTATTTATCATTCGATGATCTCTGCAAAGCTCTTTTGATATCTCCAATGTGGACATTCCCTCACTTAATAACTTTGTAATTTTCTATTTTTCAGCAGTTGTTAGATCCTCATATTTCAATATATATTATGGATAAAAATAAAAAAAATAGTTTTTATTAGGTTTCAGAAGTTTAGCTAATTTAGTTTACTTCAGTTTTACTTTTGTAAATTCCAATCATCCCAAAAACTAACCATTAAAAATGGAAGAAAATTTAGTTAAATATTTTACTAAGGGTGGAAATGGACAAATTTAAATTTGACAAATATTGGTTCAGATGTTTTTGAGTTATTGAGGCTTATTTGATTTGCATAATAACTTCATACATAATAATCTTAATACCATAATAAGAAATAAATATAAAATAAGAAATAATATTGAATTATAAATATAATCTATTAACTCCTTATATATATATATATATATATATATATATATATATATATATATATATATATATATATAATGTGTCAGTAAGTCCATAGTGAAAAAAAAAACATTTTATGCAACAAAAATTTAAAAATATAATCTTTGTTAATGCACTTACCTCAACAATTTTTATTAGTTATATAAATTAGCATTATATTGTGAAAAATTTATCATTGAAATTCTGTTAATAATAATATACCAGGTTGCATACTTATTGATCTGCCTTCATATAAGCATTCAATATAAAAAAAAATTCATATTGACAATCATTTCTACTAAATTTCAGGCTACTTCCAAAAATATTAATTTTCCCTGTCACATATAAAACTACTAGTTGAATTATAATGTCATTAATTATATTTTTACTTCTCTTTTGTTTGATAAATTTGTAAGATCACAAAATTGTTTTCAGTTTGGGCAGCACTTGGTCACCTTTTATCAGAATAATAAAAATCATCATTTTTTTAAAATATTAAATCCTGTATTGAACAAAAGACAAAATCAATAACACTAAAATTTCTAAAACTTCCAAGACATTTCCTCTCCCTCCCTCTCTCTTTCTCTCTCTCTCTACATATATATATATATATATATATATATATATATATATATATACTCTTGAATGTGAGCTAATTTAGTGCTTATTATAAACTGTTTTGTCCTTCCTCAGTTTTTTACAGTGCCAACTGACTGATCTTGCTGTCACTGGACTTAATAGAAGTTTAAAAATAAAGCCATTTTATTGACTGCAGGCATTCATTTGGTGAAATTGAAACTAAACATGATCTATCTCAGTTTCCTATATCTGTCTACCAACCTGCTCATACCTATCTCATTTGATTCTTATCTTTCTCTCATTCTACTCATATCTACCTATTTATCTAGCTATCTAATTCTGTTCATATCTTTCAGTCTACTCATATCTATCTGTCTGTCTATCAGTCTGATCATATCTCTCTACCTACCTACCTACCTATCTATAGTTCTTTCAGTCAGATCATATCTTTCTATCTCTATTTCTTTCAGTTTGATCATATCTATCTTTCAGTCTACTCATACCTACCTATCTATCAATTAGTCTACTCATATCTATCTCATTTTATTTACATCTCTCTATCTCTCTATCTATGCTTTCCAGCTTGCTCATTTCTATTTATCACAGTCTGTTCATATCTCTCCTATACATATAGAGTGCGATTGATAAATTGTCGTCTAAATTACACAAAAATGAAAATAACAGTGACATTTCATTTTCACAGATATATTTATAAAAAATACACAAAAATATTTTGAAATACTAAAGAGTAAATTTATTCAATAAAATCACCATTGGCTTCACCCATGGCCTCCAGACAACTTTTGAATCTCCTACAACTCTTCTGGATGGTCTCCTTGTTTAAGTTGGTGAATGCTGCCATAATCCTTGTCTTCAGTTCATCTTTGGTATTGCAAGGAGTTTTGTTGGTCTCTCACTGTTTCAACCAGCAATCACCCTCTTGATCCAAGACAGTACTACCTCCTCAAGGCACTTGATGTAGGCCCCCATGTTGAGTTTGAGGCTCTGTGGGGAGATGAATTGAGGCTTAATGTCACCATCACTAGTAATCACTTCAAACACCTTTGTAATCACCATTAAACTCATTCAGCTCTTTCCAAATCTTCTGCATTGTCTTCAGATTGATACACAAACACTCTGAAATATTTGCATTGGAACTTCTGGTGTGAATGCCAAGCAGTACAGCATGCTGTTTCCAAATTTCTGGCAGAGTGAATTGCGTCATAGTTCTCTTTTTCTCACAGATGGTGCCCAACTGACACTATAATACTATGCAGTTAACAAAATCAAAAACAAACAATGCACATGCATGAAACTAAAAATATAAAATGGCGACAATTTACCCATTGCAGCCTGTATAGTCACCACTTGGAAATAATATTACTATGGCAACTACATATAGATATTTTAATGTCTAATCTACATCTATCTATTTCAAAGGTCTGAATTTTGGGCATGCAAGTCATGTTATGTTTAAGCTATTCATTTTTTATTTTAACAAAATAAAATAAATATACAAAAGTCATTGTTGTTCATTTATTGTCCATTCTGTTTACTTCGATAATAATAGAAATTTATAAAAGAAGCTAGAATTCTTGTTTCTTACATTACAGCAGGAACAATAGGAAAATTCCTTGTACACTTGTGCAAGGTACATTAATAAGCTTTTTGCTTCATGATATTTATATGATACAGTTGCAGCCAAAATGTTCAGAATGGCATTGTTTTTGTCAGAAAAGTAGGTATAATTTTTTATCAAAGTTGTTTTATATTCTATAATTTTCACAGACAATAAATACAGTATTATTTGTTATTGTCTGAGATTTTGGTGTAATTTGAGAGGATAATACAAAATTTATGGATGATTTAGTGATTTACTGCAAAACCCATGGCGGCCAAAATGATCAGAACGGTTGCTTTTACTCCGTGTTTTAGTATATTTAACTGGCGAACTCTAATTTTTCAATTTGTTTACGTGACGGTTAGTTTACTAAACATTAGTAAGAATATCTGCAGTGTACTTTGTTAATATAACGCCACTTACTCCGTTACCTATTCGTCAGCAGATTATTAAGCTTCAAAAGAAGGATAATTTAAGTATTGGGTCTATTGCAAAGATTGTTAACAAGTCAAAAAGTGTTGTTCACGGTATTCTTAAGGTCTACGATGATTGTGGTTCGTGTGAAGCAAGAAAGTCTACAGGTAAGCCAAGAAAAACGACCAAGAGAGAAGATCGTGCTATGGTAAAGTTGGTTAAAAAGGACAGATTTTAAACTGCTGCTGCTGTTTCTCAGGAAATGAGAATTATACTAAAGAAAATTTTCTCTCGAAAAACTGTGTCTCGTTGTTTAGTTGAACATGACCTACAAGCAAGAGCACCTGCAATGAAGCCACTGATCAGCTCCAAGAATAAAAAGTGTCGTCTTACCTTTGCAACCGAACATGTGTTGTGGTCTCAAGAAAAATGGCAAACAGTGCATTTCAGTAATGAATCTAAGTTTATGTTATTTGGCTCAGATGGGAAAAGGTATGTTCGTCGAAAAGTAGGTGAAAAATTGTTACCTAAATGCCTTAAGACTAGTATTAAATTCGGTGGAGGAAGTGTCATGGTTTGGGGGATGATATCTGGAGATGGTGTGGGCCCTTTTGTGCGATTACATGGAAAGGTAAATGCAGGAGTTTATAAACAACTTGTAAAAGATCATGTCTTGTCTGTGCTGAGAAATTCAACTAAGCGACCACCCATATTCATGCAGGACAATGTCCCAAGTCACAAGGTTAAGGTGGTCATGAACTTCCTCAAGGCTGAAAAGGTTATTGTTATGGATTGGCCTGCTCAAAGCCCAGATCTCAATCCTATTGAAAATGTGTGGAATATTCTAGGAGAACGTTCGAAAGCCAGAAATCCTAAAACAACCGAGCAATTATGGAATGCTCTTCAGGAAGAATGGAAAAGATCACCCAGCAAGAAATTGAAAATTTAATTTCCTCATGCAGTTGAAGATGTCAAAGTGCGATTGAAGCTAAAGGGCTTCACACTAAATATTAAATAATTCCAGTATTCTCTGTCATTTTTTATTATTTTGTTATTTTTTCAACCGTTCTGATCATTTTGGCCGCCATGGGTTTTGCAGTAAATCACTAAATCATCCATAAATTTTGTATTATCCTCTCAAATTACACCAAAAATCTCAGACAATAACAATTAATATTGTATTTATTGTCTGTGAAAATTATAGAATATAAAACAACTTTGATAAAAAATTATACCTACTTTTCTGACAAAAACAATGCTGTTCTGAACATTTTGGCCGCAACTGTACATCAAATCCTTATTTTTCAACATTCAACATAATTTCCTTTCTTGTCAATACACTTAATCCAATTCTATTCCATTATTCATATAGATTGAACATTATGCAGTGAAAGTTTTACCTTAAATCTCAGATAATAACTGTGTCAGGCTACAGACTTATTGGTTCACCTTTATATGTATGAGAGCTTACTGAAAGTTTTCAATCTGACCAAGAAGGGAATCAAAATGAAATCTAATGTTTGGTCATTTGGTAAAATTTTGGGTACTAGAACCTTTCAGCACTCCTCATGAATTGGTTCAAGAGTTTTTCAGCACTCCTCATGAGTGGAATAATTTTAGCATGGAGGAATTCAGTTTCACACTTTTGCTTCAGGCACCATTCTCCCAAATTACTGCTTAGCTGATAAACACACACACATCAATCAATATATACCTGTATAAGAAATGTTCTGAAAGTAATACTATTTATTAATTTCTGTGGAAACTAGACCAGGTTTTCAGCGAAAAAAAAACTTTATTTTTTATTGGTCATGCATTTTCATCAACAATGTACAAAAACTCTTCATTTCATGGGTTGATAGCTGTGAAGGTTTGCCTGGAACATGGATTGTTATATATATTTCTATTACCATAGTAGAAGTGAATTACCCACTGCCTATCTGTGCTTACATTCCATATTTGGTTTCTGTAAAAGATCAGCAAATGAGTGTAATTTTTTCTGCATGGAGGAATTCAATTTCACACATCTATTTCATATACACTTTTGTGTCAGGCAGCATTCTGCCAAATTGCTGCTCAGCTGATATCTGTAACAAAACAAAAATCTTATAAATTATTAATGGGAAGATTCAACCCCTACTAGTTTTACACCAACATCCACCTCATCCTGAGTATGACGATAAACTACATCCAGCAGTAAGGCTTCTGATCAGGAGGTTTTGAGGAGCATGGAACCACCTTGTAATTGCTGTTTTTCCCAGGTCCATCTTGACTCGGGGTGGTAGCACCAGTTAGGGTTCCAATTATAGGCAAATAGTTAACCCCCCAAACTTGGGTCAAAACACTATGAAAGTATAAAAATAGATTTTTATCGTAAAAATACCAACAATACATTTGACTCTCAACAAAAACCCTCTTTACAAAATGAAACCTGATCTGTAAACTGATTTCTTACCAAGAAATATATATTCTATTCATACGAACATTTCTTAAAAATCTTGTTGGCATTAAATAACCCACTGAGGTTGATATTCTGTTAAACAAAACAAAATAAACCAAACCAAAATTCATCTCTGTTATCACTAGCCATAATAATTTAGGATGTAATACTTTTTAAGCAATATTCATGCACATATATATGTATGTGGGGTACCTTCGGAAGAATAGCTTATTGAAATATTGGTTCACCAAAGTTAAGAATCATTGAGCCTGATCAGTACTTAGATGGGTGACTGCTTGGAAATACCAGGTGCTGTAAGTGTGGTGGTATAATGGATAATGACTCAGAATCGGAAATCCACTCAGGTTCGTTATGTTCACTTACATGCAAATACTCTTGGGAAAGGTATGGATTTTCCTTTTCTTCCCCAAGTATGGGTTAATTAGTAGAACTTGTATATCATTATTATTGCCAAAAATTTCTTACAATTTAAAAATATAAATATTTATATTAAATAACCTGCAAAAGGTTGATAAGACATAAAAAGCAAATCAATTAATCAATTGAATAGTTAGTAAAAATTATGAGCAAAAATGTTATTTTTTTCTTTCCCATTTTATAATTGTACCTAAAAAGAAATTGTCCCATAAAAAAAGTATTTTTGGTATTCATAAAACCCACAGCTATACATGTATATCACCCAAGATTTAATGGGTCTTTATCTCTAGAAATGAGTGTGCAGGTGGTGTCATGGCAATGGCTCAGAATGAGAAATGAGAGAGCCAGGTTCAAATTTCTGTTGAGTTTGTTACATTCATATTATACCTTGATAAAGATATCAATACATCACTTCACCCCCCCCAATCTATGGATTAAATAGTAGAGCAGACTGGTATCTTCAGCCTTGGTTAGCAACAAGTGTAGGTTGGTTGGTTGTTTAGGGTTTTATGGCATATCAACCACTATGGGTTATTTAATGCCAGATCCAGTATTTACTAAATATATCAAAAACGTATAGCTGGCAACATCATTGTTTCAAAAACGTATAGCTGGCAACATCATTGTTTCAAAAACTGGCAACATCATTGTTTCAAAAGCGTATAGCTGGCAACATCATTGTTTCAAAAAAGTATAGTTGGCAACATCATTGTTTCAAAAAAGTGTAGTTGGCAACATCATTGTTTCAATATGCTGGAAAAGACCTGGAAGTTCACTATTTTCC
>OZ038484.1:105674132-105679132 GCA_964036315.1 Acanthosepion esculentum
TCCAGACACCAGCACATATGATTTGATTATAGTGGTGATGGCTTTGTGCAGAACCAACCACATTTTTTGAATGGCTGAATACAGAGACCTGGTGCACTACATGCCACAATGTCCCCAAACAACCTTCTGCAAATTTTGAATTCAGATATATATATAACAAGAGAAGGAACTAGACCTGCGCCAAAGTGATACAGAAGAAATTCTCTCCGCCACTAATGGTATCAGTTACCGAGGGTTTTAAAGGTACAAGATATCTAGCCCTATTTCACTCTACCAGGTAGGTAAGTTTGCCTGACATATTCTCTATATATAGGGTTATATATATATATATATATATATATATATATATATATATATATGCAATTTTTTATATATATTATATATGTGCAGTACTTATTGGAAAGTGCTCAATATCAGTGATAGAGCTAGCATATTTAGTTGGATTGGTGTGAGCTTGTGACCCTGGGTTTCACGCTATTTGCAATTGTCAGACAAACTGATTAATTTTTAAATTTTGAATTTATATATGGTTGTCTTTGACACCGCAACTGACGAAAGATGTTTGCTACACAATCCAACAGTGAAAACAGCGACCCATTGCGTATGTACGTACGCAACGACACAAGGATGTGTATATATGCCCAGTCCCACACTGTACATGTATGTTTATGTTTGTGTCAGCTGCAATGAGTGAACATCTGTGTATATATGTCTGCATACGTCAATGAGTGAACATGCGTGTATGTGTCTGCATATGTAGAAGTGGCATTCCGATGACAATTTTTTCCTCCCACTGCAATATGCAATATGCAACCATATATAAATCCAAAATTTAAAAATTAATCAGTTTCTCTGACAATCACAAATAGTATGAAACCCAGGTTCACAAACTCACAGCAATCCAACTATATATATATATATATATATATATATATATATATATATATATATATATATATATATAAACTAAAAATATATATATATATATATTGTGTTTATGTTAACTGTTGTATTCATTGTTTAGGTGGAAATAAATACCTTTATTACATGTTGATAATGAATTCTTCTTATTCTTGTCAGTCCCAAAGTAAAGTGGGACTAGCACAATAAATTGGTGACCCCGACATGATCTGAACATGCAAAAAAGTATATTGGGGTAGCACAATAGCCAGATCAAACCAAAAATGAAGTATTGCTGCTATATTTGAGCTGGAACTGCTCAATTCTCATTTTTCAACCTTGTAAGAGTTCAAAAGCATTTACATCGCCTTGTGGATGATAAATTATTTTCTACCATATAAACCCATTTCCCACAGATGAAAGATTGCTAGGATCTTATTACTCTATCAGTATTTCCATGGCAAATGTTCAGATGAACTACATTCTTTAGTACCACCAGTTCAGACTTTTACAGTTAGGACATGTCACACCACAAATACAGAGTTAACTGATTCTACTTCCTTTTGCATTCTGTTGGTAAGGAGGAAGTTCCACTAGGACAATTATTTTCTTTCCCTGCAACTTTTACATTGTGAAACAGACTCCTAAAAGGATGCTCCCTTGATCACTCCAATCTTAACCTCTTCAAGTCAAGGGTCAACCATTATCTATCCTACATATCCTCATAATATGAATCTCTTATTCCCTCATCAAAACAATCTCATTCAATAAAACTTTACCTTCTTTCAAGTAATCACCTTGGGCACACGTAAAGTGATCTCAAAAAGATTAATAGCAAATGTTTAGTTTGAACACTTTTCAATTTTGCTGAACCTTTGGGGTAGCACTATACATGAAGTTGGTTTATACACAAGTATATATAGTAGATACATTGTTAAAGTAATTTTGGAAAGATTTCTTAATTTCTGGAAAATATTAATAACAAAGATTGAATAAGAAACCCATACAAAAAACGTAAACACATCCTTCTTTTTACATGTTCAAAATGAGGGGGGGGGGGTCTATACTATATGTTAAATTCTGAAAGATAGACTGATATAAAATTAAGAAAGCGGATACTTTAATCATTAGGGATGAGTAATATATCTTTATGCAACTATTATAATAATATATTGGAGCACAATTAAAAGGATTATTTAATATGTCCTGTGAGCATCCAGAACAAAACATTTTCAGCCTGAATTCATGAGATGATAAGTTAACTATTTTGCAGTTATTTGTTTTTTTGGTGGGGGAGCAGCAAATTTGACCAAATCGGTCTGAGCGTATCATTTTACTGTAGAAATCACAAATACCAGATCAACTATTTAAATGAAGTATAGAACTTTAAAAAAAAAAAATTATATCAATTGAACAATTATTTTTTCATCAATTACATTTTTTAAAAAAAGTTATGATTGTTTTGTTTTATTAGTCAATAACATTTGCTGTTATCATTTTCCTTTTTTAGTGAGCTTCTGTAGTCATGAGTTTTAATCCATGAATTTGGTGAACATTTTTGCAAAATTTACATCAACGATAACTTTACTTTCTCTTGATTTTGAAAAATTATTTTTCTTAAATTAACATAGAGAAATAAAATTTTAAAATTTATATTGATATTTTCACACACACACACACATACATATATATATATATATACATATGTCATTCGCAGATAGTACTGTTTTGCTGTATCACAACTCCTCAGTGCAGCTAGACATCCAAATGCCTCAAGACCAGATTGAAACCCAACCAATTTTGTGTCAGTCAGAGTTTCTACCGCTGAGCTATCTTCATTCGACAGAGAGAAACAGCTAAATCTAGTATATTGTTTTTATGAATGTAAACAAATCCTAATCAGCCGTAGTGCTCCAATTCATTTAACTGAAGAGCTTTGCATTAACGCAGGTGGCTGTTGTTTATAGAATTAGCCTATCACTCAACAGTGCTCAATTAATATATATTTTCAAGAGCTAAATTATGTCATTCGCAGACAGTACTGTTTCGCTGCATCACAGCTCCTCAGTGGGACTAGACATATGGGATAATGATATATAAATTTTTATATATCAAGAACAGTTTTGGAGAAAATATATATATATATATATATATATATATATATATATAAACATATATTCTTTATTTTAGGATATTAGATTAAAAACATGTGAATAACGCTACACAAATGCAATCATGTATTGATGTGTATTAACACATCTCATCAGGCGTTAGTAAATGACTGGTTAGTAGACAATTTATCACAAACAGACAGATACATATATATATATAAATATATATATATATATATACATATATATATATATACACACACCCTATATATATATATATATATATATATATATAATTTATGCAAAAATTAAAATGACACTGACATCTCATTTATCAGACATGTTTACCAAAATTGCACAAAAATATTGTGAAATGCTAAAGAGTAAATTTATCCAATAAAATTGCCATGAGCTTTAACCACAGCCTCCAAATGACTTTTGAATCTCCTGCAACTCTTCTGGACAGTCTCCTTGTTTAAGTTGGTAAATGGTGCTGTAATAGCTTGCCTCCTTTTCATCTTTGGTATTACAAGGAATTTTGTTGGTCTCTCGCTCAACTGTGCCCCATACATTAGAATCAAGGCACTTGTAGTTGCAGTCTGGGGAGTTAGGTGACCAGATGTCAGGGATGATGCGTTCGCAGAAACTGTCTGACGGCCATGACTGGGCGACAATTTACCCAGCGCACTATATATATATATATATATATATATATATATATATATATATAAAATATAAAATTAATGGCTGGATGCACATTGTCTGAGTATGCCTGCCTACTAGGGAGACTAGCCTATCCCTAGCATAGACACCTGCTCAAGACTATTTGTATTTGTTCACCACTCACAGAGCCCACCTGTGGTTTATACTGCAACTATGCTGAGCAGACATTTTAGGAGAGAGAACATTATCTGACATGGTCTGAATAAGGCCAGCTCACTCAAACCCTTGGTCATGATGACTTGTGACTTCGTGCTAGCACAACCACCGATGGCTCCTAATGAGTTCTGTCTCCCCAATTTCATTCACAAGACTTGGATCCACCCATGGTGTGGTTTTCAGGCACTTTTCAAAGGTGGCACATACTGGGATTGTCTTCCCAGACCAGTAACTCCTTTCTGACAAATTGACCATGGTGAGATTTGAATCCAGGATTAATAGTTGGAAAGTGAACATTGTAACCACTCTCTCTCTCTCTCTTATATATATATATATATATATATATATATATATAGTGTGTTAAGTAATGTCTATACATGAAATCCTGCTTTCTCTCTGGGCAGGGTGTAGGCAATTACACATAGGTGGCTTGAGAAATGGGGTGCTTCTTCTCCAAACTTGGCGATGTAAGGATTCAGCAGTATGGCTTGAGATTGAGCACCCCTTTTCAGGGAAAGCACTGCTCACTTGCTTGCATAAGAGACCTAGGAAAGCTCGTTTAAACAAAGCTTGCCACTATAAATTTGGTCAGTACTCTGTGGCTGATAATTTGTAGGCATAATGCAAGAGATCAGCAAACCTCTCTAACTCAAATCATGGACAAATGACTTCATCAAAATATCAAATCTAAAGACCCCATGTATGCACCCTTCTTGACTTGCCAGAATCTGCTCATGTTGTGTGACACGCTGCTCTTATTTGTAGAGGCAACTGTCTTGATATAATCTTGACATAGTTGCACTTTTAGAAACAAGGCTCCTGATGATGGCTAGGTACTATAAGCACAGTCTGGCGACACTCTGTTGTACAAAGGACTGTCATCCAACTTTTACCATGAGGCAGATGTAGGTTTTGCTGTTAAAACACACTTAGTGTAGTGTTTGACAGAACTTCTTCATTGTTTCTCCACCTGTATAATGACACTCTGTACACAATTTAATATGAAACACTGCATGTCAGTGATTAGTGTATATACTCCAACTCTTGTCAGTCTCCATGATGAAATAAATGGCTTCTATGGTGATCTTAGGATAATTCTGAGAAATGTGA
>OZ038484.1:105684132-105831632 GCA_964036315.1 Acanthosepion esculentum
ATTTTTAGATGTAGAATTGTAATCAGTGTTTATTGGATTTCATTCTCTGCCCTGGCATAAAGATATAATTTCATTATTGGTTTGATGAAGTGTTTTTGAAGGACAAAATACATAACAGGATTTTTTTCCATTTTGTCATTCGCTTACCAACTAAAAAGAGATAATTTTGAAATTTGTTGTCCCCCTCAGATGAGGATCTTTCTTCATAATTAAATAAAAATAACTGCTTATTAATTATATAAAAATATTTGTCTTTATTAATATTTCTAATCATGGCTTAATTTAGCACAAGGTTAAATTGAAAGTAAATGGGAAGAGGATTGTATATATATATATATATATATATATATATATATATATATATATATGGCATCTCAAAGCAGTGTAATGATTATCAGTCTTGTCTTGCTAGAACAATTACGACTGAGTAGTTAGTTTGATCCACACTGGGTGCCCCATACGTTCGGCTTTGTGCCACATGTAAACTACACTTGGAAAATCACTATATATATATATATATATATATACACATTTATTTGACATTCAACATCATCACTTGACAAGACACCGGGAGTATTGAAACAAAATGGCTATTTTTGTAGTGATTTTATAACATATTTATGTTATAATATTTAAATAAATAATTATATATATTAAAAGCCATTAAAAATTCCATTTTCTCCATAGTGCTCAATCGGTGAACGAGAGCCTGAAGATTGCAAGTCAAGCATGAAACAGACCATCGCCACTTGGAGCTGACTTGTGTCCATTTTCATTTTGTATTTTTTACTCTATATCTGATCTTAAGCACATTTATGGTATGATAAATTTTTGAGTAAAACTATATATATACATTTTTTTTTCCTCATCGGGAGCACAACTCTGCTGAAACTGCCCATTGCATAATTTAAATATTGATATTTATACTGTCCATAAAAGTTTGTGTGTTTGTGTCTCTTCAATCATTTATCGACATATGATGGTTCTGACAGCCAAACAGGCTGACTACCCACATATATGATCTGATTAGAGTGGTGAAGGATTGTGCAGAACCAAACACTTTTTGTAAAGCTGAATACAGAGAACTGGTGTGCATGACACAAGGTCCCCAAATGACCTGCCTCAGGTTTAGAATTCTAGACTGGTTCTCACCCAAAGCTATAGAACCTAGTCTGTCCTGCAATTTACCCACAGCTCGGGGAAGAAGCAATGGGTTAGAACTCTTCTCTCCGATTCCTCAATCTGCTTACCTACAAACAGGATCGTTCATAACCATTTTAGACCCTCACCCGTAGATGTGCAGTTAAAATGCACTGAAACCAAGTTGCATCTTTGTTGTGAGTAAAATGGTTTTGTCTATATGATAAAATTATAATAAATAAATAATATACAGTGTAACCCGGATATAAGAGACCCGGATATAAGAGAGATTTTATCTGGTCCCAAATTAGAGCCATACTTACCTAAACAAAATAGACCAAACCCGGATATAAGAGAAACCCCCGGATATAAGAGATTTCTTCTCCGGTCCCGACAACTCTCTTATATCCGGGTTACACTATATATATATATATATATATATATATATATATATATATATAGAGAGAGAGAGAGAGAGAGAATTAATACAAGTAAAATGTTTGTCACTTAGCTGATTGATGTTACCTTCAACATCCTGACTTCAGAGTCTTCTAAATCCAACTGTTAGGGCCTATCAGCAATTAATTAATAATAAATATACCTTTTGTTCCTCACTGATAGCCCATTTCTTGTGTGCTTCTGATGATGAGCAAAGTGTATATTTATTAGTATAAATTGTAGCCCTGTTATTATACATCAAGCACTGTTTTATGAACACCAGCATTCAATATGCTATGAAAAAATGGATATGGAAAAAAAAATTGTGCTTGTATTTATTAATTGATTACTACTCACTGTCCCAAAAATGGGACAGTGATCATTAATGAATTATAGGTAAAAACTTATAATTTACACCAGATTTATTGAGAAACCTACCATTAATATTGGACATTTTTTTTAATCACAATATATATATATATATATATGAGCTCTCAGTTTATTTTATATTTTAAGCTTTATCTTATCTTCTTACTATTTGTGTGTGTGTGTGTGTGTGTATATATATATATATATATATATATATATATATATATATATATATGAGCTAAAGATCAAATATGGATCAGAATCTGACAGGATGATAAAATAAAGAACAGTAAACCTATATCAATCTAACATGTTCCAATTTTATTAAAGCTTTGTCAGAGATTGAGAGTAAACAATTGTCTGTTTTCTCTCAACCTCTGACGAAGCTTTGATAAACGTAGAACGTTATATATATATATATACATACACACACACATTTCCTATTTGTTCCTATATATATATATGTGTGTGTGTATGTATATATATATATATATATATATGCACACACACACACACATTTCCTATTTGTTCTTTATTTTATCAGATATATATATATATATATATATATATATATATAATTTCAGACTAATAGTGGAATGACAAAATGGAAAAAAAATTTTCTATTTTCTCATTCAACTCTCCATTATTAGTCAGATCTATTGATTTGCATATGTCTTCTATATTGTTTGTCAACATGAAAAAACTGTCAATGTGTGCATACACATTTTCTTATTCAGTATAATTATAGCTAATCTGTATTAATCTTGCTATGTAATCTGTCAGGTGTATTTGTAAGTTTTTTTCCTTTATGTCTGTAACTTTTTACTGCATTAGTTACCTCCCTCGCAAAAGCAAAACCAGATATTAGCATCTGTATTATGGCAATAGCGGATTTGTCCATGATGCAAAATGCTTAAGAAAACAATTGTGAAAGAGCAAAGTATAGTAATTCCATAGTTAAATCGGAATAGTACTAGGCTGATTAAAGATTTGTAAATATATGACTTAAGAAGTAAAGTGTAGCAATGATTTAAATTCTTAAAGTTCATTTTTAGAGTTTTTTAAAACTCAAGGCATCATGATTTCCAACACAATGGAGTTAAGCTGGAGTCTATAAAGACAAAAATTTGTTGAATATTAGCAGTTGCTGAGACACTACCATATTCATAGTTCTAATCCTCAGCTGAAAATACCTAAACTTTTGAATTATTAAATCTTATTCCTGAAATGTATATCTCATGTTTTATATAATTTATATTTAAAAATATGAAGGGTTGAGCTGAAAAGTTCTTGGACTCTGATGAGATCTGAAACAAATATTTGGTCAGCTTTGGGGGAAATGGAATGCACTGAGAACTTTTCAGTACTCCTTTATATGTATATAGAAATATATTTTTATGTGCCTGAATTTTTTAATTTTTGTTCATAAAAGGATAACACTTTAGGATGCCTCACTGTAAGATGTGTGTCAGGAGTATGAATGTCACAGTATGCTTTCAAGTTGTAGCCTGTGGCTGATTAAACTAAGTTCAGTAGATACACTAGGATGATTTTATGATAAACGGTTATGGTTAACAAGTTATCCTTATATACCATTACTATTATGTAGTAAATTCAATCATGTGTGCCTCCCATCTGTGGCCTTGTGCCAAAGTAAACTAAGCCCACTGCATACTTTTAATGTGAAAACTTGTCTTTAAGATTACATTTTTACAGGTATGAAGTAAGTTTGATATTTACTGTGATTTTCTCCCTTGTGTCAAACAAAGGTAAGCCCATTGTATAAGTTTACGAGAGATATGGTTAAGAATAACTTGTGTGCCAGATTAAACTAGGCTTAGTGCCTTAATCATTAAAGTTAAGAGTCTACAATCTATTTCTTTGACTTTTATCCCCACTAGGTACCCTATACTTGTAGTCCTGTGCCAGATTAGAGTAAGTTTTTACTTTAGTGAGAAAGAACAAACTGTTGTAAAAACGTTATTATAAGAACTTCGTTTTGCAGACCTCTATTGCTGGACTAGTGAAGTCAATCTTCAATGTTCTCTTAAACTTTTAGCCTTAAACTTAAAAGCCCCGATAAAAAAAAACAAAAAAAATACAGTGTAACCCGGATATAAGAGAGTTGTCGGGACCGGAGAAGTCTCTTATATCCGGGTTCGGTCTATTTTGTTTAGGTAGGTATGGCTCTAATTTGGGACCAGAGAAAACCTCTCTTATATCCGGGTTACACTGTATATCCATATTTTTAATAACGTTTATTTTTTTAAACAGGTGGATGATATTTAATTTTTCTGTGTTTCATTGATTGAATTTATTAACGCGTACAAAAACTATGGTTTTTGTACACATTAAAAAAAAGTGTTACGTGTGCGTAACACATTTTTTAAAACTAATTAATTATAAAAGAATTCTTGACAGATTTTTGTTGTTTGAGAAATGAACGAATAATCATTTAAAAGACAAACAGTATTATTTTTTATTCCATTTTTTAATGTAAAAAGTCTTAATTTCGGCCAGTTCTTTTTTATACTTACTTTTTTAAATATAGAAGAAATAAAAGAACTGACTTTATTTAAATAATTTAATTATCAAATGATACTGATGCAGATCTCGTTATATGCGCGTTTATGTTGACTTCTAGAATCGTAAGAAGACAATCACTGGTTTTGTAGGTGATCTAATCATTACTTATGAATCTTTTAAAAATGTTCATTAAAATGTCCGTTCAGGAGAATGTTGATAAGATAGCAGGGCATTTTTTCCAGAGGTGTCAGTTCGAGAAAATGAGGGGTAAAGGAAAGAAGACGATAGAAGCAGATGTTTTGTTGGTATGACTGCAAGGGGAGAGAGAATCAAACGTTAGATTTGATAGTAAATGAAGGGTGTCAATTCCATCCTCGCTCTCTCGCCTTTTCTGTCTCCCTCAGCACTGCCTGTCTACATTTCTGTCTGTCTCTTATTTCTCCTCAGCCGAGAAAAGAAGACTTAAGTTTTTTTTCTTTTCTTTTTTAAGATTCCTCGGCTTTGATGAAGAAAAAAAGTACGAAGAGTAGTAGTAATAGGAGGAAACGGTGGTAAGCAGGAAAGGCTTCCTGGATTGGCGATGCTATTATATATATATATATATATATATATATATATATATATATATATATATATATATATATATATGCTTTCAATGTGATTCAAGGCGCTGAAGGAATACGCGCAAGTAAATAGTCCTTTAAATTACTTTCTTACCTGTAAATTTTCAAAGGAGTGGGTAACCCAAGGAAATAAAAGCTAAGGAGACAAGCAGCATCTGTAATTTTAGACAGCGGAGAAGAAATGAGAGAAGAAAAATTAGACTCTTTGCTTCCTGTAAAACGGATTTGATGAGTGAGTGGTAAAGGTGGCGGGGACGGAGGCAGGTACGGTTGGATGGAGGTTAAGGGGAGATGGTATGGTATATGGGCATCTGAGATTATTTTCCGTTTTCCCGAAAAAAAAAAGAAAAGAGAAGGCCATTCTCGTTCAAGTTGGATTTGATTGAATCATTTCATAATGACATGAGAGAACTTTTAAAATTTAAATTCTTAAAAGTTCTTTAGTTAGAGTTGAATGAAACTATGAAAACTTTCTCGGCTGCACAAAAATGAAATAAACATCAAAATTTTTTTTAGATTTCTAAGCATTAAAAAAAGAAAGAAATTCACAATCCATCCAAACTTCAGTGCTAAAAAATAGTTTTACTTTTCTTTATGTAATTTTTATATAAAAATGTTGCTTTTTTATTTTTAAAAATGTCCAAATTAGTTAATTAGACGTAGTTTTAAAAAAAACAAAACAAAATTTTGATGAAATAAATTTAAATGATAATTTTTCTTAATGTTTTGTTATTTCATTTTACTTAAGGAAATTTTTTTTTTTTAGAAATTTTTAAATAGCTACAAAAAAAAACCCCACCATAAAATGAAATCATAGTAAATACACTACAGACTTACGTGTAAATAAAAATGCATCTTTTTTTTTTCTTTTTAAAATTTATTTCATTATCTTGATTCTTGAATAGCTATTTTTGAAAATTTAATGTTTTTTTTGTCTCGTGGTTAATAATGACACTTTGCTATGAGTACCCTTTTTTTTTTCTCTTCAATTTCCAAATGTGTAATTTTCCCTTCATTTTTACATATTTTGGGTGATTAATCAATTTATTTGTATGTTATGTTCTGTTGAAGTATTTTACCTTTTAAAATTTTCCTATATTCGCGCGTTTATATAATAAAACATGACCTTCAAGAAGTAGAAAGAAAAGTGAATGGGGGTAAAAAAAACAAAACAAAAAAGGATTCAGCTTCATGTTTTAAGGAGAATGTGTTCGTTTCGTGAACTGGCAACAAGAGAAAAAGATTATTATTATTAACGAACACACACACACACACAAACGATGTTACTACTTGCCTCCGGTGTTACTTTTTTTTTGCCTGAGTGTAGTGTTGATATGTATGTATATGTTGTATAGTTTTTATTCCTTAGGCTGGTCGGTGAGTGGGTACCTTTTTCTCCCGCCGGATTTTCATCTTTCCTCTGTGCCTCCACCTTACAGCGACTTTTTTTTGTGGTGAGGTTAGCTTTTTTGTTGTTTTCTTTTAGAAAAAAAAAAACAACATCTTACCTTATATTAAATAAAAGAACGTAATTAAAAAAATAATCATTGTCTGAAAAAAAAAAAAAATACACAACAGTGAAAGCGAAGAAAATATTTTTTTAGTTTATCATTAAGCTCTGAATATATATATTTTTTTTATTTGATGTTTATTTTATCATTAAGGATGGTGTTGTAACTAAATAAAAAAAAAGATCACATGGAGTTTAGACTGAAGAAAGTTAAGATCCATATTCAATTCAGCTTTTCTTATCAAATTAAGTTTGTTTTTGTTTTTAATTTCTGGGAAAAAAAAGGCACTCCAAAGTTAAAAGTAAAAAACATTCATCATTGTTAAGGGAAGGCAGTGGGGGGAAATAGACAATACCATTAGAATTTTTCTATTTTTTTTTTTTTTAAAGGAGTAAAAAGCAGAACTACTGAGGCTTTTTAGAGGCACAGTCTTCCAACTGAAGCTATTTAGTTTGTTTCGAGAGGATGGTGAAAACGATCTGCAGAGGACAGAGCATCTCTGACACAGCTGAGATGGCGAGCTCGTTAACCTGCTTGGGGGAGAAATGAGGGAAGGGGCCAACTGGAGGAGTGGTGGTCTACTTTGGCTACATTATCTTCTATAGGGACACAGACCCTGTTCACTTGCTAATACGCCCTCCCAATTGTACGAAATCAATGATTTCACATTTTAGTGGTTCTAAAACTCGTTCTTTCTTATTGAATATTCATAGTTTCTCCACCGTGTCTATTTCTCAAGTCTGTCGGGCATTCGCAGCTAAGAGTAGTCTGCATTTCTTTTTTAGCTTACATCTTTCTTTAGTCCTTATAGACTAGTCTTTTAGGTTTGAAGATCGGCTGACACAAGGCTACCATAGTGAGCCCCCCCCCCAATCTAAACTTACGAGTTTAGCTTTCTCAATGTTTATCATTTTACGCTAGACGCACTTTTGTGTCTCGAATTTTGACTGTAGTTGAACACTAGACAGTTTCGTTGTCAAGCATGCTTCTTCTTTCTTTACAAATAAATTTGTGTGTATGTGTGTGCGTGCCTTTAACATTTTTTTTCGTTGCTGTTTTTTTTCTATTCTGCCTATTTTCTGTGTATATCTATATATCTATCTCCACACACAGAGAGGAACCCAGAGGTGGTCCAACAAGCAAAGCTGAGTGACTGGTAGAGCAGACAAGCGGGCGATTTGGGGGTATTATAGGCTGAAAAAGAAAGAAAAGGAGAGAGAGGAATGGGAAAAGAAAGAAGGTTTCTTCTTTTTCTTCCACGCTACCGTTACCACCACCACTATCTATACCAACAAATAATACAACTGCCTCCTTTTCCTCTTTCACTGCTAGTTTCTGGCTCTCTTGTAGTTTGTCTGTCTGCTTTTACAAGAAGGGAAAGAGAGAGAATCTTGTTCAGTCAACTGAAACACAGCTGCCTTCCAAATGATTCATCTCACTTTTTCTCCTCCTTTTCCAGAGAGCTATAAATGTTGGGCAGCAGGATGCATTTTATAACGCTTACTGGTGCTTCGACGGTGAGTAAAAAAACAAATCAAAAACAATACCAAAAGTAGTAGTATTAATAATAATAATAATAACTATTTAAAAAAATTTTTTCTTATTCTACACCCCCCTTCCTTTTAAAAAAAAGTACATGAGATCTCTAATGAAAGAAAGAGAGAAGATCCGTTTCTTTTATTATTATTATTTGCGGGAATATGAGGAATTCTCCTGTGTTGGGAGATAAGAATTTTTCCCTTGTCTCCCACCCTTCCTTCCTTTCTGCATGGTTTGTCCTCCTTCAACACAGCATTCTATTATTATTATTATTATTACTATTTCGCACACAAACACAGCCAGCAAAAATCCCTAACCGAAAAGGAAGATATGTTAAGAAAGAATTAAAAAGGTCAGAGATATTTCGGTGCGATACGGCAGAGGCTACAAATTCTGGTGTCAGTAATAGGCACCCTGAAAAATATGACAAATGAGTCCACTGGGAGGAGGTTCTAAAGACACAGGAGGGTCCCGGGTGTCAGGCTTCTTGTCATCCTCTACAAACCTCACTCGCTTCTCCTCCTAAAAAAAAAAAAAAAAAAAAAAAAAATAGGGAAAGAAAAAGAAGAAAAAAAATTGTAATGATGATGCCGCATACAACACCCAACCAAGGAAGGCTTCGTCTTCTGTTTAGTCTGATTCTTACCCGCCGGACCCTGTGTTATTTTGTGGACAACATCCCGTAATCATCATCCTAAAAGAGAGGGACGGTCCTCCCCGACTTTTTAAAAAATTCATTCGTGGAAATAATGTGATAAAGAAACTGTTGTTTTTAAATGAAGGTCCAGGTATTGTTTTTACCACAACAACAGCACGCCTCCGTCGTCATCGTCGATTCTATCATCATCATCATAATAATGATGATGATGACACCTTTACTTTCCCAGTTATTTTCAAGTTGTTCGGTGACAGTTAACAAAACTTAAATGAGGTGTGTGTGGCTACCTACAATATAATGCAATTATTGCTGTTCTTCTTAATGTAGATCATCTTAACAACTTTTGCCAGTATTACTATTATGAATGGAAAATATTCTTTTAATTAGTTTTATTGTAAGTTATTTTTCAAGCAACACATTTCTTCAATCTGTACGTTTTTCAGAATACTTAACGTTTTAGATTTGAAGTAAAAAAAAAAAGTTTTGCAATATTATCTTTATAAAAAAAATTCGAACTAAAGTTAAATATTTGACAGTGACTGGCAAATTATCGATATGAAAGTTTTTTTGTTTTTTTTTTAGTTGTAATTCATTTGCTACTATATTTTTTTAAAATTCAGTTACTATATTATTACTTCAACTGGTATTTAAGGTCTGTTCTAAAGAGTTCGGTTGCCTTGCATTTCAAGCCCTGATTGTCTTATTGTTTAGGTTTAGTTGATTTTTATTTTCATTATCAGCACGTTATTTTTCACCTGAGTGATTTGTTGTCAAGTGGTATTATTATTATTATTAATAAAATGTTGATTTTTTTTTTCTTCCTTCTTTGTGCTGGTTTTTTTTTTAAGCCGGGAGATTTGTCCCCCCCCCCCTGGTAAAAAAGGACCATTGATCACTTTTCTTTCGGTTGTTACATTAACTTAGCCTACGCAAACAAACGATCCTTTTCTTTATTTATCTTTCGTAAGATTTTTTTGCCTCTTTTTTTTTAACCCATGTCTAACTGGTACTCTAATATTTTTATAAAGTTAAAGCTTTTTTTTTTTAAAATTTAATCTTTACTTTGTCTTTTCTAAACAACTATAACTTTCACGTATGGTAAGATATTTTAAGAAAAAAATCTGTGTTGAGTTCTGCTAAGTAAAATTTGTAGGGATTTTCATTTAAATAAATAAGAACACTAGAGTATTATTTTATGTACCTACTTGGAAAAGTTTAAAACCTGCTTAAAAATAGTTCGATCATTATTATTCTTTTAACTATTATTTTGTTTGTGCATTTTCTCTAAAAAAAATAAGAATCGCTAAACTGCCGCCAAATCTCAAACAATAACATTTTAAATTTTATTTATTATTTCACTAGATTTCTTTCTTGTCCTAATCCGTTCTTTAAACGTGTCAGTTTTCATTTCCATTTTCAAAGCTATTATCTTTTCACTTCACTCAGCTATTTGAAAAGATTGTGTATTTCTTTAATAAAATATGAAACGTAAAAGTTCCCGAGGCATATATTCCTTTAAAAGGAGAAAATTTTAATGGCATATTTACCAAAAAAACCTCCGCATTAGTTTTGTTTGGTTGTTTGAACTACTTTGAGATTTCAACACGACCACTCCTATTTTTGTTGTTTTATAAACAAAACAATTTGGTTAACATATTTTTAACGTGCCCGAGAAAAAATTAACTTACATTTTTCTATAAAAACAACAATTTGATTTGAGCCTTTCTTTGTTTACCTTATTTATTTTCATTTATTTCAGACATTATTCACTTTTCAATTCTTAAGCTAAGTAAACTTTTCAGTTCATGATCATTTATTAATTAAAAATAAAATTCAAATTATTATATAAACACAATCAGTGTTTATTTTTAGTTATTTTCCAAAACAACTGCAAATAAATTTCTAATTTTCTATGGTGCTTCTTATCCTTTTTTTTTTTTTTGCTTTTTTTTAAAAATATTTTTTTATTTATTTATTTATTTTGTTCCCCACTTAATTTTTTTATCTAAGTAGGCGAGAGTCTGTTACACTGAATGTGCACGTTTGGTAGTTATAAGTCAAGTCATCTGTCTTTTTTTTACTCTTTTTGTTATATTTTTATTTCGAACATTTTCACAATTGGAACCGAGCTTCAGTTTTTTATTTTTAAAATTAAATAAAATCATGTATTATTAACCAAGGCAGAAAAAAATCAAACATTATTTTGTTTTTAAATAATTATTTTTTTTACGCATAATGAACCATACCATAGACTTTTTTCTTACTCTTTGAGCTTAACATTTAAAAAAATATTTTGACATCAGACGTAAGAAGCTAAAGAAAGCTGTAGTTTGAGGAAACAAATTCACAACTCGGATTAACAACTGTCTTTATCCAACAGATAGCCATTATTATTTGATTAAATTTATATCTTTAACTTTAAATTCTTTTTTTCGTTTTATCAGACAGGTTTTTTATTGTTTTAGTTTTACATCAACACTTTAAATTTTAGGCATCTTGAGATCCACTGAACATTTTTTAAAACTGGTTTTAAATTGGTGTAAAAAGGTACATTTGAGTTTTGTTGTGAAAGATAAGATTTGTTGACTCTGTCCCACTCCATATATATATATATATATATATATATATATATATATATATATATATATATATTTAAACAATTTGTTTTCCTTTTGAAGGGATATATAAATTCTTCATGACTAGAACAAAATATTGTTTGTCGTCCTAATTTTTTTTAGTTTTTAGTCATTATTTATTGTTTACATCACAAATTTAAAAATGAAATCCCCAGTCGGTGTTCAAGCCCAGATAAAAACTAGGATTTTTTTCTGCTAATTTTCAGGGTATGGGACTATAATCCGACTATCTATTTGGAAAATTGGAGAGCACAGTCGTCTTTCCTGTTTGGCTTTGTGAAACTAAGTTTAGTAATGAATGGAATTGAAATATGTCCTACGAAAATGTTCAGATGATTCACGTATATACATTATTTTTCTACGTCTAATTTTCATATAAACCTAATTTTACGACAGTGCGTTGAAAAGTCCTTCTTATTCTGATCATCTGATGTTTGATTATTTGATTAGATTTGGGTGGTGTGGGTCGAGTCGAAAACCTTTCTGCACCCTCTTGGATGACGAAAGTTCTCTTAAGATTAAACTACTAAAAAAACTGTTCTTCTTAGGGATTTTTCAAGCAAATATTACTTTTTTTTAGTTTGATCTCCAATTGTCTTCAGGTGTTTTACAGGAAAGTTGATATTTAAATTTTAATATATAGTAGGAAAATTTCCTAAAGAAATGGAAAGTTTTAATTAACAATGTTTTTTATTTTATTTTTTGTGAAACTGCTCAGTGATCCATTTCAATTATTCAGTAAAAAGACTAAGCTTCGAATTTGTTTTAAATATCTTGAAAGCGCTTCTTATGATAAAAAATGTATTTTTTAAAAATGCTTTTTCATGTGAAATTGATATCAAATTTGAAACAAAAAAATGAATAACCAGTAACTTAACACGTGTAATTTTTGTTTTTAAACAAAAATTTATTCTGCGGGATAATTTTTTTAACCAAATTACTTGATCTGTTTATATTTTTAGCTCAATAAAATTGTTAAATCTAAAAAAATTTTCAATGAAATTACTTCTTCCACAACTTATTTTGTAATTTATTAAATAAGTTAAAAAAATTAAATTAAAATTATTTGTCACAAAATTTCAGTTATTTAAAATATTTAAATTTTTTAAACTTTTTGTATTTTTAAGATTGATTATTTTATTTTTTTATTGAAGTTGTATTTTATCAAATAATAAATAATAATAAAAAAAAAAGGTTATAAAAAAAATGAAGTAAAAAACTCTTCTTTTTATCCAACTTCTAGCAATGCCAGTCCAAGAGTATAATTGAAAATTTACGTTATTAAAAAAAATTCTGTATTTTATTTTTTTTAAACTAATTCCTTTCTTCATGCCGGACACGCATGGGGGGGGGGGCGAATTAAAATACCAATTGAGGTGCTAGAGAGCTAACCATTTATGACCATTTTTAAAAAATTTTTTTAGTATTTGTGACTTATGATTCGATATACAAAAAAAATTTTTTTTTTTTTTTTTTTAAACTATTATTTTCTCTAAGCGTAATTCCTGTTAAAAAGTCGTCTGCCTCGTGGCTGAAAAATTTCCCGCGAGTGCCGGAGGTCAGTGTTTCAAGTCAAAAAAGTAAAAATCAGAATTTTAAATGCCGATTTTTCCAGGCAAGTGGTTTCTTTCAATTGAAAAATAGGCACAAAACACAACCTTCTTAACCAATTTCGTCCTGTACGATCAACTTGTCGAGAAATCAACAGAAATTTAATTATCGCGAATTTTTAAAGTTTTACTAGCTGCTAAATGTGAAGGGCACAATTTGGCTTGAAATCAATTTTCTTTTCTATCGACTCGTGTCAGCCCTACGCTCTTATCTCTGAGCTGTAGCCGCGGGTTAAGAAATGTCTTGAACTGAAGTGTAAAATAAATATTTCTCATTTCAGCAGTGAATCTTCTGTGACAGGAAAATATTTGCCTCCGTTTTATCGTTCGATGTTAGTATTTAAGTTTTCACTGTGTGTGTGTGTGTGTTTAAGCTGTCTTCCTGAAAAAGAAAGAAAGCGAAGATTATAAACGACGCATGTGTCATCAGAGATAAGCAAGCCTAACTAACCCCGTTGCTATGTCAATATAATCATGTCGAAGCCTTTCTGTTAGATTTCGGATGAGTGAATAAAACACATTCGTGAATTATCCGATCATTTGGAGGTGATTTGAAATTAAACAGGCGGAGATTGACAATTTAAAATTGATTTGAAAATTGAAATATATTTTAATTTGTTGTTATATAGTCTTCTTAATTTACAAAAAGTAATTTTGCTGTTTTAATTTTAAAGATGTCTGAAGAGTTAAAAATAATAAAAAGAATAAGTTAGGCTTCCGAAAAAAGAACAAGAAAAGGCTTTTTTTTTTTTTCTAACTTCAGAATTATAAACAATCGATATTATTCATTCAACATATATTTACTTTTCACGGGCATTTCTAAAAAAATCATCTTGAATTTCTCGTGAGGCGAAGACAGTTCTGAGTTACTAAATCGCCTTTTTTAAATGATTACTTTTTAAACATTTTTAGGAAATAGATTTAAAATGTGTTGAAAAATCGTACCGTTGTAATAATGATCAATTAACCCGCAAATTTCGATAATCATGTCGAAATAATTAAATTTTATATGTATTGATTGAATGTTATACAATGAAAATATGAACTAAGTCCGACAATCATTTATTTAATTATTAAAATAACGTATAAACAAAATATTTACTGAAAAAAATATAATTCCTTCAAAAATAACTCTTAAAAAAGAAAAAAAAAACAATTATTGTAACTATCGTGCAAATCACCTAAAAACTCAATTTTATTAAGATTTTTTTATTGAATAATTCAATGGGCATTTTTTGATTAGCATTTTATTTATTATAATTTCAATACATCGTTAAAGTTTCAAAATATTCACATTTCAATTTCTCTAGAGATAGAGAAAATATTTCTGTTGCTTAACAAATAAAACTACTCTGACACTTTATTAGCGGATAGATTTTTGATTTTGTCTTATTAAATAACTTAGGGTTGAGATATTTTGAAATAGTCAAACAAAGCAAAATTTAATTTTCACTTTGTACTTAAGAATGAAATTATTAATCTTTATTCTTAATTCTTTTCATATTTTTATTGAGTCTTGGTGTGTATAAATACCACCTTCAGTATATCTTGTACATGTATTGATTGAAGTCATAATAACTGAAACCTAAAACAATAATAAAAATTGTATTTATTTTTAACTTAATAAAACTTAAGTTAAAAAAAAGTTGTCGGATCTAGATCTGTCAACAACAGTATTTTTTGACACGTGTTTGAGTTTATCATACTCCTTGGGGCTTCAAGTAGAATAAACTCCCATGTTTATTACAAATAGTTCTGTGACTACTTTTTGTCCAATGAGTAAAAAAAGCTGGCTTAAGTTTCCTTTCGGAAAATTAGGCCAGGTGAGTTTAAAGGACAACTATTCTTTAGTTAGCCAATACATTTTTCACTAGTGAAACATTTAGCTGCTCTCCGAGCAGTCATACTGCTTTTTCTTCTGTTGCTCCTATCCAAAATTTTAATTGTATTTTCAGTTTAACCTAAGAAAGGATACTGAAAAATTCTCAGTTCAACGCACTTACCAAAATATTACCACTCCTTTGGATAAGAAGATCATAGTAAATAAAGTGTCTGTTTATTTTCAATAAATGCTTTTGAGCTGCTTCAGTGTGATATTTTTAGGAATAATGTTATCTTACTCTGACACAAGGCTACAATTTTTGAGCACTTGGTGAGAATCAAACTCAGAACAGTTTTAGTGATCTACAAGACTTTGAATAACAATTTTCCTGTGTTAAAGTGCTCAAATAGTTTGACTCAAGGCCACAAGTGTTGAGCATCCAATTAGGACCAAATTTACTATACTATATTTAATACAGAACTAGCTTGCTAATTGTATCTCTATTGTGAGATGCTCAGTTGAAGTGTTCTGTCGAGGTGGGTGGGAAATAAATAAATCTGTATATTGAATTTTTCTGAAAAAGCTTAATTTGTCATAAAGTTTAATAATGGTTATAAAAAAATTAAACCATCTTATTCTTGTCTAAATAAAGCAGTCAAGTTGAATAAGTACTGAACAATACTAGTTAAAGGAAAAGACCTGTTAGCTAAAAATAGCATTTCTATTTCCAATGTAAGTGATCTCTCTTCTCTCTCCCTCCAGTCTGTCTATCTGACTTGATGATGCTGAATAAGTAGTATCTTCTTAAGGAAGTTGTAATTGTTTCATTATTTAGTTTATTTTTCATCTAATCATAAATCTTTTTATTTGAGTCTAAATTTTTATTTCCCCATGGGTTAAAAATGCAGAATAGCATTTTCAAAAACCTTTCATATAGTTATGTGCTGTTGCAGATGTAGTTTAGATATTCGTTTTTAAATGACAATCTCTTTGGAGAAATTATGTGGGCTAACATAGGCAAGATAAATATACATCATGAACAAATCAGGAACATGACTAATGATGTAATTTTTTATCGTTTTGAAGATTGCATGTATATTTTGGTCTGCAACTATTATAATGCTATTTTGGATTCTAATGAAATATCTTCAAATATAGAATCAAAATGCTGTGTGTTTTGTTAGAGGCATAACTCCTAGATGGGAGATATTAGAAACATGAAACATTGATTTAAAAATTCCTGAGTATATATAAAGGTATTTTGTTTTCTTTTCTTAGAATTTGGTTTTTAGACAAACGGTCAACACTTTATGCACAATTAAGGTTCTTTAAACAATTCTTTCTGAAATGTGTGAATTGTTCTATTAAATTGCTCAACTGTTAATTTTTGTTACATTTAACAAGGAGTTCTAGTCAATATATCAGTTATTTATATTCCAAAATATTTTGCTGTTTAAGAATGATTATGGTACTTTTGATAAACAATTACATATATGTATTTTATTCAACTTGAAGGAACATATGATCAAGTTCAAATTAATATGGAGTATGAAATGAATTTTTATACTAAACACAATTTGAATATTTACATTGTCAGATAATTATTATTCTAATTAGTAATATATTTGCACTTAATAATATTATAGTAATATTATTAGTAATATTAGGATCTTTGTTATAAAGAAAGCAATTGTTGTAAATATCATTTAGTTTATTTGTTTACTGTTCAGATTTATTAGAACAAATTGTTTTTCTGAAATCTTGTTTTCAACTATTAATATATATAATTATATATATATATATATATATATAAAATAAAGAGCAGAAACTGACTTGAAATATTTTCAAAGTATATTTATAAAATGTATGTGTAGGAAGTGACCTGATTTTGGAAATAAGGTCATGAAACTTGATCTACTTTGCACTCACTCTTTGATAAGAAGTAAAAAATTTAATAAGTGTTTTTAAAATCAGTAAGATATTAGCAATTTAAAAAAAATGTTATTTTTTTTTTATTTTGGCTTCCATATTTATTTTGGAATTTTTTTTGTTTATTTTCCTGTTATAAAAATAATTATTAAATTTTTTTTTTAGCAGTATTGAACAATTTCCATATAGAAAAATAATTTGACAACTTTTTGATATTGGCATTTACTTGATGTGAAAGAGCATTTTACAAAAGTAATATTTTCAGCATAGATGATAATTATCATTATAAAAGTATATTATTACATGTTTCCATCAAATGTCAGTGTGTTGTTGGAAATCAAATGACAGAAAATCTTATTTTATTGAGCCCTTTGGAACTAACTCACAAAACATTGAGTTTCCCTCCTTGAGTAAACTCATTTTCAGTGTATTATTTAAAACATAATTTATTTTGTTTTCTCACTGAGGGTAATGTTATTGTATAGAAATATCTTAATAATAGTCACCACCTTTCTTGTGAGTTTTTCTCAATTGGGTTTATTAGCTGAAAATTACAAATGTTTTCTTTCTGTATTTATTAACATTGTATTTACTTGTAATTCAAACCAATTGTAAATAAAACACTTAATTAAAAGTTAATATTGTAAAACATCATTTTCAATATGATAAAATTAAAACCTAGGCAATTTGTATATTGATTTATAAATGCACTTTTTTTTCTTCTCAGCTAGAATTGATATTTTTTCTTTTTACTGTAAGCAGTTTGAAATTACTGTTTCTCTTGTGTAAATTTTATTTTTAATTTGTTTTATGTTGATCTTCAATAACTCATTGCCTGCTTTATCTATTTACAGCAACAGTCACCTGGGCTTATGCAATTTAGTGTTAGACATTGTGAATTGCTTGTCTCTAGAAACCACCTTTTTAATTGGATTTTACCTGAGTGCATCTACGTTCATTGGAGGGCCTTGGCAACATAGTGGTAAGCAAAAACGCTTTCATTCATTTTCTGTTTGAGAATCACAAATGCAAAACTTACACAAACACCTTCCTTTCTGTTTTGTTCACATGTTCCTAAAAACAGCAAATCATTGTTTGCTTGACAAAATAGTGTGCACTTTGATGTTATTGCCCTATCCCTCATATGTTTTTATATATATATATATATATATATATATATATATATGATACAAACACTTTTTTCATAAGTAACTGACATTTAACAAAGATTAAGGAAATAATACTTTTTAAAAATTTGTTATTTTCTATGGTAGAATAAACTATTTTTATTTGAGACAAAATTCAATAAATTTTACAAAATGTCAGTTTTACTCTGAATTTAAAAATAAAGAGAATTATGGAAGCTATGCTTGTCTACAATTTAGAAATGTATTAAGATTTTTATGGGCTTTGAGACAAGTTGAGCCAATTTTTCACCCAAATATTTAAAAGTTAGATGTAAAGGATGTTTTTCATTTTGGGTGAGTGTCACAAATGTGGCTTTGTTTTTTGCACACATGTTGAGCCAAATAGGAAAAGGAAAGATTTAACAATAAAAATTTAACTATTTATTTACTTCCAAACTTGAGTGTTGAATGTTTGACGACTAAACTTACTCTCCCACCAGAAACATAATCTGGTGAAAAACAAGGGCTGTTAAAAGGGTACATGAACTCCTCAGTCAGCGGCTATCCACCCCAACTATGGGTTAAATAGCCTCACCAACCTGCAATTTGTCAAGTGTGGTGAGTATGGCTACACTCCTGAAGACATGGTCATTCAGAGACAACAACAAAAAAATAGGTATTTTTTCAAAGTACAATCAAATTACTGTGTTAAAAACATAATAAATCATATTCTTCTTTTTTAGCTCTTATGATTATTGTAGGAATGAATTCTATTTATAATTCTTTCTGTGTTTCTGACAATGTAAAGCAAAAAAGGAACAAATTTTTTTTAATGTTTTTTAGGCTTTGTGAAAATGAAAGAAAAAGTAGTTGATGGCGTACAAAACTTACTTCCCCTCCAAGAAATGACTAAAAATATTTCACAATTCTTGTGTGAAATGGTGTTATAGTAAAACTGTTTTTGTTTTCACTTGTAACTTACAGCAATATGACGATGATAATGATTATGAAACATTTTTCCTCATGTCCAAATTGCAAATTTTATCTTTTTTTTCCTGTTCTTTTGTAGCTACGGATTTCAATAACATTAAATGGTTATGTAAAAGATATTTTTAAACGTATTCTGCTGAAATGCTAAAATTTTGAAAATGATGAGATATTGTTAACATGCGTGCATAAGAACTTTAAACAAATTTTTAACTTGACAAAATGATTGCTTCTCTTTGTGATCCAAATGTTGATTTTAATATAAAGAGTGAACTTTTTATGCAAATAGATTTCTTTTTAGCAACTATTTCATTAAATGACCTCTCACTTCTCTGATTCAGTAAGGTGACTGATCAGTCTTGTTCACTCTTGTTCAGTATAAAACTTTTGTTCCCATATTTTATTTTTTATCATCCTTGCCTTCAGAAGCAAGAGGAAAATAATACTTGGCTCTTAATGACCCATGTCGTTATTTATTACCTAAATTTAAAAAAAAATCTTTTGTTCAAGAAACCGTTTCCTTTTTTTATAGTTTTGTTTTAGGAAAGGAAAATAATGGAACCTTTTAGAAAAGAAATAATACATTTTTACTGTAAATAAATTGAGTTGACATGAAACCAATTTCTAATCAGTTTATACAATGAGGGTCATGTTGAGTTAAACTTTCCGAGTTGAAAGCTTTAATTTTTTATTTTTTTAGTTTACACTAATTTACTTTAAATAAAAAAAAAGAAATTTAATGTCACTTTTTATCTTTGAAAGTAAACAAATATTTAGCCTCTGTAAAAACAATATATTTTTTATTATTCTTTTGCATTCATTCATTTGAAGTCATGTCTATATTCAAAGCTTTTTTTGTTATACATTAAAAGGAAAACAAATGAGAGATTTGGAATCTTAGAAATTAGCACACTAGGTCATTGTTTACTTGTGATGTTATGGGTTAAGTTAACCTCTATTAACCTTTTCAAAGCTCATAACCTGACAGCAGAATAAAATGTTTTATGAAGGAGAAATTTCTGAATTTTTGTAAAATAATGGCTGAAAAAAAATTTTCAACACATCTTAGTATTGATAATATATATTAAAATAAATAAATAATGAATATATATTGAATGAAATGAGATTATTATTAAAACTACAAGGACGGTAGTTCCAAAAGAAGTTTATGGTCAAATTAAACTAAAAACATTGGTTCTCATTCAATCATTAGAGTTACGCAGTGTCGAGCTAGGTCAGTACTTAGGGGACTGCTTGGAAACTTCAGGTACTATAAGCAACCTTCTACAATCTGAAAAATGATTTGGATTTAAATAACCTACAAAGGTTTAATAAGCCATAAAAAACAAATGAATGAATCAAAAGAACTTTGTGAAAAGAACTGAAACCATATGCATTACTAAAATCAGCTGTAAATCTGTATCAAGTACTGGAATATTGAGATTTGCTGTCACTTGTTATCTAGAAAAAACCTGAGAGGAGTAGGAAAACTCGATGAATTAAAAAAATAAAAAAATATGAAATTTTTTTTTTTTTTTTTTTTCTCCAGGGCAGTCTATTTATTTATTTCATCTGCAGATAAAGACTCTAGAACAAAAAAAGCATCTCTTCCATACAAAGATTGGAACAAACTCTGATAAACTAATTCTGTGCACAAACCTCTGTATGTATATAGTTTTACTGTTGAAATAGCTAAATATAACCGAACTGAAAGTTCTATTTTAATAGCTTCTTTTTCATCTTGCTTTCCTATCACCTATGATGTTCAAAAGTTTAAATGTATCAATTTGCATCTTCTGCCTGACAAAAACCTGTTCTTTTATTGTCTTTTCTCCTCACTAATGATATTTTCTTTCTCCCCTCCCCACTGTTAGTAACCCTGTATGTCTTAGTGGCATTATTGCCTTGCTTGGGGAGAAATGATTAAAAAAATATATGGCACGGTATGCTTTAGACTACTCCGCCACAGAAAGCTTTCACAGCCCAGCAAGATTCAGTTAATTTTAAAAAAAAATGTGCACCTCTCTTTTGCATATCTTAAAGTACATATAGGGGTTTCTCTTATTAGTTGGGTGCAGGTTTGAAGCCTGCTGAAAAGCACATTTTCTTTATTAAGATTCTTGAGTGCACAGGCTGGTTGACATATTTAAAAAACAAGGATCTCTACTCAAATACATGTATCCAATAAATATAACATTCAAAGTAATATGAATTAATATCAGATTATAAATAAAAGCCTTAGATTCTAAAAAATCCCTTAGAAATTCGTTTGTTTCATTTAGAAAAATAATGTAAGCAGGTATGGGCTTCAATGAATCCATAAGTGAAATATACATTCCTGAAAAGGGAATTGAAACTTGCTGGGCAATATATATATATATATATATATATATATATATATATATATATATATATATATATATATATATATATATATATATACACACACACACACACACACACGGTGTCCCTAAAGTTTGTGTGCACTTTAAAAAATTTATAACTTTATTTGTATAGAAATATAATATATTTGCGATAGAAATAATTTGTAAAAAGGATTAGAAAGAAGTAAATCTATATTTTTTAAGATTTTATTGAAATTTTATTTAAGTTTCCACATGTCCTCCATCATTAGCAATACAAAGGGTAATACGATTTTGCAGTTCACGGAAAACATTTGCCAACTGGTTTACAGTAATGCCTGAAATCACATTAGTTATTTTAGCTATACTTAAAACTAGGTACATTAAACTTTATGACATTTTTTACAGATTATTTCTATCGCAAATACAAATAAAGTTATACATTTTTTAAAGTGCACATGAACTTTATGGACACCCTGTGTGTGTGTGTGTGCATGTATGTTCCATCTTCTTTTAGGATAAAGGTGATCATGGCTCTCCACAGATAGCTTTTATTACCTGTAAAAAATGCTATGACTTTTTGGGAAAGATAGTGGACATGTTTCCCATTGTCTTCTCAAGGGTTTTTATTAATTCAGAATTGTCCTCCCAGACTGGCTGCCACATAAGACTCGAAAGCCCAGTCTACTCTGCTATTTAATTCATAGTTGGAGAAAGAAGATATGGATTCATGCCTTTCCCGAGAGTATTATAGTGTGATAATGAACACAACTGACTAGGGTGGAACTTGAATTATGCCTGCTGATTCCAATTTCTGCACTGTTAAGTATTATGCTACCCAAACACCAGAGTTTTATTTTTATTTATATATATATATATATTAGACAAAGATAATCCCAATTTCTTCATCAATAAAATGATTGATTGATAACCATATTTATTTGCATAAGACAATTTTTATTGGAATCATAAGCGAAAATTTGTTTGGGTTATATTAAACAAAGGTGTTATATTTTGATAATTTTGTTGCTAGGGGTCATCACCTGAATTGACTGGTGATTTTTCTTGCAGACAGCATCTACCTCTTGTACATATGGTGCTACAGTCAGGAAAGACCACAATATTTTCAAAATAGTTGGAGGGATTGCCTAACTTCAAGGTTTTTACTGTAAAAAAAAACAAAAAAGTTATAAAGAAATCAACTAAGTTTGGTCATGAGAGCAAATGACAGAATAACATAAAGAGGAAAAATTGAACTATAAATGAGGCTTTTGATGAATTTGGTCACATGAGTATTTTGTTCAAAAGAGTAGAAAATGTAAAAATAGATACAGTTTTCAATATCATTTTTAATAAATTTGTTTTTAGTTTCTATTTTGAGAGAGGGGAGAACTTTTTTAAAAAATAAGTTTATAACATATACAGTAGAGTGTTGTCTGTCATATAGTATTTTAATATTGAGAATATACTTTGACTTGAGTTCATAGCAAGAAAACTAACTTCCACACATGTGTCTGCATGTGTTACATGAGATGACTATTTTTAAAAGTTTAATTTAAGCATCAATCTGTATTCTACTTCATAGTGACGCTATATTGAGCACTAAAGAAGGAACATAAACTGTATTTATTTTTATATTGCAAATATTAGTTTCAGGGTTTGGTTATTTTAATCTTCATTCTAAACACCTGTCTTGACATTCAGTATGGCCTAATCCATAATAACATTAGTGTAATAAAAAACAATGTAGTTATTTTGACGCAGTTTCAGCTTTTCTTACAAAAACTACTACTCTTTCTTGTCTTGCTCATGAAAATATTTACCAATCAGTCTAAAGATATGGAGGCTATTAATAAATTGCTGTTAAGTTAGTGAGTTAAACAAATATAAAAAAAAAATGTTTATTTTGTTATATATAATAAGTACCCAAAACAGCAAAACAGGTATTCTTCCCACCCAGCTTTGTCACTTTTTTTTTCTCTAATGATTGAAAGAAATCAGAAGAAAGTGAAAAAAATAACTTTTAGCATGTTTTGCATCGAGCCATGATTTGGATAGTGTGCACCTCCCAGACACTGAGAATACCATACAACTTTCTTGTGATCTATATTCAGAATATAGGTGCCATAATATTAAAAGGAAAAAATGGGTTTAGGACAGATTTGCAGGATGTTTTGAGTGCTGATAAAAAGAAGAAAAAAACTCTATAAATAGAAAAATGTGTGAGACAAAATTAGGAAGCCTACTACAATATTTCAAGCCTTTTCAAGTAGATGATGAACCTCAACCTTTGACATAGAAGCAAACAATAATAAATTGTTTTGGAGGATCTGGGAACATTGAAAAAATTTCCTTTGTAAATTAATGATAATTGCTTTTTAGCTTTATGCTGTTTCCATTTATGAAATGTTTCACAGGCATGTTCCGCTTACAAGGAGATGGCAGGGAAGGGGACCGCTATTTGTTTATCTCTATTAGTTGCAGGGGCGCACAACAAGTTACCGTTCAAATGTTTGACAAACTTACTGCATGAGATGACTTCTTCAAAGAAAGAAAAAATTGATAGACAATGAACGTCTTTATTTCCGAGTGGAGTAGTTTCAAGAGATGTACAAAATGTTCTGTGAGACATGGGAAACCCAAGGTAACTCGACAGATGAACAGATTATTTTAACTTTTACGTAACACCTCATGTTTATATGCCTATATGCTATAGCACCATTGTTATTTCATTGATTTGATATTTTGCAATGTCTATTATTAGTTTCCCTGCAGAAAAAGGATTCTATTTGAGGCTAATGTTTTGTGCTTATTTATACTTATATATAGCAACATTAAATCTGACAAACTCTTTGTGAGACTAAATTTTTATAAAAATTGCCTCTTTATCTGTTGGATACTCTTTTTTCTTTCTCTGATAATTGAAATACTGCAAGCTTCCTCAACATGTAAGAAGACAATTCACAGCCTCTCTTGGTAGGATATTCCATAACACTTTTAGTTCTAAAATTTGGACTTGTGATAATTTCAAGTGTCAGCAGTGATAGCATTGACTTAGAAGTATAGGTTAATGCTTAGAGCTTTGAACAGTCATCCAAGAGAACTAAGATTTTTACATTGCCTTTGTCTGGTGCAAAGTTTCCCAAACCTTTTCAACCATAAACCTCTTCATGGAATCTTTGGTCTATCTGTTATCAACTCCTTCTCATCAGGCATATACAAAAAATATCACTAGTTTTTTTATTTAAGAGAAATTGCTTTGTACTTTTCTTTCAATTGTTGTTGTTGATTTTTTTTTTTTTTTTTTTTTTTTTTTTTTTTTTTTGAGAAGATTCATTTTAGCTTTGCGTTTTGTTCTGTTTTCAATTTAATTTTCTTCCTCTACAAGACATGTTTATACAAATATCAATAATGAGGAAAACTTTACAAATCATGTAGGTAATAATACATTCAAAATAGATTTTTGTTTTTATTTTATTTGTTCACATCATTAATGGGAAAGATGTGTTTGAGCAGTGGCAAGGGCATTGGTATTTGGTTGGCAATTGGTAAGTTTTAGTTGTAAGTCACCACAATTTATTTTTTGACCTTCCAGGCATTTATTGACCTCTTTCTTGGATAGTCCTACTTTGGGAACTCCCTGGTCTAGTGAATGTTACTTTTTACTATAAGCAAGTGCTAAACAGTTTTGTGCTTGATCAAGAATGGATTTTTTTAAAAATTCCGATGTCTGATTATTTGATCAGCACTTCCTTGTACACATTGATTGAAAATAGGAATTCTTTTCATCAGGAATTTATCTGTTTTGTGCATAGAGAGAAACTGATCAAATCTCATTCAAAAATTCATTCTACAATTTTATTGATAAAAATCAATAAAACATCTGACAAAATTAGCAATGTTATATAAAAACCTAGTAAATTAACAATCATAATGAAACCAGTGATTAGCAAAAATACCTTTTAATTAAAAGTCAAAACAGTTATTTTGATTGTAACTATCTGATCATTTCTTTTGTTTTTCTGACATATCCACCATTGTTTCTAGTGTCAACTAATTGTATAGAAATTCACATGTTTTAATGATAATTATTATCACACAATTTCTTTGTTATTTATTAATTTTGAGAAGTTTCTTACTTTCTTACACAAAAATAATTTTATTAACATGTTTGAGAAAATATTGATTTCAATTTGGATAAATAGCCTTTTCTCTCTGAAGTCAGTTTAGTACTTGTAAAATTTGCAACAATCAGTATAGAAGTGTGTTTTGAGTTTAATTTTGTTGCAAAAAATAGCAGATAAATAACTAAGGATGTACAGTTGTAACAAAGTTGAGGATACTGATTATAAATATTTTCTGGTCAAAGAAAATTTATTTCAAACTTTAGTAATGATTGGTTATTCTTATTAGTCACTATTGTAACATTTATAATGTTCTTGTAATAATGTCTATCCTCCTTGAGTGTTAACACAGGCCTGTACTCTTACCTGCATACAGAAATAAGTTTGTTACAAAGTCGAGGATACTGATTATAAAAGATTTTTTGCAAAGGAAAATCTATTTCAAACTATGGTAACAATTGGTTATTCTTATTAGTCACTATTGTAAAATTGATAGTCTAATTGTATTAATATTCACTGATGGAAAATGATCATAAAAACAAATCAGTATGTGTACAGGTTCCAAAACAATAAGACCTCATATTAATACATTGTCTATCCTCTTTGGGTGTTAACACAAGCTTGTACTGTCACATGCATACTATCACTGAGATAGCAAATACCATCTGATATATAATTCCTTGCCTCTTGCATCTCTTGATTCAATACAGCAAGAATTGTGATTTAACTGAATGAGTCAGTCATTGTTCCATACATGTTCAATATGGGAGAGGTCAGGTGAATATGCTGACCAGAGAAGTTGTCTAACATCATGCAGAGCGTGTGTAGCACAGTTGAAAAAGTATATCAACTTCTTGTTAAAGGAATGGCATTCTAGAAGATGTTACTTCCCAATGTTTACATAATACACAAAAATGACTATCACTTGTATGAAGGCAGAACATGTACTCATCACTGAACACGACAAAACACCGTTCATTCTTCCAGTTGACCCTCTGGAGACATATACAATGGTCATGTGGCATAAGTGGAAGTCTGACTAGAGGTAGACATATTCATTATTCTGCTGCATGATTCTTGATATTCTTAGGGTCACATCTGCAGTGGATGTTGTGCTGTCTGCCACTGTTGCTTTATAATGTGTTAATTTTGACAAGCATTTGTACTATATGGCCATTCAGGACTGTTCATTTAATTGATGTTGCTAACATCAAAGCTACACTCAAATGTCAGGTCCAATTCTCCAAAGTGACCAGTTAGCCTCTTGAGGGCTCATAATCTGACCTCTTCTCAAATGGCTCTGTGGCTTTACATCTGCTTGCACTGTACTCTTTCACCACCCTTAACATTATTACAGCATGCATTACCATCTAAAACTGAGACATAGGCAGTGCAATGGTTTCTTAGAAGATGGTTGGAGAACCTTTTAATATCTCTTACTCCTAAGCATGCTCATACTGTATCTAAGTCAAAACAGACATCATACATTTTATTTACTATAAAGGTATATATCATTAACAGTATTAATATCTCTATATCAACAAATGAAGATAATTCATGAGAATGTTAGAGAAAAATAAACAATTTCTTATTTGAGGCGTTATGATTATACACTGATTTATCTGAGCTGGTTTTCTTGCTACTAAGTCACAATGTTTCAGCAATTATGAAAAACAATTAACCAATAATATGTAATATCCTTTTTCATGGACAGTAGACTTAGCAATATATATCCTAGTGGATTAGATCTAAAGTTTGATTTGAAATTCTTGGGATGCTACCAAATATTGCAGGCACCTGAAGAAGGCTGGCAGTGCAATGGCTTAAATATGCCACATGTTTGATTGAGGACTCCGCCAACTTGGGCTGCTATAACCCTCTGTAATTGATGTGCTGGACAAACTCTGCCTTTCTTACAATATGGAACTGCTTAGAATGTTTCTTTTTTTTGACCACAGATGATACATCCTTGCCAGAGGCTGCAGATCATTCATGATCTTGAACATAAAGGACCTAGCCACTTTAAAGGAGCTGGTTATCTCTGAGTTGCTGTGATTGGCAGCTTGTGTCATGAGCATAGCATACCTTTTCATTGCCTCTGTCAGATTGGAAGCTGCCATGTTAAATGATCTTAATATATTTGAAAGAGAAATGTTAAAATTTGGCATATGATGTATAACATTACATGAGGTTGTTTGATGGCTTGCTAAAGATGTTTTCTGTATAGATATAAATAATTGTTATTCTGGCTCATAAGCTCAATACAGTACAAAGCCACAAATCTGAGCCAACTAGTGAGGCTTAGTATCACTTCAGTAGTAATAACCTAAAGAACTAGTTTACAAAACTTTTTTCCATTGTGAAACAATCTTCCTGAGTAATGGTAATATCAACCATTTTCTTATGAGCAAATATTCAGTGTTAATTGACTAGTGCAGTTCAATTTCCTCATCTCCTATACTAAATTTAATATAACTGATCTATGCACTGAGGTATTTGAAGTGTTTGGTATATACTAATTCCACATCCTGTATTTTTTTGATAGATTCATATTATGTGCTACCACTGCTTTCATTCCAATTTAGATCATAGTTTGTTTTGGAATGGTTTATCTTGAATCCTTTTTCTTGGAACACTTGATAGGTATTAATTTTTTTTTGTTCAAGATGATTCTTATCCTAACTATGTATACCTGTGTCATTGGCATATCCTTCTTCATTATCAGTACACTAGCCTCAGGTGGGAAAGCATGACCATTGTCATCTATATTCATTTAGGATGTGGTATGGAATGCTTAAATGATAAGTGCCCATCTCTTCACATCTGTGCTTGTAAATGCACAGAGTATAGTCTAAGAAAAGATTAAATGAACTGGGACTCTCATTTCCTCTTTGTTGTGACCCATGGGGTTGTTGTGCCAGTAAAGTAACCTGTCTAAATCTATATCCTCTTTGTTGTCCTCCTGATGAGGTTAGAAATGTTTCTATATTGGGATCCTTGCTCGACACTGATATAATTTCTAATAGATCAATGTATTCAGTGGAGTTGGAGCATGGAAAATGGTTTCTAATGGATGAGAAGTCTATTGATGTGGTCATATTCTGCCCTGAGGTCACCTGCTTACACCAACCTCATTCAATAGGCCTCTAGAATGGCTCTTGGACCTTGTTTTAGGTAACCATTTAGTTAAAAAAAAGTTTAACTCATGACCATGAGTGTGAGATACCTATTAGGATTGAACTTGCTCACTGTAAGACAAATTTATCACCTATTGCTTTACAAAGAAACATTCCTTGTTGACATTGAATATGTTTTTTATCCTGCAAGGCTGCAAATATGTAAACCCCACCTCCAGTGCTGATCAAACTTGACATCTCCAAAAATGTGCTTCATCTTGTACAAGGTCACAAGAGTACTACACCTAGTGAAGATCAAACTCGCTTTAGTGGTAATAGTATGCTAAGCAGTATGCTTTAATGGACTGTAAAACTAGCTTGTATTGATAGCTTGATTACTCAATAATAAAGCCATCAGAATCCATTAAACAAACCATCCTGGTATGACGATAAACTACATCCGCATCCTGGGTAAGACAATAAACTATGTCCAACAGCAAGGCCTCTGATCAGGAGGTTTTGAGGAGCGTGGAACCACCTCTTAATTGCTGGTGTTCCCAGGTCCACCCTGACCTGGGGTGGTAGCACCTGTTAGGGCCCCAGTTATGGGCAAATAGTTGGCACTCAAACTTGTATAAAAATAGGTTTTAATACCAGAAATACTTTGTAATAATAAAAAAAATATTACCAGCAATAATTTTTGAAGGAAAAATTATCAGCAATACTTTAAAAAAAAGTACCAGCAATACAAACAGCTATACATTCTTTGAAAGAAATATTACCAGCTATAGATTTCTTCAAGGAAAAATATTCCCAGAAATAGATTTTTGAAGAAAATCATATTACCAGCAATAAAAATTTTGTCAGCATTAAATAACTCGTTGAGGGTGATTTGCTGTAAACCAAACCAAACCATTAAACAAATTAACTAGTATTTCACTCATTTGTACATAGATCTTTAATACATTTTTTCTATAAGATATTAAAATTTAATTTGTATTAATGATAAAACTGCCATTGCTAATCACATAATCAAATAAATATATTAGTAATTTTTGGATTAGTATTTCTTTAATTTTAATTTCATTTGCTTTTTAGCATAACTCACAGACCATCTATTTAGGCTATCAGTAAAAACAGTGTGAATCAGAAATAAACAATAAGCTCCCAATAAAACTGTAAAATATATCATTTTATTTTATCCTCAAGAAGCCTTTCTTGCAAAGACACCTTCATTACTGATTAGGCTACAATTTCAACTAATTACAGAAGCTCAAATCTATCCACATAGCTACTATTCTTTATTTTTCCTAAATATCCAATTCACTGGTATATTTCATGTTTGTTTACATGCATTGGTATATATTAACTATAATATTATGTTGAATTTATTATTAGATAAAGCATTGTCAGTTATTAACTTTCAACTTGTATTTCTAGTTAGAAATTAATGACAGTGCTTCATCTGATAATTCAAGATATTACAAAGAGATTGACTTTGCCTGAAACTTGTGATGAATCAATAGACTCCATCTATTTTGTCTTCAGCACTAGTCAACTGAAGCTACATCCATGCATTATCATCTGCACATGTATATTGGGGAATATATTGTGTTAAATATTCATTGATTTAATTAATGTTTTATTCATTAATTTCTTGTTAGGTTGTGTTATGGCCAAAAAAATGATCTTCTAAAGAAAGTTGCATGTTCCAATTGAATTAAAACACATATCTCTGAGTTAAATAATAAAACAAAATGTTTGTGGGTGGGGTGCACCCAATAAAGAGTTGTTGTTTTTTTTTGTTTTTTTTGCTTTCAGTCACTCAGCACGTAATCCCATGGCCTCAAATCCAAGGCTGGAGAATTTTTTTTTAAACTTAAAATATAAATAAGTATGGTAGAAAGGTAGTTTTGCAACATTATTTAAAATCTCAACTAGTCTAAAGTTATTCTAAAAGTTGTCTCAGCTAATACCTTCAATCTTCCTCCTGTTGTCTGAAATAGGTCATTATCATTATTTCATTAATTGTTCAGAATAATATTCTTGCCATTGTAGCATTTTATTACAGTGCTTCTTGTTTCTTTGGCTAAAGATGGGATCATAAAAATTATAGTGATGAAACCAACAAATGATTCATTTTAAAATTTGTTGATTTATTTAAAACTTTTAGACAATGTTAAGAAGGCTGAAAATTCACAATAATAAAACCAACAAAGATGAGGATATAACTTCTTGAGGAATAATGATGACTTTGCAGAAAGTTTTATCAGTCTGTTATTTTACCAGATGATGTTGTTTTGGATTGGACATCTCTTAATTTGAACTTAGCTAGAATATTTCATCCTAATGTCTAATTTCTTTTGTTTTCTGATTATTTTGTTCTTTTGTAATGAATTGAACTTAGCAGATGTAATGATCCTAATATTCTTCTGTGATACACAACAAGGATTTCATAAATAAAATCATGGGCTTTTACATTTTCTGTAGTTGAATTCTGTAGCAAAGTTATTTACTGATTCTTTCATGAAATATGAATGTTAAACAAATTCTTTAAATGAGTTTTGTGCTCACATTAAATTTATAATACTGACATCTTGAGTTTGATCTCAAGCCAGAAAGGATGGATTAACAGAGACCACATTATTAAAATTTGAAAAGTGAGGTAAGTATTTAAGTTATAAGTTAACAGAAATTGCATATGAAGTAGAGCTTGTGATAGAATGAAAAAATTGACTGCGGCCTTAAGCTATTTGACTAGAGATTTTATAATTTTTGAGGACTTATATCCATTGAAAATTTTCATTAAATGATAGCAATTGTTTTGTTAGATTTCATAACATATTTCTTTTTATATTAATGTTTCTCGCTTATGACACACTAAAATAAAAGAATTGCTCCATGTACTCTTGAATGAAAAATCTAATTGCCTGATCTTTTTGATGGAATGTTTCAAAGCTTTTGTTACTGTACCATTTGTAGGTACAAAGTGGTTGACAAAACTGTATATATACTTTTTATTAAATAAACTTTACAAAAATAAACTGTTTCTACTCTGATTTATTCAATAAAGAAATATAACTGACTTTGAACAACTGGGCCATGGATAGGTTCCTGCAATCTGAGAGGTTTAAAGTCCAGTTCTAATTAAAATTCTGCTGCTTAAGAGTGGAAACACTGTTCTACAACATTCAACAATTTTTTTGAAGTTACTGATGAATGCCCTCTCACATGCATATTATCTTTCAAATCCAAATCCAGGGCCTTCTCACTCCTGTTGGAGGAACCCCTCCCTGACTGACCTTGTCTTCAGGAGTGTAGCCATACTCACAACACTTGGACAATTGTATTGGTGAGGCTATTTAATCTATGGTTGGAAGTTTTGAATTCATAGTTGTATTTCTCTTAGACCAGTTGCCACCCAAGGCTGTCAGACCCAGTCTTTCCTGCTATTTATTCATAGCTGGAGGGATAGAGATGGATTCATACCTTTTACAGAAGTATTTGTACATAAGTGAATATAAAAAATTCAACTGGAATTCAAACTTGGCTCTCTGATTTCTCAGCCTGAGCTGCTATTTATTACTTCATCATGCTTCCTATCTTACAGGTAATTAATTACATTATTCTTTCATTATATTTCTGATTATGAAACTTATAATGTAGTATATCCTTTGCAGAATTGGTTTGTAATGCCTAAAAATGAGATGCATACAAGGCATTAGCAACCTTTCAACAACAGTCGAGGGAGTCATTGAATGAATATCTGCAGGTACTAAAGCATCTGAGTGGAGACTGTAATTACAGGGCTGTCAGTACTGAAAAAATGTAAGTCTATATATGATGCTTTTATAAGTGAACTAATATCTAATACCATCTGTCAGGTATTGTTGAAAGCAAAACACTTGATTTTGCAACTTTCAATCCTGCAAGAGCTCTGGAATGGATTCAGTATTATACTCTGCACTGCAACCAAACTTTTGTGTAGCAGAAGCAGCAGCAGTTTCTTCAAGTTATAATACAGAAACACATTCATGACTAGTAGTGACAGATCATCTGAAAACCAAACATCAGCTGCTGTTTCTTTTGTGGGTATAATTGTCGCGTTCACCAGAACCATCCAGCAGAAGAAGTTACATATAACAGATGTGGCAAAAGGTGTCATTTTGCACAGGTATGTCATTCAGTTAGGCCTGGAACATTCATTGTACTTCAGTCTCCAACTCTTGCTGTGATAGCAGCTACTTCAAATTTCACCTACTGTTATAAGTTGAATTGAATAAAATCAAGAGTCAGAGCTCTGATGGACATGGATAATACTAAGAGCTTTCTTTGCAAATCACTTGTTACATTTGCACACATATATCCAGGCTCTAACACTTTATCAATGGCATCAACTTCTAGCTACTAAGTTGAGAAAACATCACTATTATTCTCAGAGGATGCTATGCTGTTTGATTTGTGTACTAGATCATTCCACAGGACTTTATGAATCAACATTTGTACAAATTTAGGTAGGATGAAAGCTCCATTAAATGTGTGTGTGTGTGGATTGGCTCCTTTTCTGTTTGTCTCACTTGCTAATCTCATCAATAATTGCAGCTACTAAGTCAAGCAAATATAGTACTCCAGATAAGTACTTGATTGTAACTGAAGTGAAGAGGCAACTTGCAGAAGGAATAATTGAGCCAAGCATTCCATCTTGACAATTTCAAGCTGTAATAACTTCTATAGAGCTGCATGCGAAAATGAATAGTAGTCAGTTACTATCAGGCTGAACTGTTTCATACTGTTAAACTCTTAGCACCTACTAAGGTTTGATGAACTGATGAACTTTGTGGCACAATATCAATTCTTAAATACAACTGACTTCAAATCTGCCTATTATTAAGTTCCAATATTTGATAAAAAGAAGGCTTTTGAAGCCTGTAGTCATCGACACCAATTTTGCCAGGTTCCATTTAGAGTAACCAATGGAGTTGGCTGCTTTCATTGCATCATCGACAAATTCATTGTTAACATTTCTCTTTCTGATATATTTGTTTATCTGAATAGCAACTTTTTGTGGAAAAAAAGCAAGAAAGATTATGACGTGAACTCCAGAAGATTTATTGAAGCTGCTCAAAAGTTCAACTTGACCTCCAGTCATAAGTGCACATTATCTGTGATTTGCATGGACCACCTAGGTTATACTATTTCTGAGAGTAAACTTGAATCTGATTCTGAAAGATTTCAGCCACTAGAAGAACTTCCTCTTCCTTTGGATATGTATTCACTACACTATACTATAGGTATGTTCTCATATTATTCCCATTGGATTGCCAATTATTCTAAGAAGATTGCTCCTTGCATACAATTTAAGGCATTTACATTAACCAAGATGGCTGAAAAGGTATTCAGATACTTGAAAGCTGAGATAGCAAATGCTATGGCCTATTGTATTGATGAAACAATTCCCTTTGTTGCAGAGACGGCTACATTTGATCACTGCTGCCTTAAATGAAACTGGTAGACCAGTGGCTTTCTTTTCAAGGACATTAAATCCTAGTGAGTAAAAAAAAAAAAAAAAAAAAAAAAAAAAAAATGGAGTCATATACTGTAATGGAGGATCTGCTTACTGATCAGAAATCAGTTGCATTATATTTGCTTCTAAGCAGTTGAGTAAAATTAAGAATAAAATTCAGGATGGAAGATGAAAGAACGTTGATGTCATAACAAGGAGACAATAGTGTCACTCTGAGATTTAACCCCAGCAGTCTGTCTGAAATTCTGGTCTCAGTCCTAACTTCTGACAACCTGAATGCATCCGATAACAATATCACTCATGATGACAATTTCAACCAGAATGAAGTTGAATCTATTGCTACTGTGGACAAATCATTGATTCCTCACACAAGGGATACTGATTGTCATGATAACCAGGTTCCCTTACACTGATCTAAGCATGTACACAAACCACCTATGATTTTAGTGATGTATTGCTATACTTGGTTTATTCTTTTGCAGTTGGGTTTTTTCTTCTTTTTTCATGTCTTAATGATAATTTTATTAAGCAGGGGGAAAGTGTGGTAATTTTGTTGGTGCACTCTCCTGTATTGCAATGATACTTTTGGTTATTCAGTGTGGTATTACAAGCATCATGCCTGACAAGACTCTCCCTCCCTCTTATTCTTTCCTTTCTCTCTCTCTCTCTTTTATATATATATATATATATATATATATATATATATATATATATATATATATATATAGCTGCTTTCTTGTGTGGACAACTTATTTTCTTATTGAAGGACTATCTATAGATTGCTGTCATGTATATTTTTATGTTCTTTGTTTAATAAAATCTACAAAATAAACACTATTTCTTCTATACAATGAGAATAAATGTTACATGGAAATAAGTCACTTTGCTATGGAGAAATAGTTAACTATTATTTGCAGATTGTTATTACTGTAATGATCTTGATTTTCACTACAGTTAACACTTGTAGTTTTGTACTGTTTTAATTTCTGCTTGGTTAAATAGTAGTATTTGGCAACCTCAGTATGGAATTAGTCAGTGAAATGGTTAAATTTGATAAATATCACTTTGGATGCTTCAGCATGTTATTTTAATTTTTGTTTGAAATAAAAAGAACTTTAATTTTTTATTTATTTATTTTTGTTTAGCATTTTCTACCAATATTCTTTTGGCTTTCAAATATCTAGATGAGACTGAAGAATTCAATCTGTTTCAATGTAAAATTTGATGTAATGTTATGCATTTCTGAATTTTCAGTTTTACAGAAAGATAAATGTAACAGATTAGCCTGTTTTAGGGCTGAGATAGTTGCATATTTCCTGCTGGCCAATATACAAGCCTAGTTCAAAGACTGGTATAATGCAATTTACCTGCTATCATTCAACTTTGTACTGTATGAAGTTACGTTTTCTAAATATATATATATATTTAGAAAACATAACTTTTTATATATATATATATATATATATATATATATTTAGAAAACATAACTTTTTATATATATATATATATATATATATTTAGAAAACACAACTTTTTATATATATATATATATATATATATATATATATATTTAGAAAACACAACTTTTTATATATATATATATATATATATTTAGAAAACAACTTTTTATATATATATATATATATATATATTTAGAAAACATAACTTTTTATATATATATATATATATTTAGAAAACATAACTTTTTATATATATATATATATATATATTTAGAAAACATAACTTTTTATATATATATATATATATATTTAGAAAACATAACTTTTTATATATATATATATATATATATATATATATTTAGAAAACATAACTTTTTATATATATATATATATATATATTTAGAAAACATAACTTTTTATATATATATATATATATATATATTTAGAAAACATAACTTTTTATATATATATATATATATATATTTAGAAAACATAACTTTTTATATATATATATATATATTTAGAAAACATAACTTTTTATATATATATATATATATATATATTTAGAAAACATAACTTTTTATATATATATATATATATTTAGAAAACATAACTTTATATATATATATATATTTAGAAAACATAACTTTATATATATATATATATATATATTTAGAAAACATAACTTTATATATATATATATATATTTAGAAAACATAACTTTATATATATATATATATATATATATTTAGAAAACATAACTTTATATATATATATATTTAGAAAACATAACTTTATATATATATATATTTAGAAAACATAACTTTATATATATATATTTAGAAAACATAACTTTATATATATACTTAGAAAACATAACTTTATATATATACTTAGAAAACATAACTTTATATATATATATATGTAATTAGAAAACAACTTTATATATATATATAAAACAACTATATATATATATATATATATATATATATATATAAAACAACTTTATATATATATATATATATATATATATATATTTAGAAAACAACTTTATATATATATATATTTAGAAAACATAACTTTATATATATTTAGAAAACATAACTTTTTATATATATATATATATATATATAAAACAACTTTATATATATATATATTTAGAAAACAACTTTATATATATATATATATATATATATTTAGAAAACATAACTTTATATATATTTAGAAAACATAACTTTATATATATTTAGAAAACATAACTTTATATATAAGAAAACATAACTTTATATATATATTTAGAAAACATAACTTTTTATATATATATATATATATATATTTAGAAAACAACTTTATATATATATATTTAGAAAACAACTTTATATATATATATTTAGAAAATAACTTTATATATATATATTTAGAAAACAACTTTATATATATATATATATATATATATATATATTTAGAAAACAACTTTATATATATATATATATATATATATATATATATATTTAGAAAACATAACTTTATATATATATATATATATATATATTTAGAAAATAACTTTATATATATATATATTTAGAAAATAACTTTATATATATATATATATTTAGAAAACAACTTTATATATATATATATATTTAGAAAACATAACTTTATATATATATATACATATATATATTTAGAAAACATAACTTTATATATATATATACATATATATATTTAGAAAACATAACTTTATATATATACATATATATATATATTTAGAAAACAACTTTATATATATATATATATATATATATATATATATTTAGAAAACAACTTTATATATATATATATATATATATATATATATATTTAGAAAACAACTTTATATATATATATATATATATATATATATATATATTTAGAAAACATAACTTTATATATATATATATATATATATATATTTAGAAAACATAACTATATATATATATATATTTAGAAAACATAACTTTATATATATATATATATATATATATATTTAGAAAACATAACTATATATATATATATATATTTAGAAAACATAACTTTATATATATATATATATTTAGAAAACATAACTTTATATATATATATATATATATTTAGAAAACATAACTTTATATATATATATATATATTTAGAAAACATAACTTTATATATATATATATATATTTAGAAAACATAACTTTATATATATATATATATATTTAGAAAACATAACTTTATATATATATATTTAGAAAGCATAACTTTATATATATATATACTTAGAAAACATAACTTTATATATATATATATTTAGAAAACAACTATATATATATATATATATTTAGAAAACAACTATATATATATATATATATATATATATATATTTAGAAAACAACTATATATATATATATATTTAGAAAACAACTATATATATATATATATATATATATATATATATTTAGCAAACATAACTTTGTGTGTGTGTGTGTGTGTGTGTGTATGTATGTATGTATGTATATATATATATATATATATATATATATAAAGAAATTAAATTTTGCTTCATATTCATACATATATTTGTGTTTAAGACTAATATTAAAACCCTAAATTATACCCCTGAAAAATATTGGGATTTCTTTATTTCCTTTTAAAGATTTTGTTTCTTAGTCAAATTGACTCAAAGATAGCAGAGCGGAAAAAAAAACAATATGATGAATATAGAGAAAAACTGTATTTCAATGAAGTATTATTGGCAATTTCATCTGAAGAGACATGTCTTGAATTATTTATACTCCTCTTATGGTGCAAGAATGAATACAGTGAGCCTCCACCTATTTGCGTTTCAGCATTCATGGCTTCACACATTTACACGGATTTTTCTTTAGAACATATGTGCCCGTTATTTGCAGAAACCCCGAATATTCACGTGAAGAACATATATGCAAATTATTCACTGAGAACTTACTCAATTTGCATATTTTTTCAATAGAACATATTTAAAATATTCTTGTATTATTTTCCTCTTATTTATAGGTACTTATAAGCACTTTTTTTTGCTGGGGGTTACAAGTATTCGCAGATAGTTCTGGTCCCTAACCCCCGCGAATATGGGGGACTCACTGTATAGGAAGGAATTTGGGTTTTCTTCCTTATATTTGAGAATTCCTCTCTTTAAAGTGAATATAAATGAGGTTTCTACAGTAGTATGCTTTGGGATTGTGTTAGAGGCTAGCAGTTTTCATAATTTCTCATTAAAGAAATCTGTTGCTACAGTTAAGATTAAAGTACTTAGTGAGGAGTTTGGGTTAAAAAGTATGCCACCAATAAGGGGAAGGCTACAAAGCCGTATTCAAGTAATTTCAAGTGTCAGTTTTAACAGTTCAAAGTAATATCATGAAATTTAATAATTGTCCATATCGTGAAAAATGCCAATTAAAGAAGCCCAAGGTATCATCTTGTATGGCAAAAAAAAAAAATGTCTTCAGAGATATCCAGAACAATCTAAGGATCATAACCCAGAATATTTTGGGCAATTTGAATGATTCTGAAATTGAAATATCTTTGGAGATACCCCGGCAAATTTTGCATTAGGCTGAAGAGTGGCCAAGGAAGACTCTAAGGCTTCATGTCAAGCACATAAAAAACTTTTGCTAAATGTTATCTTGCCAAGGATACAGGCCTTTTATCAGTAATTCTTTAGTCAGATTAAATAAACATTAAGATTCTTGAGCATGATAATATAGCTTTTGTTGAGTAAAAAAAGGAGTGAATCTTGCAAACCAAAGACCACTGTCTTCAAAGTTAAGCATGGTGGTGGCAGCATCAGCCAGTGTCACTGATAGCTTTTTAGAATGCATGGGATAAAGAATAAAGAACAGTACATTTACATTTTGGGACCAAAATATCAGTTTTCTAAAAATCTTAGACTGGAAAATCAGTGGATTTTCCTCAAAACAAGTATTAAATTTTGCTAAGTAATGGTTCTTGGACAAGAATGTCAATTTTCTAGAATGGTCAAATCAGAGTCTAGATGTTAATCCAGATGAGAATTTGTAGGGAGAGTTGAAGATATGAGTAATAGCAAAGAAATACTCCAGGTTTAAAAACCAAGAGTTCTTAGCAAAAGAGGAGTAGTGGCAGACTGGCCTAGGTGTCTGCTTGCCTTATGGCTAGCGGGCTCCTTATATCAAATAAAAATGCAATACAAAAACCAACAACTGTTTTACTAATAAAAAGAAATAAGAACTTTATAAAGTCATCTGTACACTACCAGTTACTCGAGTCCAATGTGAGCGGACATTTTCAAAGCTAAAGATCATAAAGTCAAGGTTAAGAAATTTGCTGTCTGAGGAAAATTTGGAATCATACATTTTCTTATCCATTGAAAAGGAATTGTTAGATGAATTGGATGCAGAAGCAATTATTGGCAGATTTGCACAATCAACTAGTGAACAAAGACAATTGTTCTTAATTAGGAACCTTGAAACATTCATTAAAAAAGAGTATACCATGATGAAAAAAAGCCTCAAACTTAAGAAGATAACAAGTGTTTTATCGTTAAAATGTTTATTATTAAGACCAAAGTATTTTTTGATTATTTTATTAAATTTTGTAATCCTTTCCAGCACATTAAAAATTTTGGTTAACAATCTTGTTTTTCTTGTGTCACTGGGCAGGCCAAAGATTACTGTAGGAAATTTAGTATTTTTTGCAATAGAAAACTGCAACAAATTTTTGAAAATTCTTGTAAAAATCAAATGATTGTTGAATTTTAATTAAATTTTCAGGACTTATTCACAAATAAATTATTTTGGAAATTTCTTTTAGGAAATCTTGGTAAAAATATTTTTTACTTATGTCTGTTAACCTCCGCTTACATAATTTCATGAAATTTTGAGAAATTAAAATTCCACCTTCTTCATATTTATATTAGTTAAAAGCAGGACTCCTTGAAGAATTTGATTCACCAATTTATTTTTGTAAAATAGAAACATAATTTACTTAAAACCTGCTCTGAATTGTAAAATAAAAAGATGCAATAAAACTATGTCATTATTTAATTAGGAAAGTTTTTAATTGCTTTTATAAATAAGCTATATTAAGGACACTTGGTTTAAGAAAAAATGTTTTTCCAATGAATAATGAATTTTTCCAAGAATTGTTATCATTTTTTAAAATTTTAAGTAAAATAATTTATTAAGTTTTAAATCTTTTAAAATTTTCTATTAATTTCACTCTTTCAGATGATATATTAAGTAAATTATAAATCTACTAATCATAAATGGAAAAGCTTAGTACAAACCAATATTTTAAAAAGAATTTTTAATTTTTTGTATGTGTATAAATGTACTCATTTTTGTAAGTACAGGCAACTATACACAACCTTATCAGAAAATAAGAGCAATTATAGTAAATTTAAATCTGGAAAGTATCTAAAATTCATTAAAACATTAGATTACAGAGAATATTTTCATAATTTTTTTTTCTTTTCTGAATACTTGAAAATTATATATATGAAAGACACTTATGTTATATTCAATTATTTTTTATGGCTAAAGTCTCTATAGAAGAACATTAGATAAATATCAACTGTTATCAGGCTGTCAAACATATCAACAGCTTAAATAAGCAGCTACTGCTTAAAAAATGCATTTCTGCAATATTTTAAACTTAAATATGTTTCAAATCAGATTAATTATACTTTAAATCAACTAATATTCCTCAAATAAAAAATAGATTTTTTTAATAAAGAAAATTACATTGTGATGAAAAATGACTAAAGATGCTAATCAGCTATTTTAACAAAAAATTAAAAAAAACACCTTCTTGTCAATTTAAATTAGTCTTGAAATTGAGCAAAGTATTTTGCATATTGGAAAAATTAAATTTAATCTATTAGCTTGAAATTAAAATTAAAATAAAAGCTTCAAGAAAGATTTTTCATTTATAAAAATCAATTTTAAACCTTAGGTATTGCGTTTTCTGTGAAGATACCTACTCTTAATATAGTGGACTGCATGCAATGCTCTATTGTGCCTTTGACCTGTCTGTTAATTTACGGTAACTATTTAAAAATATCAACAAATTATTTAAAATTTTTAAAAAAGTAAATAAAAACTTCAATTATAACTACTGCTGGTACACTGTAGTTACAAGGAAATACACATTTTTTTTCCACAGAAATTTTAATTGTACTCTTTTTTTCATATGTATTTTTTGAAAATTTTATTTATTCATTATGAAAATAAAATGATAGCATTTTAATTGTGAGTTTGTTCCACTGTGTTTCTTAGCAACAAATATTTTTAGACCCGTTCTGCTATAGAAGAGGGGTAGGCCAAAATCGCTGCTGAGACTTGTCAGAATCTGACAAATTATGAGAACTGGTTACAGGTTTTTGAAAGCTAGTAAATTATTAAGATATGGCTATGAATTATATTAAATATGTTTTTCTGATCAAATTTATAAATAATATTTAAATGAAATAAAAAATTTTTTCTATATTCTTCATTTATATTATTTTCACTTTTTTTTTTTTTCACTTTTCTTTATATGTCAATTTGGGTCAGAAAACTTTAGTTTTAAAAATTTGCTCATTTTACAGGAGTATAAATAACTTTGAGCTTGACTGTATTTGCTATTTGCAAAGTATTCTGTATATTGAACTTGAATCATAAAAGTTTTGTGATCAAAAGATAGAGCTTAGTCAACTGCATATCTTTTGTTTCAGTTCTGAAGGCTTCTTTCATAAAAGGAATGAGAGAATGAAGGAATAAAAGTAAAGATAGTTAATAAAACATCAGCCTATGTATCATGAGTAAGAAGCAGAAATTAAAATTGAACAGAGTAACAAAGAATAATGGTTCTGCTTTTATTGAATGTCATTTTCTTGCTGTCACTGTCATGGCCACTGCAACTGCAGTAGCTTAATATATGGATAAGAGACAAGGAATCTCTTTAAAAAAAACCCAGAAATTCCCTGAGTTTTCATTTTTAGTCTCTTCCACTTAGGGTTTTCTCTATTTGGATTTTTTAAATTTTAATTTTAATGAATACATACAAATATGTTTATGTATATGTGTATTTGGGAATGACAGTATATGTAAATGAATGACTAAAAATTTAATTAATTATATACACTGTTTTTATATTGATGTGAAGAAGGGTGGTTTTTTTGTGTTTATACATTCATGTTACAAAATATATAGATATATTTATATAAATTTATGCTTGAAAAGACAAGATGTAAAGATGTACTTTTTAATTTTTTTTCTTAAACCAAATTATTTCACACTGTTTGGTAGAGGAGGGGTGTATTCAACAAAAATTGAAAATTGCTTTTTTTCACTGCAAATTATTCATTATATCATATCCAATTATTTTACAAAAAGTTAGAGCTGATTACATATTTCAAGCTTAATTTAGGTTTATATTTTGTAACCATGAGATGAGGTAATATATTCCATAGATTTGTCTTTGGAATATCATTACATTATTGTTACATAATTATAATTATATCATTAAGGTTTTTTTGTCAAAAGCATTTTATTTTTGGTCGTATATTAATTTAAAATATTCCTTTTTATAGGCTTTATTTTTGAAATGGAATAAGATCATTTTAACTTTCAGAATTTCACTATTGCCCATCAAAATGACTGGAAGAAAGTAATGTAAAAAACAATGGAAAAGAGAGGTAACAAAGCATAAACGAAATAACTTCAGTGTGTTCGACTTAGGAAACTTAGCATTGCAACCAAAGTATTCTAAAATAATGCTAATAACAAAGGAGAAAATGAAAAAACCTTACAACAAATCAAATATAGCATCAAAATTTATATTTTTATTTATTTATTATGTAACTAAATACATAATTGTTTCCATAAAACTTGATATTTCTTGTAATAAATTCATAATAAATATTATTATTGTTATTATTTTACTTAAGTGTAAGGTAGTCCTACATTTACAATTCCTTATAGCTAACTATGAAAAGAAATGTTGATCAAAACTACCTAAAACCTTTGAGTGTGTATTGCTGCAAAATTATCAAATATTGAATACGCCTTTCCTTCGCTGAATGCATCATATATCATAATTACTTCGGGCTTTGGGTCATTTAGAGATTTCTTTAACTAACTCAGTATGGTTGAGTTGGTTAAAGCAGTATCCAAATAATCAATAAACTGGATCAACTTATAGAGATACATGAGTAATCTTTTATTATTCAAATGTTATTTTTGTATACCAGTGTTTGATTTTTTTTTCTCTCAAGTGGAAGTAGATGAAATAAACACTGTTTAAAAAATGGTGTGTCTACTCAAGTATGGGTATCCACAAAAAATAACCTTTTGAATTAATAAAAATGAGTAATCTTGTATAGTTTGCCTATTGATAGACTTCAATTGTCAAACAACAAACCCCACAGATTCTTCCAATTCATTGAATGATTACTGAAAAAAATAGTACCTATAACAGTTTATAAATTGACAAAGTCAGTTTGTGTTGTAAATTGAGGAAATGCATACATTTGTATACACACACACACACTAGTGTTTGTATGTGTGATAGAAAAATTATGTAAAAATAAAATTGTTTCATTTAAGCATTAAATTTTTTATTCTTTGTTTCCTTACTAACATAAAATATTTAAATTTACTTGTCTAGTATAAGGCTATAATTGTGGATCAGGAACTTAGGATTTAACTCTACATTAGGTTTTTTTTTTAAATTTTTTTTTTTATAGCTTTCATTACCTCCACAATTTTCATTTTCATCTCATTTGGGATAATTTACCCCTGTTCTTCATCCACAGCTTTAGTTATGTGTATTGATGAAATGAAAGGCTGTCTTTTCTTTGACACTTTTTAAAACATTAAAATGTAATGGATTTTTAAACCTTTACATCTGAAACAAGATTGGAAACACTAGTTTGAGATGGTAATTTTTGTCCACATCCGTAGATATATATTCTAGCATTCATTGCTTTGTTAGGCAGAAAAGATATTGATTTATTTATATCTCAGAGTGTACACAAAATAGACCAGTTTCAAATCAGATTAATTATACTTTAAATCAACTAATATTCCACAAATAAAGTTTCAGAAAAGCATATCTCATTTTTGTAAGATTTTATAATAAAGAAAATTACATTGCAATGAAAGATGGCTAAAAAAAAAGGTAACTAATCAGCTATTTTTAGCCCCCAAAAATGTATTTACTTCAACAAATAGAATTTCTGTTTGAAATGCACTACAGAGTATTTTGCTTATTGGAAATAGTAAATTTAATCTTTAAATGAAAGCTTCAAGAAAGATTTTTCATTTATGAAAATCTTTATAAAAATTGAATTATTGGAGGTACCTACATTAAAACCTCATTGGTTACTCCACACATGTGGCCTTGCACCATTCTAAGCTGAGTACATATTTATATTGTATCACTGAGTAATTGAAAGTTTAGAAAAGAGAAAAATGTTAGTTCCAGTGCTTCAAGAAAACCATTTTAACAATATTCCTCTTGTGAAAGTTTCTGACTTTTCAAGTGTTGCTAAGACAAGGCTACCATTTAAGAAATGAACAAAAGCAATTAAATTGTTATGGAGCCAGAAAGTGCTTTTTTTTCTCCTTTCTTTCTCATTCTCTCTTTCAGTATCAGTTTGATGGTCTCTTCAAATGTTTGCTCTATGTAATTCCACTAAAAGTGCACATTATTAAAAAATAAAGTTGGTACGAGTACTTACACTCAGTGACCATTATTATATTTCTTTAGTGTGTGCCTACCTTCCTTCATTGCTTGCTTGTTTATGTAAACTCAAGATGGCCTGTGGTGGTTGATTTTTAAATTGTTAACTTTTTGACCTTATAAGTATTAAGAGTGGTGACTTGAGTCAAAACTGTAGATTGTTGGGAATAGTGAAGTACCAGTTTGTAGAAGGCCAGAGTTTTGTACATTATTATTAATTTGCAAAACACCTTATGTTGCTGTGATATTCAGATTCAAATAATGTATAAGAGGGTGCGCAAGTTGGTTAGACACATGTGATGTAATTGAGTCTTACCACTCAAAATCCTCCAGTATAGCCTTCAGTGTTGGATTAATGGCTGATCTAAATATAGTTTATACATGCATAATATATATATATATATATATATATATATATATATATAATATAGTTTTACTCATAAATATATCATACCATAAAAGTGCTTAAGATCAGATATAGAGTAAAAAATACAAAATGAAAATGGACACAAGTCAGCACCAAGTGGCGATGGTCTGTTTCATGCTTGACTTGCAATCTTCAGGCTCTCGTTCACCGATTGAGCACTATGGAGAAAATGGAATTTTTAATGGCTGCTACAGCTTTAATGCACCACTCTTTGTAAGAATTGAGTGCAATGGTGACCAGTATGTGCATTTATATAGTGCATATATAATACATTAAAAAAATTCCCTTTCTCTGCTTTACACCAATAGCCTAGGGTTAAGAGCTTTTGACTGATATCAAATCGGTCAAGTTTCAATCCCGGCTTGAAGCAATTGGATGTCTAGCCACACTGATGAGCTGTGATACAGTGGAACAGGCTGTCTGTGGATGACATATATATATCTCAACAACCAGAAATATCTAGAGTCATCGATCTATAATAATTTATTATAACTGTTTTGATTAGTTTCTCATTTCATTTTTTTTATACTATAGGAATTGAGTAAATGTAGATTTGTTTTACTTTTTCCAGGATTTGCAAAGATAGTGTTAATTTTTGTACTTTATGTTTTAGTTGAGATATATCTCAACTAAAACAGAAATTGTGTGTGTGTATATTTATTCGAAATTTATAACATAAATATGTTATAAAATCACTACAAAAATAGCCATTTTATTTCAACACTTCTGGTGTCTTATCAAGTGATGTTGAATCTCTACTCTGTATTGAGCACTCTTTTAAGAATAGTATTTGTTGGTTATTGGAATTTATTCTGTATACACCAATCCTATACTTGTGTGTGTGTGTGTGTGTGTGTGTGTGTGTATAATATATATATATATATATATATATATATATACATATATATATATATACATATATGGTTCACTTAGCTGTTTGCTTCTGTACTCTCAGTCAATAGAATGCAATGTTGGGGCCTTCATGACATTCATAGTATACAATAAGGTTACATGGTACTGTTCATCTCTTCAAGTAGCATATACAGGTATTGGGTTATATGGTTGTTTGCTTAGTTGAGCCAGTAGTCTAATTATTGGGGTGACATATTGGGTCTTTCATCATATCAGTAAGACAAGGTGGAATTAGCTGGTGGTATCCATTTCCTCTTCAAGTGACAGAGGTTCAGGGTCTGATTCTAACCTGGTATGATCTCAGACAGATTGTATTAAATTAATAGTGTTGGTTTTTATAAGAATGTTTAATTAGATCTGTTTTGTTGGGTGCTACAAGATTATTTGCTTAAAAAATTTAAAGAATTCCTTCTATTCTCATTTTATTATGATTTCTAATAAATCTCTTAAAGTTTAAGATCTATGAATTTGTTACTCACTATCCTGGTTTTAAATCTGCTTACCTTAATGTTGTAATGGAATGTCCCACACTCCCTATTGCATATGTGGACTGACTATATCGGTAGATATATATAGTTAGCACAGCATATACCTGGCAGACTTGCTTTGGGAATTACTAGCCTGCTAACTGATTCCCTGTTTTTCAGCAGTGTATTCTCTTTTACAATAATCCTCTCTTTCTTTCATCTACACCAGTGTGGCTGTTCCGTTCACTTGAGTACCACCTCTGTTTGTAACTTTCTTTAAGGATACAACACTTAAGTTATGCATTCCAAAGAAATCACTGAAGGATTGGAACTCTATTACTAGTAGTTTCAAGTCTTATTTTACGGTACATTATTCAGAAAGCCCCTGTCTCTCATATATATATATATATATATATATGTTTCATGCCTTATCATAAACTCTTTGAACATATTTTAGAGCCAGTTAGCCTTTTTATCACTGCCTCTTTAAAATTTGGGTTTGAGTATTTTAAACAATTTAGGTGCTATAGCTTTTTAAAAATACAGTGTAACCCGGATATAAGAGAGATTTTCTCTGGTCCCAAATTAGAGCCATACTTACCTAAACAAAATAGACCAAACCCGGATATAAGATACTTCTTCTCCGGTCCCGACAACTCTCTTATATCCGGGTTACACTGTATTAGTGCACACTGAAAATGGTTTGAATAGACCATTTAGAAAATTAGAAAAATGTGAAAGAATCTCTCATGAGTAAATTCCAGGTTACTACTTGGATATAACTAGCCAACTTAGCTCTGGCAATATTTGAAGATTATAATTGTTTAATCTTAAGTTTTAATGAAAAAAACAGAAATAAGTAATTAAGGACTTATTAAAAACTTGATTACTTGGACTTAAATATTATTAGGGTGATGCTTAAGTTCCTAGAATTGTGCATCATGTTAAAAAAATTTATGAAGCATTTTTGAAGTTTACTCAGCAACTGTACAAGCTTGAAGATAATTTCAGAAACTTAAAAAATCGGCTTTATATGAATTTAAAATAAAACAAAAGACATTGTCAATATATAAATACTTGTGTTTTTCTTGTATAGCACAGAGAAATCATTTTTAGATGAGATATTGAATGGCAATGAAAAGCTGAGTTATAAAACTTCAAAATGAAGAAAACTGTAGCTAGAGTCAGAAAAGCCTTCATCATCTCAACCAGATTGAATCTCCTCAGGGTGGGAGTTGATGTTATTTTCTGTGTTTGTGGGAATTCAAAAGTATTTTTGTTTTTATAACAAACTTTAGTCGGAATTTTTGAGCTAGGAATTATGTTTAGACATGTCTTGGTCATTATACTCAAGTTTTGCCTGTTGTATCTAATAGCCTTTTTCAGGTTTCTGTTGATGTTCAATAACTGTCTTGAATTAAAACATTGGTTAAAACATATCTGGTTCCCTAGTAGTTGTGAGTTCAGTCTCTGTGTTGAGTAGTGTTGAAAGAGTCTTCTTTTAGTTCATTGGAAGCAACTAGCAAGAAACCCAGTATTGAACCCAAGAACAAAGTTGGATTGGGTTACTTGGCTCATGATCTTAACCTAATCTAATTACATGTTTTGTATCCATTATTCTTGGGAAGAAGCTGGGTGCTTCCTGGTTATATAATGATGTTGTAATGGCAATCTGTGATGATATACAATAAATTGAAGAATTGTGTATTAGTTGTCTTATTATTTGAGATGAGTATTAATGTAAGTTTCATAAAGTTTATTGCTTAAACATGTTTGAGTTCTTGCATTGTTAAAGTTATTTCATTGCAGATTGCACAATTGTGGAATACAAAACTTGGATGTAAGAACTGCAATTTTCTTGATGCTTACTAATCTTGGTACTTTACACTAAGTAAAGCACAAATGTAAAAGGGGAACTGGGTATTGGATTATGGTTTTACAAATTTACTTACCTTGAAAATCCTGGATTTTACTAACCAATGATGGTGATGTGAAATATACAACTCTTTCAGCTAGCTAGCTGTGGAGATAGATATTTTCTCATGTTTTTGTCAAACAAAGAAATAAAAGAAAAAAATAGCATAGAAAGATAGTGTTACACCTATCTTCAAGGCAGAGAAGAGTTGTCTGCCCCAAAAATGTGTATTTAAAATATGAGCTTTTACCAGAGTTTGAACATTGACCATCTCCCCTCAAGCTACCATTGATATTTTTTATTTTTATTTTAGCAAGCAAAGCTATATTAGAAAAACAAAATTAATATGTAGTTATTTACTTAGCATCATACAACACAAGATATGGTTAAATACAGCAAAGAAGATTATATTGCATCAGTCTTTCAAATGGGATGTGCTCTGTGTTTTGAAAATATATGAAATCTTCACTGATTTGGATATAGGTGGGAAAGATGTAACTATTTCTATCAGGAGTTGACCTATAATTGAGTATCTCTTTAAATTTTATCCTATCAGTCACACTCACACCAAAATAAACATTTGATTATGGGTTTGACTCGTCATAACAAATATAGTAATCTTTTTTTTTCTTTTATTTCATGATTTACTGGCAAACTTGCATAGAATTTATACTGAAAAAAATATCAAATTCAATGTGTATTAAATTTAACAAATATGATGAAATTTTTCAAATTTTTGCCTGATGCATTTCATTTTCATTATTCACTTTTCTTTCTTTTAGTATTGCTTTTTATCATAATTTTTTTGGACAATACCTTCTTCATTTACAATTACTAATTTTATGTTGGAAAAAGAAGTCCAAACAAGCACTGGACAAGTGAAAAAGGCATTCCAAAAAAGCTAAGCAAAGTGCTGAGGGCAAGAGTACTGGATTGTTATGATATTCATCCTCTTATATGGCAGAGAATGCTGGAAAATTTCCCCACAGATGACGAGAACTTTTGTTCTACAGAAGGATACTAAGAATACTATGGATGGAGCAAGTAAACAATTAGAAAGTCTTAAAGAAAATGGCAACAGAAAGAACTCTTATGCTCAGAATCAGGAAGAGATTAGCTGAAATTTCTTGGATACATAATGAGGAAGGAGAGCTTGGAAAACTTAACCCTCACAAGGCATACTGATGCCAAGAGAGATAGATAGGGAAAGGCAGTGAGCCCCCTGACAAGATTGTGTGAATGGAACAGGGGGTAGGAGTCTTAGCAAAAGTAGAAAAACTGCTAAGGGCCACAAGAGATAGGGAGTTTTGATGAGCCATGATCACCCATGTGCTGAAGGTACGTGACATGTAGAAGTCTTATTCCATCTTGGTGTTTTTTCCCTTAGACACTACTAGGACTAGTAGCAGAACTACAAGAGATTTGTGTCTCACAATGCTTTGATAGCTGAAGTTGTTATAGCAACCTTCATGAAAGACAGACTCCCAAGGTGTGGCATGGGAGTTTGTCTCATCAGAAGCTGTTAAGATGGAGTAAAAGTTGTATTAATAAAATAATATTAATAATGAAGGGTGTATTGACCTGGAGTTGCTGATAAAAGTGAGATAGTTAATAAAACTCATGTTAATAACAACAGAGATTAGTAGATTAACGACTTTAACAATTACTTGTTCAGCTCTTTGTTGAGGTTAAAACGATACATCAAAAGATTGTCTTTGTACTTTAGTATAAAAGTAATGTGATTTAATGCTAAGTTTGAGTGGGGTAAAAGAAATTATTCGTATATAAATATATACTTAATTAGATTTAGAGTAATAACATCAGACATATTAAAAGGCAATTTATAACAAAAAATGTTATATTCCAGTATCATCATTTTATGGTAACTTATATATTTTTTCTCTCTTGTTATGCATTTTAAAAATTTTTTTTTTATAAATTACTTTTTAATATATGTTTTATCACTCTAATTAATTGAGATATATATAATTTTTTGTGTGTATGATACTTTTCTACATACCCACAAAATAAGAGTCTACTATATAAAGGTGGACAAACTACCTATCTTTTTGTAGTGGATTCTCCCAATATTGCCAACACCAACACTATGTATTGGGTTCTTCTGGTGATTTTATGTTAATCTTGATAAATAAAACTGATATGATTATTCAATGGTAAACTGAATGTTATTTGCTTAATTTAACATTCAATAGAACATAAACAAGAAAATTCAGAGAAATAAAGTTTTTGATATTATCTAAGTAGAATACAATTTCAAAGTTGCATCTATCTTGGATAGTCCAGGTAAACTTATTTATCCTTATAGGTATACAGAGATAGATAATAGTTATGATAGTCACAGTGAACTCTATTTTGATATTTTTGGGGTGTGGATAGGGATGCTTCCGCATGAATGACTTAAAATGAATTCACTTATAAAAGCTGACTAATATTTAAAAAAAAATGTTTAATTTTCTGCTTTTGTCTAAAATTTTGTATAACTGATTAAATCTTTTATATTAGGCAACATGTTCCTTTACATTTTCTAGTTTATTTTTTCCTTCTTCAAACAATTATAAAATATTTCATATATTGAATAAAAAATTAAATAACATTATTGAACATGTTTCTTCTCTTTATGGCAAGATTTCATGTTCAGATAAAATCATTTGATGATACATTTGTGATAATATGGTTTTGTTCATAGAAATGTGTATATGTAGGCTGTGCATGTCTTTACTGCAGCAGCTTCCTAAAGATTTCCATTTGAGACCTTCACGATTACTGGAGAGCCTCGGGATTCTCCTGATATCTTTTTATTAATTTAGCTTTCTCTAAATTTTTCATACAGAGTGAAAAACATTTTTATTAACCAAATTGTAGATTGTGAGAGAAAAGGGTATAACCAAAACATGTTCTGTTCAGTCTGAAATCTCTTGAACTTGATTTTAATGCATTTGTATTTTATAAGATGTGTACAAGATTAATTTCACATGCCTTCATTGTGTCATTTTGAATTCATTTTTTTTTTTAAATTGTTTTTTGTTGTTTCTTGGATTTGTTTTCTTTTTTCTTACTTCTATGATTAGAATTGGACTGTTTATATTTTTATTACCACTGACGTTTTTTACCTTCTTTGTGAGGGGGGGGGGTTATCTCACTCTTAAAGACCAAGATTAACTTGGTCTTTAAGAGTGAGATAACCCCCCCTCACAAAGAAGGTAAAAAACTTGTAATACAAGATGCTACACGAAACTTCAGAGAAATTGACCATGAAAAACGATTTAACCGAACACCTAGTTTCCACAGTTTCTTTTGAAGATGTGACCTAGTTCATGAATTATTTACCCATGATAAAAGTTCATACTCAGTGCAATTTGTCCATACTGTTTCAGTTTTCAAAATTTGGGGTTAGCTATCTTGTGTGAAAAATAGAAAAAAAACAAAAACAAAAAGTGCTATTGGATTCCGTAAAGATTGACTGTAAGGGAACGCACATGCACACACAGACATATATATTGTTACTTTCTTGACTGACAGGTAAGATAGTTATGGGAAAGTGATTTATTGAAACTTTTGTCCATTCATTATATTTTGCCATCAATCATTTTTGTCAAAATATCTGGTAATAGAATACAGGGAGAAAAGGACTTAAACCTTATCTAAGGGTATTCATGTTAAGTGGGGGTGGAAACTTCAAATATAGTTTAAACTCTGTTTCAGAAATCCCTTTTTCTTTGCTAATAATTATATCACCTTGCATACACATATACACACACATTTATAAACAAAGAATTTTTAAGCCCCAAACTTTATGTAAATATTTTGAAGGTGTAGTGTAAAAAACTTTTTAAAAAAATCTTCTCTGGCACCAAGGATTGGTTTATAATTCAACCAACATATCTCCTTCCATCTTTGTCTTCTTTCAAATATATGAGAAATAGGCAAAGAATTGTCAGAATATTACTTTGGCACATAGTAAACCAAATTTTTAAACTTTTATTACACTAAATGTTATTTTTTTAGTGAATACATCTATTTGAGTTGCTATCCTTGTTTGTTTTGTTTTTTATTTTCTCAAACAGTGAAATTAATAACTGGCCTAGATTGAGAAGTCCTATAAAGGAAGATTGTGCCTCTGACAGGAATCAAACCTGTGTCCCATTTTTTCATCATGTTTCTATAGCTGAAACTTGCCTTTACCAATTTGACTATGGAGGCTGCTTTAACAGAGCAAGGTTTGAATTACCTATTTAAGGAATGCACAATTTTTCTTGTTGAGACTTTTATGAATCTCTATCTGCCAGCTCAGTTTTGTACCTGAAATATAGACAACAGTAATTTTTACTCTCTATTAGTAATTATTATTATTAATAATTCCAATAGTAATCTAGTTCCTGTTGGAGGTGTAATCTTTCTTTGGTAAGGCTTCTCAATCTAGACCAGTTATTATTAATTTCACTGTTTAAGAAAAAAAAAGGGGAGGGATAAAATCTCAAATAAAATGTACCCACTAAAAAATAATAAAGAAATGATATTGGATAAAAAAAATCCATTAACAAATTACTTTTATAAAATAATAAAATAATATTGATTTTCTGAGATGAAAAACTCAATTATGTGAACTAGTATACTCATTATTGTTGTTTTTATCACATTTCAATGTGTAAGATTACTGTAAATAATACAATACCTGTTAAATATTGCCTGAACTTTGATGATAAATTATTTTTTCAGTCACTATTTTTGCCTTGGTGTTCTCTTTGATTTTCTCAAGTGTTGATTGCATGTTAATCCTTGTATAGTCCTCTTATGCATTCATTATTTTCTTAATAACTTTGGCTACCATACAAATTATAAGAATTTACTGATCACTTTGACATGTTCATGCAATGCATGAAGCATAAATCTTTGCCAAGCCTCTTGTGGATTTCCTCAGTTCTCAGATAAGCAGCCAACAAACAAAAGTAGTAGTCTGATAATTGGAGAGCCGCCACCATTAACACCAGACAGTACTTCTCTTTTTTGCATAAAGAGGAGTAGGGTCAAGATATATCTTAATGTCTATGACAAAGACCAAATGATTTTTTTGCAACTACTTGTATTAAAAAAAAAGACATTGTGAAATATTTTGCATTCATGGCTATTTTATTGTATGAAAATCATTGTTTTTTGTTTATTTTCATCAGTGGTTATGTTAATGCAAACATATATAAAATTTCATGAATCCTGTGATGATTCAAATGTCTAACCTTAACAAAGGTAACTGATGCATCCATTAGGTTACCATTCTGCTGTTTGGATATAGGATAAAATTAACTTATAAATATTAATTTGTTCTTTTTTATATTTATATATTTTTAAAAAATAATATTGGTGCTTTAAACTCATTTAAAACAAAAAAAAAGGAAATCTAACATTGTTCTTTGAATTTTTATCACATTTTAATAAGTCAACCTTTGCTTTCATTATTCATTATTTATTTATTTATTTTTTTTTTTCATCAATGGCAAGTTAATTTTATTTGGGTTTTATATTTCAGCCAATAAAGATGAAAGTAATATTTTTGCATCCAGTAAATGGGCTCTTGATGAAGCTAGTTTGTTTTTCCCATGGTTTGTATTCAGCTATGGCCAATTGTATGGAACTCGGTCTAAGAGTAGAACAAAAAATTTAATTCACAAGTACAGATGGATGATTAAGAGTTTCAGAGTAAAATTATACAATGAAAAGCCTTCATTAAAAATTTAATCTTCTCAGAGTTGTTACTAGATTTATAATATATATAATTTATTCATACATAATAAATCATACCATTTTTGATGATTGCGTGTGCAAAATAGTGATGAGCTACCTCTTTGTTCATTTCAATTGTCCTTTATATGCACCCATTTTCTATAAAATGTTTGTTTTTAGTGTAAAACTTAATCATTCATTAATCTTGTGACATTAAAAAATGTTAATATTAAAAAAAAATTTTCATACAATGATCTTATGAGACCAGCATCCTCACCTTTGTTGTTTTTATCATAAACCATCAGCAAAAGTAAAACAAAAAGTGTAGTTATGTCATGTGTTTGTCTATTGCACAAACTTGTTTTTTATCTTCCTTTTTTTTTTTTCTTTTTTTTAAGTACTAATTAGATTATTGCATTGCAGATAAAAGACTGTTTGCTTTTTTTTTTCAAGTCACACAATATAGATTAATCTCTTCATAGTATCCCTATTTCTGTTGTTCGAGTTAGAACATTTCAGCCATTGTACCAGTGTGCCTCTGTTTTTTATTCTTAGGCCAAAAAATAAAAATGACCTGATATGGATTAGTTAGCTGGGAAGAATTAACTGATATGAAATATCTTTCCACATGTATATGAGAATTAGAATAATCAATCTTTAAGCAGAGTGAATAAAGGATTCAATTTGTGATTCACAGAAGCTACTGAATATAATAGATAACTGGATAAACCTGGACAATGGCCAGAAATGTTGTGCCAAGACAAAGACACTCATCTGAATAGTTTTAATGATAATTCTTTATTTGAGAAATTCAAACAGAACTTACCACTAAACTTGATTACAGATAGCTACAGTAAATGAAGCTTAGAGAGAGACACATACTTAAAAAGCAGAAAATTATATTTTCTCATAAAAATAAAAAACAATAGGATTTAAATTTTTTATATTTTATAAATAAAATGCCATTACAGAATTACCAAACATTTATCAGTGAATTGAAAATAATTTTAGATATAAATTATATACTTTAATTTGTCAAGTTTAACAAAAGAAAAAACAATTTCAGTATATAGAAATTAATAATTTACTTATTTTGATGTAGTGAACTCGTCTGATGATATAAAAAAAATACACAATATTTTAAAAATAGTTATATCATCAAACTTGTCAGTGTTGAGTTAATGTTATAGATATTAATTGAGCAATCGTAAATTAAATTTGTTGGTGTCTGGTACAAGGCATGGGATATTCTCTAGAAAATAAAGTACGTTTGCTTGACCTGAAAATCAAAATTTTGGCTTTTTATCTGGGCTCAAAAACAAACTCTAGAATTGGAAGTAAACATGCACAGAATGATGTAATTGAAAAGTTTGACCATGTATAAAATTTATTTAGTTTCTCACAAAAACATGAGTGGCAAACGTCTGTACTTTAATTTGCTGTTCAAATTTTGGCTTGTGTTTGTGTGCATGGGGAGGGGGGTAACCTGATTTGAACTTTTTTCTTTGCTTTTTGAATACAGCAAAGGCATTGATAATGTGACTAATTGAATTTTGTAGGAAATGTCATCAGTGTAACAAAATATTGAGTGAATTTATTTACAATAGTCTGAATTTGTTTTTACATTTAGTTTTACTTTACACTTATACAGCTTTGTCGTAATTTTTTTTTAACTATTGTACAATTTATTGTAATAAATTAGTTTGATTTTATGGCAGAAAAATCAAAATTATGGTATAGCAAATTTGATTTTCTTTGTGCTTTGTGAATTAGAATAAATATCTTTATTCACATGGTCTATTTACTCCCCACTCCCATATACACTTTTTCTTTAGCAAGGAAAAAAAAAGTCTTTCACTCGACTTAAAAACCTTTTTTTAATACTTGCTATTGTCAGGTATTGTCTTTTTTCCATCCCATGAAATAAAAATTAAGACCGTATCAAAATAATGTATTTTTAATTCTTCTTTTCAAAATACAACTGAAATGTTGAGATTTAAAAAAAAAAAATAAATAAATAAATAAAAAAAGTGTAGAGAATGATATATTTCAGTTCTATTATTTATTTATTTCCTCTATCTCTCCCCACTGCGTCAGGTAAAATAGTTGTAACCAGTTTATTTAGCATAATATCAATAACTGATACAAAGCTGAGTGTTAGGGACACAGATGGTGAATACGCCTGGGTTAGCCTGCCTTACTTGTTGTCCTCTTTATTACTGTCGACTTGGCTTGTGTTTAGATTCCCTAGCAACTACTGCATAAATTCTATACAATCTCTTTGCACTCCCACACCTTGCTGTTGTCTAATACTCTCACCTTTGCTTATAAAATGATAGCCTTTACAGCATTTCTGATTTTACTTTGTTGAATCCAACGAGAGTCATTAGTTAGGGCAAACTTTTTCTCACTAGCTAGCAAGATTATCTGGTATTGTTAGGGTTGGATAGTTGTAGTCGTTTATGGATTTTCATCTCGGCTATCATCTAAAGTTATTTAATAAAAACAATAAAAGTAAAAGGAGTGCTCAAGGCAGAAAATAGATATGGTTTTTAGTGTTAATAAATTTTAAATAAAGAAGGCATTCTGAGGTAACTTTGTAGTGAGATTAAAATATTGTAAAAAGTAGATCATTTTTCTGGGTTCCTTAAATTTGAGGAGGAAAAAGTTGTTTAAAGTCTTTATAAAGTGAGTTTTCTTATGTTATTTGAAAATAGACAGTCAAAATCCAGCCTTTTACCTCTGTTCAAACACTGAGCTTCCACACTGGTGAGAAATGTGCAACTATTTCAGCCACAAGGTAGGCCACATAGGAATTGTTTTTATAGCTTGGTATATACTAAGATTACATTTGATCAACATATTGAATTATTTTTAGCACTTTGGGGTGGAAGAACATCCTTTTATTGATTGAAGAGAGTTGGATTGCGAGGCTTTACAGCCTGTTTTGTTGTTCTTAGTTATAGAATGCTATGTGAAATATTATATAGTCTTGTCAGATAGGATTTTATTTCTGACTGTCTATAACAAATTTAAGAAAAAATGAAAATAAATTGCAAATTTATAATCAACTTTAACTCTGAAAAAAAAAAAAAACTTAATAAAGTTCTTGTAATTTTCAGAATAAAATCTGTAAAAGAAATAAATGTTAAGCTTTCTTTAATGGCATGACACTTGTTTTTTCCTTTCCTTCAGATATTGAATTATTGTTTTCTAAGTTACTGCTATAAACTATTTAATTTCAGTGATATATTTTTTGGATGTAAGATATATTCAGTAAATGTATTCAGTTCTGCAAATATGAAATTACTGGTATATATGACATTTTTTTTAATACTGTGGAAATCTAAAAAGAAAACTTATTTGGGAAAATATAATGGTTAAAATTTTGAAATCTTTTGTAACAGATAAAGATGATTTACATACATGTATATATGTTATAACTCAGAGCTTAGAAAAATTAACTTATTTTTAAAATGTCAGAATCTTAACCAAAGCAAAAAACAAAATGTTTCCTATGTGGAAGTGGGTATGTGACATCAAAATATCTCCTGTTAATTTGTCTTCTCAAAAAAAAATAATAAGTCAGGTTTATCAACTTGTATTTACTTTTACTCATGAGGTTATACTATTTTTATTTGATGTCATTACTATTGAATATGAAAACTACATTTATGGGGGACCTTATTTTATTATATTGTGTACAATTAGTTGTCTTAGTTGTTTAAAATGCCAAAAATGGGGTCAGATCTGATATTAACCTTTTTAACTGACGATTCATGAAGACATACCATCATGTTAACTCCTATAGGGATATTTCAGAATTTTAGCTTCATCTGGTACAAGCCAGCAAGTGTGGGGTGTCCAGTAACAATGGTAATGTGTCTAAATATTGACCTTTTACTATGTTTAGTTTAATTTGGCACAAAGCCACAAATGTAGATCACCCATTAAGGATTGAACTCACTACAGCTGTAATGGTCTGTAAAGTTAGCCTGTTGACCACTAAGCCTTGCTGAGGCACTTGTGTGAAATTAGCCTGTTGACCACTAAGCTATGGTGAGGCACTGATGTTGATTAATATATCAAGCAAGATACTTTTAAATGTTAAGATAAATTAAAAATGTCATTTTAGTGTGACAAATAATATTTTATGTATAAAAATATTTAAAGCTTTTTAATAGTTTATTTAATGGTTCAGATTAATGGTTCAGAAATGTTTCTTATTTTTAACGGGAATTTTTTTTACACATGTATCATATATATACATTTATTTCAGAGTATCTAATTGTTTTATTTAATGAAGTTTGTACTTATCATATTTGTTAGGTTATATGAAACTTTTTTTTTTTTTTTTTTTTTTTCCTTTTTGTAAATATTCAATTATGACACTGTGTCTCATGTGCTGGCATTATAAATGGGGGACCATGCACCATACTTGACCTATGCAATTTCTTGATGATTAAATATTTGTTTTTGTCTTGCATATAAACAAGTGTATCAGTCACATAGTAAACCCCAACCTATTTTATTTAGAGGAGCATCTCAAAATAGGTTAAGTTGTAACTTGGCCATTAAATAATTTCTAAAGATTAAAAAAAATATTTTCAGAAGGTGCAACAGTATTTTTTGTTTATATATATATATATATATATATATATATATATATAATCTTATTACTATAAATGTTTATTAGTAGTGGGTAGATGTGTTTGAGTTTCTATCCCTTGTTTTTCCTTTTTTTTTTTCCTTTTTTTTTCCTTTTTTTTTTCCTTTTTTTTTTTTAACTGTGAAATTAATAACAACCAACTTAGATCGTTATTAATTTCTCTATTTTAGAAAATAAAAATGGGGATATGAATTCAAACATATCTACTCACTAAAAATTAGTATTTATAGTAATTAAAGTTGTATTAATATATATACACACACTTCAATAAGTTAACAGTTTTTAATAACTCTTCATTTAAGTTTCATTTTCAGCATAAAGCAATGAGTCAGAAACATCATTATACATAAAAAAGAAATTATTAAATCCAGATCTTCTTGGACTTAGGTCCTCCCTCATGAGGGGCAGATCAAGAATTTTGAGCATAACACAAAAATTGGAATATTTTATCTTACTTTTTTGTTATGTATGTCTTATGATCAAAGAAATTAAACACAATACAAGTAAAAAAATTATAAGCATTTAGTTGGAAGGGGAAGCATATAATTGATGAAAAGAAAAATAAATTCTTATTTTTAATAATTACTATTATTATTATAATTTTTTAAATTTTTGTTTATGAATTTTATTGAGATATTCTTAAGATTTTCTGCCTTGCCTGAGCAAGGGAGTGGCAGACAGACCTCTGACCCACACATTCATCCACGCCTAATCATCTTGGCTGTTGTTATAAAATTTTGGTTATTGTATGCTCTGGTCTCATTCAAAACCCTGTCATCTTTCATAAATTGGCAATTTTAAACCACACCCTTAATTCAGTCTATAAAGGTAGATTATTCTCATTCTGTAGTCTCATTTCAGCTAATTTTTCTGAGTTAATTCATTCTTCTTATGCCACTTTCTATTTTCAACTGAACCAAAAGATACAATTTTTACTGCTTGGGTTAAGAATAATATGAGGATACTAAACCAACTAAATCAGGGCATTATGATAATTCTTCATCTCAGAAATTCAGACTGAAATACAATGATTAAATAATTTATTATAGCTTAGAAACCAACTTTATTCTTTTTGTAATGTTTTCAAAAAATAGTTTGAAAAATTATCTAATGCTTACAGTATGCTACTGTGAAATAATGGTGAGAAGGAAATGCAATAGACTTGCTTTTACAATCTAATACATAAATCATGTATACCTCATCTATAAGTATAATTAATTAATTTCTTTATATTTATTGTTTGATAATATTGATTCATTTCTTTATTTTTAGTATGAACATTGTTTTTACATTTTGTGACAATAGAAGTAAACAATTTGAAGCCTCTATAAAGTCTCTTTTCAGACTTTTGGAAAATGTTTGAAATCTTCAGGTAGTAAAATAAATAGAAGATCTTTGTTTATACTACAGAATAGATAATGAGACTATTCATTTATTGGTCACATAGTATGATTTTCTCTTAGTAATGAGATATTCCAATATTGTAGTAACAGGATGCATTACTCTTTACAAATAAGTGCACATGTTTTACCATAACAATAGAATATCTCATTAGGAAACAGGGAAGATGTGTGGCTTGTTATTTTGTTTTGTATGGATATTTTTATGTTTCATGTTTAAAAAGCGGAATTATTTTTTTCATGTACCAGTGGCATTAATTGTATAAACAAAAATTCCAAGGTCACTTCTGCAGAAAATATAATCACTGCAATTGCAAAATTACTGAAATGTTGTTTTTTTTTTTTCTAGATGTTACAAATGAATGAGCGTTTCTAAATTACAAATTTGGTTATTCTATCAGAGAGCACAATCAGCTTAGATACAGATAAAAATATTTTCAGCAACAACTGTTAAATTTAAATAACAATAAGAATGAAAAAAGATTAGATTCAGAGAAAATAGGGACTCATGAATTGGTCAAATTTTTGTACATTTCAAAGTTCAAATTTCTATATTTTCCATAAAGGTTTACAGTTTAAAATGATAAATAATTTTTGAAAAAATGACTAGATTTCTACTTGCATGCAGGCACAAATATATACATTTTAATACTGTTTATATATATATATATTTCTTGGTCTTAAGGATGCACATCCAATTTTGTTTTGAAACTGAAAATAAGGATAGATAGTAAATATCAGCCTGTAGGACATTCTGAAAATTATTTAGATTTAATTTTGTGGTAGGAGGGTGGATTTATATTTTTAATGTTGATTGACACGGTACATAGAATTTGTAAAAGGAAAATATTTCATTGAGGATTTGTAGTTTATTGTAGATTAAACAGGGATTATACACGCACACACACACACACACACTTCATTGAAGACGACTGACATAATACTGCAATTAAGCTTTTTATTCAATTTTTTCTTGCATTCATACAAGTATTTTCTTTTCTGTACATTTTCCAGAAAAGAAAATACTTGTATGAATGCAAGAAAAAATTTCTTAAAAGTGTAATCACAGTGCCTTGTCAGTTGCCTTCAATGAAATTTGTATAAGTGAGGGAATGCTGCCCAGATACAAAATTTTATATATATATATATATATATATATATATATATATATATATATATATATATATATATATATATATAAAATCATTTATTTAAATATTATAACATAAATATGTTATAAAATTACTACAAAAATAGCCATTTTGTTTCAACACTCCCAGTGTCTTATCAAGTGATGATGTTGAATGTAGAATAAATGGTTTTAAAAAGTTCCAAATTCATTAACGGTCCTTCGCTAGGGGTAAACTCTGTAACATAAGTCAGAATGACCAATCAAAACGCAAGTATATGGTGATTCAAAAAACCTGACCACGAAGCAAGGTTATCAATGGGGGTGTGTGAAGGGGGTAGAGATATGGTTGAGCTAGACGCAACACTTCAACTCCGTATCTGCTCTACTCTGTATTGAGCACTCTTTAAAGAATAATAATTGTTGGTTATTGGAATTTACTCCGTATATACCACTCTCACACTTGGAGATATATATATATATATATATATATATATATATGGCTTCTTCAATTTGAATTTTGTGTTAGAAGTGAAACCATGATTGCAACATAGTAGGATAATAAAATATTAAAGAATGTGAAAAGGTGAAAAGAAACTTGTGGAATGAATGAAATCAGAATAAAATTACAAGAATTCTTAAATTTGAAGAAGTAAATCCATTATCAGAAAATGAGGAGGGGTAGGCACTGAATATAGTTGTGTATAAGCAATATTGAGAAATTTTTTCCATAACTAAATTTGACATTTTTGCTATGATCTAATTACTGTCTTTTTGAGTAATGATACCCTGAATATTGACAGTGCAATTGTTATGTTTTTGAAAGAATTTATTTTTTTTAAATTGTTAAAATAGGCCATTAAAATTTACTATAAATTTGTAGGATATCATGTGTATTTTTATATTACAATAAACTTACATATTTGAAAGAGTTCCATTTCTGTAATATGGCCTCCAGCAAAACAAACTTTTAATTGGATCAAAATTAGACCTGAAGTTTTTATTCAGATTGACTATTTTTGATTTTATCAATCTGTAAATCACGATAGATGTATAAGTTGATCAGAAGTGTTTTTGAATTGTTAAACTATACTCTGACTTATTAGATTTGATAATCACACTTTGAATTATTGAAGTTCTATAGGAGTGGATAATATCTGTTGCATAGAAAACTATATTTGATATAATATAAAGTTTGAAGCAGTAATGTAAAAAAATTAGGAATTGTGTTCTTATGTAAAAACAACTTATTTCATCAGCAATGTAGAAACAAAAATGATAAGACTTGAGACATAAAATGTAAATATTAAAGAAACAGTCAAAATTAAAATTGCCTGTATAAAATATATATATATATACACACACACACACACACACACACACACACACACACATATTCTAATATTCTAAAGTTATCCAGCATTATGCTGCTGTGGTTCTGGTGATATTTATTTCTTCAAGTAGTTTTTATAATAGTTCTTAGAGAAAACTACTGTAAATTTGAATAAACTAAGCAATTTTTTTATCTGTCAAATTCCTTGCATTTCCCATGTCTTTCCAGACAAGTTACATGTTTCAGAAAATCACTTGATTGAAACAAAGAAACTCTCTTTCTATCAGTTTTTCTTTGAGAAAAGCTTTAAGTACTCCAAACCTTTGGGCAGTACTTGGTATACTACTCTTATGTCAAATGAAGTTTAAAATAAAAAAAATAAACCAACTGAAGAACCTGCTTACTAAATGGTAGAACTAGTGTTTTATGGACTTATGTCCAAGAAAAAAATTATATTCTTTTTAGCTGTAATGTATACTTAGACCTACATGTATTGGTACTGTTTCTTCTTTTTTCCTCTCTCCAAACAAAGGAGGAAACAGTCAGGACTGGGTCATGAGAAACTCTTGACATAATATAAGGCTTATAGTTGTAATAATATTATATTGAATAAATGTATGAATTTATATTAAATATTGTTACTTCTGCTTTGAAAATAACTTCACTGAACCAGATATAGGTTCATGTTAGATAAAATTTTTAGGGGACTAGAATTTGTGACCGTATCTGCTTAGTTTTATCAAAATGTCATTGGTTTCTATATAAAGGACAAAAATGTTAAATTTTCTTTGTATTTTTTTACAAGCAGGAAATGAATTATGTATAAGACAAAATTATGAAAATTCATTGTATATACAAGGGTTGATAAATAAATCCAAAACTTGGCAGTTGTAAACTGAATTTTGATTGGAAATTTTCATTGTATAATCTTTGATCTGCGAGAGAAGTGTAAGTGCATAGGTACGGAAAGTGAATACTTTGAAAAATATTTCCTGTGTTAAATAAATGCTCTTGTATCTTTTTTAATTTTTCAACATTAGCTTATGGACTCGGTTTTGTACCTATGTCTGTCTTAGAAATGTGAGTACATTTGAGTGGAGAGATGTAATCAGCAATGGGAGGAAATATGGTTTGGAATATGTAAATATTTTTTATAACATGGATAAGTTTAAACTGTTTTATGTAACATAAAAAAGATGATTAATTCTATAAAACAGAAAATTAAGTGAAGTGTCGATAGAAGTTTCTATGAAGTTGATCTTCAAAGAAACGGATTATATGTAAAATATATTACTTTAAAAAACAATAATACTTATCCCTAACCTTAATACTTGGAAAGCGTACAAGCCAATGTTTCTGTGAATGTCTGCTTTTATAAATGGTGACTTCTGCAACTTAAACTCGCAAATCAAGTTTGTTTATTTAAACAATACCTGACAATTTTATAAAACAGTTCCTAATATATAATAAGCTTTACTAAAACAAATTATATTTTATTACTGTGATTTTTAAGAATATGCTTTTTTAAATATAATTTTTTTGCCTGAACAATTAATTAAAATTTTTTTTATTAACTAAAATAGCCAAGTAATGTCATAGATTATTTGGGTATTTTTTAATTTTATTTCTGCTTGGTTAATATTCTCAGCCTATGTAAATTAAAACTGAATCACATAGAGTAAATTAATATTTACTGTCATTTTCTTAGTTTGTATATTTGCAAAATTGTCAGTTACTTTAATTTCATTAATTTAAAGTGCACCTGATATTGTTTTGGACACATATCATTTATAAATGAAAAAAGTACTTTATAAATTTATAAATTAAAAAAGAAATGATTTCTTTTTTAAATTTTGAATAATATTCTCTTCTATTTCAATGCAAAAATATTTCTGATCCAAATAAAGTATTTTACTACTTTTATAATTCTAACAATTCATTTGATTAATGTTGATTAACAGGAAATGAAATTGTAACAAGAATATAAAAAAACTGACATCGTTTCAATTTCTTGTCAAGACGCATCTAAAAAGTACAGAATATTTTGATGATTTACCCCATATGAAGTAAATTTCAAAGCTTAGTGCATGTTTAGTTTCAGAATTATAATTATGAATTTTTTAAAATTTTGTATAAACTCAACATAAAAGAAAAAGGAAACAACATCTTTTCATGCAAAAAAAGTATTCAAAGAGCAATTAAATTACATAATCAGTAACATGTTCAAGTAGAAATGACTTAGTGACCAATCTATATTTTTAAGTGTTTCAAATTGAGCAGCCTTAATCCACCAGTGATTATAAGGCAGATAAACAGGGAATTTAGGTGGCCTTATTTGGGTTTTGACTTATTTCTGTTGAGTTAAAATGTAGAGTTATTTACTTTTATTGTCGTCATTTCTAATCAAATGAGCTGAATGTTTTTTTATTTGAATGTAAACAAGTCCTTTTCTAAACATATTTCATTTAGGTTCAATGAAAAGCTGTGTTGACTCTATCCTTTATTGAGTTATGATAAGCACACCCAGTGTAGAAATAAGTACAATATAGGAGCTGAGAAGAATATAGTCAAATAAGAGTAGTATTGAAGTGAGTAAAGACATCATTTATTAAGAGTTTTTAAAAGCTTCCCATATTTTTATATTATTCTGCTTGTTTGCATGTGCAACTGTTAAGATTTTCTATTTTGGATTAGAGTATATTTCCCCAGTCTCACTCCTGAGCTGAAATCGGTTACACTTTCTAAGAGACCTACATAGGGAGAAATTGGTAAAGACAAGGGAGAAGAGGAGGAAAGGTAGGATATAAAAAAAAAAGCTAGCATCAAATGAGGAAAAAATAGCTAAAAGTGAAAGGGGAAAGGGGAAGGTATATAGATTGAAAAAAAATAATAAAAGTTTTTTGGCCAGATATCAATAGTTGATGAATGATTGAAAGACAAGTAGGTGTAAGAATTGCAGTATATAAAAATTCTTCATGGAGAGATAGAACAAAAGAGAAGGTGCAATAGAAATATTTGTGCATCCCCCCCCACCACATAAAACTAAATTTGAATAAACTTTTACGAGCAGCAATCAGTTGGAAGGATAAGGGTGAGTGATAATCAGAATCATGGGATAATGGATGATCTTTGTTATCAACCCCATGGAATTTGTGTGTTTGGTTTATATAGAATTATTAAATTCTTATAATCCTCTAAAAAATCCAAATAAAAAAAGAAGTTGCTGGTTTCAAAAGTTATAGGCTGGATATTTTTTTTTCTTTCTGAAAAATTATAACTTTATTGTGGACCTAAGTTAATTGATGAAAGTAAACAAAAAGTAATTGGAAGTTCAGTCCCTCAGCCTGGTAGTGCAGATTTAAACTCTGGAAACAGAGTGAGCAATAACTGATGAGTTCTAAATAAGAATAAGATGAGATATCTCCTGACATTGTGGAATGAGAACAGTCTACCTCCATAGATTTTATATAAAGGATTTAATTCGAAATTCCATGAAGGTTACCCTGAATAATGCCCAATAGGTGAAACATTGTGATAACAACAACAAAGATGAGGACAACAATCCAAATGTAAAGAATATAAATGAAAACAAAAAGGTTAAACAATGAAATGTTCTAATTAAAATAAAAAGTTGAGGGTGCTTATGCTAATAAGCCCTGGAATAAAAGCTTAATTTACTTGAAGATTGAACCCTTAAACCTCATTTCTTAATTCTCTCCCCACCTCTTGAAACTGAAAGAAATAACTTCAATTTATTCTTGAAGTTATCTTCAGCCTTAGATCTTCTGCAAAAAGAGTGCCATCCACCTGATAAACTCTATTTAAAGGCATCTTCTTTGCTTGCTTCAAGTAAAACCTTATGGAAATCTCTTCTTCCTATCTTGACTTATGATGTTTATCAAATCTTTTATTCCCTTGGGATATGTTGAATACATTTGCAGCAAATGCATATCTACTCTTTGTTTTCCTTCAGCTTCACTTATTCACAGATATGCACCTTACTTACACATATATTATTGATATGCTGTGAATATAGATATTTGGTAAGATTAACTACTTGAGGTTAAGTGATAATGTGCCATACTTCCAAATAATCCTTTCTACCATGACAATCAATATTCAAAAGCCCTACTTTGAACACCAGTCAGAAATATGCAACTATTGAAGTCATGATGCAAATAATAGAAGAATCTTTTTTAACATTTATTAAAACTAGTTTAACCCCCCCCCCCTAAATATTTCAAAGACATTTCATGTATCACCACCCTGTCTGAAAATTTGGCATTTTCATACACCAGTACTAAAATATTTTGGAGTTATTTCAATTAAATACCACCTGTATTTTTAATTGGTTGTATTCTGATATATAATGGTGATGAGTCGTGCAGCTTGTTTACTCGGGGCAGTCCTTTAAACGAATAAGCTCTTATTCAGCAGTACTGTCAAGAAAATATATTTTTATCTGTCCTACTTATGAAATCTTTGTCAAATTTTAAGTTAATACGTGTGTTAGATTCATAAATCAGAATCTTTCTCTAATCACTGTTTCTTTATTCAATATGTTTCAAATGTTAGATCAATGCAATTTTTTTAAAAAAATCTTTGCAGAAATTAAAAATGGAAATAATTATCTAGCCCGTCTTTCTTTGTTTCACCATTACAATGGCTAAAAATGTCACCCACTATTTTCTGACTCTTTCTATTAATGCAAATATAGGTATGCGTATGGTTATGATCAGAACAGTTCTTACAAAACTGCTTAAAATAAATGATTGTGCTTCCAACAACATGGCAATTGGTTTCACTTACATCCTTCCACAAGGAAAACCTTGATTTGGTAGTTTATATTGAATTTATTTCCTTTGATTGATAAACAGCAAAAAATCAAAAACAGAAACTTCTGGTATTTTAGTACATGTGTACCAAAACACTACAAAATTTTAAGACACCATCATAATGTCTTGGATTTGGATAGCCCCATTCTGTGAGTAGAAAAATAGTTTTTAACTCAGTGTTTCTGCTTTAAAAGTTAGCATTTGAAATCCAAACATTTAACTGGGTTTGAATACCATTGGTGGGGAAAATATATCTCAATCACAAGCTATGCATACAGTATGATTTTTTTTTATTTTTTATTTTTTTATTACTATAAACATTATTTTTAGTGGGTGCATTTGTTTGTGTTGCTATCTTTGTTTTTATTTCTTAATTTTCTTAAACTATGAAATTAATAAGAACTGGCCTAGATTGAGAAGTCCTACTATTTGTCTTTGACAGGAATTGAACCCGTATCCTAAAGTGGTAAGTTTTCTGTGTTCTTCTGTGACGGTAAATTTCAATTTTCCATTTTTGTTTCAAAACCATAAAAACAGAGACTTGTATATAAACGGTGAAATAGACAAACATATAGCACCTACTTATAGATCATCATCTTTATCCACTGGGCCGTGTGTCCTTGAGGACATTGGTGTATGAATTTTGGGATGTATAAACCTAATGTCTCAGTAACCATTTTACCAGTGCTCATATTGCAATTTTTCCTGTCATTATATCATTTTTTTATCAGAGCTTATATTGCAATTTTTGTCGTTATTCATTGCTTTTCTCTAACACTCCTTATTACTGGTTCTCATATTGTATTCATTTCTATGCTTGGTTGATTCAAGTGATTTTTTGTGGCCTAGCATATGTGCTCATTCCTTAAGTTTTCGTATTTTCCAGTGATGCTCTTGATTTATTATTTCAACCTCATCCCAGGGGGCGGTGATCTCCCTTTTCCTTCCATATGTGGTCAGCTACGTCTGATTTTTCTATTTCCCCTTGTGTTACCACTTTACGATGTTCTTGTAGTTTTACCTTAAGGAGTGGCCAGTTTCTCCTTTGTATCTCTTGCCACAGCTGTACAGTATGACATACACACAGTCCTTAGTCATGTTCTCTATGGGCGAGTTTTACTCGGAAGAGGTGTCTGTGAAGTGTTGAACCACTTTTGAAGATTGTCCTGATGTCATATGAACCACAGAACCTTTGTATTTTCTCCAGTAATCCCTTCACATAGGGTAGGTAGACTGAAGCAGTTTTCTGAGTTCTGTTATCCTCTTGTACCCTTTTATCACAGTTTGTTGGAGCTGCTACCATGTACCCAGGGTAATTATGTTGTAAGGTACTGTTTATACTAACCACTTCTTGTTCGTATGTTTTTGGGTCACCACTTAGAAATTTTGCTCGATGTTGTAAGCAGCGGAGGATCTTTTTCTTTCTACCGTATGGATGGTGGGAGTCGAAGTTGCGGTATTGTCTGTGGAATGTTGGCTTGTGGTATACGGATGTCTTGAACCCCTGTTCTGTTTGAGATATTAGTACACCCAGGAAAGAGAGATTGTTGTCGTTTTCTTGCTCCATTGTGAACTGTATTGATGATCTTATTGAGTTCACATGGTCCAGTTGTAGCGGGACGTCTTCCTGGTGTGGCTAGAGTATGAAGGTGTCATCTACATATCTCGGTCATAGTGTTGGCTTTAGTGGTGTTGATTCTACTGCCATTTCCTCGAAGTATTCCATATATAGGTTTGCCATTGCTGGTGATAATGGCAAGTCCATTGCTCAGCCCTCATCCTATTGATATGTCTGATCCCATTCCAAAGTATGTTGTGTGTGTGCAGAAAGTCAGCAGCTCCATCATGTTATCTATTAGTATACGGGTCTGTTCTAGGGAGGAGTCCAAGGCCAGTCTGTCTTTGACTACTGAGAGTGCTACCTCCATGGGTATTTTGGTGAACAAACTCACCATGTCCAGGCTCACTATCTGGTTGGATTGGATGGGAGCATCTTTGATTATTTCCACAAAGTGGGTGGAGTTCTGGACATATGATGGTGACTTTCTGATTAGTGGGTCAATTATACCTACGAGGAAATGACTCAGAGGGTGGCACACAGAGCCTTGGCAGCTAACAATCGGCCTGAGTGGAATACCATCTTTGTGAATCTTTAGGAGACTGTATATGTGATGGAGCTTGGTGTAACGCTGTGACAACTGCCTGTATGTCTTGTGTGCAAAGTGGTCCTTGTTCTTGATTAGGATCTGTGACAGTTTTCATTGTAGGATCTTACTCTACTATAGCTACCATTCGAAATGAGGTCTTACAGTTTTTCTGTATATTCTGATTCGTCCATCATGACAGTTGCATTGCTTTTGTCAGCTGGTAGTATGATGATGCTTTCATTCCTCTGTAGGGTTCTGATTGCCAGCCTCTCTAGTTTTGTGATGTTTGGTTTGGATGGTTTAGCTTTCTCCAGTGTCTGTTTCACTTTCCATCTTAGTTCATCTGCCTGAGCCTGAGGGAAGTTCAAGGCTATTTCCATAATTTAAGCAATGATGTCCAAGTATGGTATCCACCTGATGGTGAAGTTGAGACCCTTGTTTAGCACTGACTCCTCAGAGGTACTCAGCTGGTGTTGACTGATGTTGATTACTGCCTTTACTAGTTGGTGATGTACCTTGTGTGTCACCTTCTGATCTTTCAATCTACTTAATTCTGACAGCATCAAATTCATGTCTGAAGGATTTATCTAGGTTGTGATGGATCTTCTTTTGGTCTTCTTCATCGGTAATTCTGTTGAAAAAGGCCTTGAGCCTCTGGGAGATATCAGATTGTAGTTTCTGTTTTATCCAACGGTTGTACTGGATTCTCTCTCAGACAAGGGTGTGTTCCGCTTTCTTTGCAACCAGAGAAGCTCTCTTTGAATTGACGGGGAGTCTTGGTGCCAAGCCTGAAGGAATGACTCATAGGTCTCTGCATCAGTGTAGGAATGTCAATCACCTGAAGAAGGCCGGAGCATCAACAGCTGAAACATGAATATGGCAATGAAGATGAGGATAACAGTCTGAATAATGTAAGTAATGCAAGTAATCATGAATTAGTTTATGGCCTCATGTTATTTATAGAATGACATGTTGCAGCAATATAGGTTGTAGCACCTGTGCATAGGTGACTGACATTGCCATCAAGGAAACTGCATTTTTAGCCACAACTTGCTGCTACCAGTTTGGTCACAGAGACAAGCCTGATCAGTGCATTAAATTGTGTTTTCGTCCTTTAATGAAATGCATAGTACTGTTGCCATTTTGGGCAAGAGCTGCCCACTCTTGATAGAGTTCAAAAGCATGTCTGAGTCCTTGTGGGTGTCATTTTCCACCCTCCAACTTTTTCACAGGCAAGATATGGCAAGCCTCTCACTGCTCTATTGCTACTTCCATAGAAAGTGCTCAGACAAACTACTTTCCTTGGTTCCGTCACTCCAAATCTTCACGCCTAGGTCCCACCATACCACTTACATTATCACAAACCACACACATTCCCTCTGTGTTTCATCGGTGAGAAGTAAGTTTCATTCAAACTGCACTCTTTCCACAAACCACTATTCTGTCGAACCAACTCCCAAGAGGATGTTTCCCCAATCACTACAATTTTAACTCTTCCAAGTCTCTGATTAACTGTTATCTTCTCTTCACCCTCTACCTCAAGATACCCTCAGGTCTTGTGAGCCTCATTGTAAAAAAAGAAAAAGAAAAAACCTCCCACACACTGTAAGTTTTTATTTTATAATAATCCTGTGTATCAATATTACAAATAGGGGGCTAACCACTGAAGGCTTGAGCTGAACAGCTTAAAAAATTGGGCTGAACTGCGTCATCAGCCCTCAAAAAATATTCTTGTAAAATATGAGTCCAGTCAACTGAGAATACAAATACATGTAATTTACTAAGCTCTCTACTTTTATATTTGGATAAGTTTACTATTATTCTTTTTTTCTTAAGTAGTGATAAAATTGAACACACAAAGAAAATTAATCTTGCATGCATGACATGTATATGTTGATGTGCAGAAAACTTAAATTTATCTCTTCCATTTATAGATAGGTACATCATGTTTTGCTTTAGAAATTTCTTGGGTAAAATTTTAAGGTTGAATTATTTCACATGAGTTGTAGTCAAGTTTTTCTACTGTTTTATTGACTTGATTTTTTCCTTTCTTTCTTAATTTTTAAAAAAAGAAAGAAATTTTTTCAAAATGGTCAAACTAGTACTTTCACTACCACCCTCAAAATTCCATTTCCTCCATCAATCAATATAGATTATTGCTTCTCTCCCAATTGCTGGCCAACAGAATCTTTGCATGTCTCCTCATCATCACAAACCTTGTTAGCATATCATTGTCATAATAATTCAAAAAATATTAAATATATTCCAAGTATAAATTGCATAAAATAACTATTCTTATCTAAAAACTAAAACCTTATCTTTTCAGATTCTTTGTTAAAACTGGATAGTGGCTTAAAAAATATGCAGAAAGCTTACATTCAAACCAACCTACCGAGAAAAGATTTTATGTATTTAGTGCAGCATGGTTTTAAAATAGTGAATGCTCATTTTTTGTTAAGCTTCTTAAAATCTATTTAATAAAAAGAAAAAAAATACTCATATTCGAGTTTACATGGAGGGAGAAACTGATTTTATTTCAGAAGCTGTATTTCTTTAAAATGTTTTTGAAAAGATTTTCTACCAGTATTACACATACTAGAGAAAGAATTTTCTTTCATGTTATACTCTTGAAGAAGGCTGTAGAATGAATCAGCTGAAATATAGTGTTAATAGGATCAACAACACAGAGGAAATTGAATTCTCCAAACAAATCTTTGGAACTCAGAGGTTCACTGGAAGGAACTTGTCTATGCAGTTACTTGAGGTAAAATCTCATACTTCTTGACAAATTCTTCAGTTCAAGTTGTAGGATATTAGTAATGGAATTCAATGTTTTCAATATCAAGTGCTCTTAACACTTTTATGTTAGATACATCTGTTAAATTATGATAAGCAAACCCAGTCTAGAAATAAGAATAATATCGGATCCAAGATTAAAATAATGAATGGAAAAAAAAGTGCATCTTATTTTTTTATGGCTTTAACATATGTAAATTGATGTGAACATGAATACTGCTGCTTTTAACATTGGCAAATTCCAGGCTCGCCTGTACCATTTACTTTCACACTATTGTCCTTGGGAAAGGTATTAATCCTTTTATTCTTTTTCCCAGGATAAACTGGACTCTCTAGCCTTGGCGGGTAGCCAGTCTAGGAGAAAAGACTATTCCGAATTAAAAGCCATGAAAATAATGAGGAATTCACTCTGTCATCTTTTACAAGAAGTCATGGCAAGTGACAAAATAAAAAAAGGAATCTGTGGAGAGTTACGATGGTTTACTACTTGAAGAGGCATGGCCCTTATGAAAATAAACTGCGTATTCAGAAAGTATACAGTCAAACTATCTTCCGAGGAATTGTCACAACACAGTCAGAAATCTGCTAGTTTGGTAACGACTATAGCGTCTAATGGATCGTGCTTAAGCAGAACATAGCGGGATCACAGATGTTGGTTCTTCTACAGCCTTAAATTTCTACCAGAGAAATTTGTAAAATGAAACATGTGTCGAAGTTTTCTGCACATTAACATATACATGAGTTATGCATGCAAGATTAATTTTGTTGGTGTGTTCAATGCATGTTGTTAGTCTTTTTATCATCATTAAAGAAAAAATAATAGTAGTAACCTTACTAAATCCAGATATAAAAATAGAGAGCTAAGTAAATTATATGTATTAGATTTCTTAGTTTACTGGACTTGGGTTTTACAAGAAAAATTTTCAGGGATAATGACTCATTACAGTTCATCCAAATTCCCAAACTATCTTCAGTCTTCAGTGATTAGCCTCCTATTCATCATACTGACACACTTGATGCACTGTAATAAAAAAAAAAAGTCTTTGTGTGCATGTGTGTGAATGCGTGGGAGATGCATTTTTATTAAAGGGCAAAAAATAATGCATTTATATACACTGTATATGTAGCTTTTCAACAGATTTATATACACTATACATATAACTTTAAAATATATATAATGAAACACAATTGTCGTTGGTAAGTTGAATGTTGTATCGTAACAGAACTGCTCTGTGTAGATATATTTGGAAAATAAAAGATGAGCAGAAAACCAAACAGAAAATAAGATGGAGCATAGTAAGGAAAAGTAAAAGCTATAAATAGGGAGAGAAATTTTGCAAATTGTGCCAGGAGGAAAAGTTGGCGATCTTGATGTTTCCGAACCTAAGCTTGCTATTGAATAAGAGAACGGAAATTATGACGCGATGTTTGCATGCAAAAAAAAAAAAATAATAATAAATAAAATAATAGCTAATATGGAACCCAGATGACATTCATGTCTGGGGCAAATAAAAAAAACAAGTTCTCTATATTTAAGGTATAAACCACAAGTGACACAAGATAAAAATTGAACCTGGCCTGATGATCCTTCCTTTTTTTTTTTTTTTTTTGAGTGAAACTTTATTTGCCTTGGGTTTTATTCTTCATTTTTAAAATATCTATAAGAACACCGGATTATATATCTTACTGTTCTTTCTTTTTATTTTTAATATATATATATATATATATATATATATTTAACAGATTTTCATAAAAAGTGGCAAAATATTACATTAGATTCTGTTCTTGAACAATTGATCCAGCTATTCTTATAACCAATGTTTCATTTCACCAAAATTTATTGGATATCCAAAAAAACTGCTTTAGAAATCCATTCTAATCAAGCCGTAAACATTATGTGAATATCACATGGCATTTCAAAAGAAAGGAGCCAAATTTGACACAATAAGAGCAATATCAGTTTTTGTGAGATGAGGAGTTAAAATTATTACATTTACTTTGTGCAGTTTAGAGACTGAAAATTATACATAAAGATTGCTCATTGATTTTGATGAGGTTTAATTAATGTTAGCAAAATGCTGCATGTTTGCATCGAATTCAATTGAGAATCAACACATTTATTACTTTGTGACTCTTTTTCTGTGAGCAAAAAAAAAATTATAGGATGCATGATGGATTGAAAGAAAAAGGCTTTGTTTATTTGAGAAAGTGAAAGTCTGTTGTAATAATGCATGAGTCATCTTTGCTACCAGATAAGCTCAGCGAGTAGCATTGTGTTAGGCCTGTTGAGAAAGTTTCAACCTGCTCACTTCCTCAACATTAGTCACTCTCTGCACCCCCCAAATACAAACTAAGGTTAATGTGTTACCATAAACTCAAATAATTTTGCTTTTTTATATGAAAGTGTATCAAAAGTCTCTAGCTAAATACATTATTATCAACTGAATTTTGATTGGAAGTTTACTGTCTCATGTTTGATCGCTATCATCTTGGCATCAGTTGAAAATGGCATCTTATTTCTTCCATATATTAAGACTATTTTGCATAAAGTTTGTATTTTTTTTATTTCTGATGTAATCCTGAAAATTTTCCAGTATATTTCAGTGAAATTTATATTTTGCAAAAATATAATTTTATAGTTTAGATGTATGGGGGTGGGGAAGGTGTAAGTTTAAACTGACTCCAGGAGGTTATGGTTTTTGGTGCAATTGAAATGAATTAAATTGTTCAAAAATAAATGTTTTATATAAAATAAATATTTATCATTCATTCATGGACTTAATATACTTTATACTTTAATATATATATATATATATACACACACACACACACACACACACACACACACACACACAGCTTCATGAATTTGAACAGATTGATTAATTTGACTTATCCAAATTTTGTTTTGTTTCATTTGTCAAATATTTCATAAATATCTTCAAATCACTCCAGGAAATAAAGAACCTTATTTTCTCTGAGCTTTTCTTTCTACGAGAAAGTCATTTTAAACCTTAAGTTACCTGAACTTTTCAGGAGCACCTTTTTTTTTCCATTAAGTTTATTTTTTTTTTGTTATTAGATATCTTTGTCTTTCTTTGTTGTCTATTATATGAAAATTTAAGAAATTCTTAATTTAAATATTTGTGAATAATATCAGATATTAATGTGATTGAGAGGGTCAGGAAATGTTCTTGGCTCAGCCATAATAACTAAATAAAAAGAAAAAATTTCTGATGTTTTGTCAGATTTTAGTAAGTTTGTTCAGGAAAAGAACTTTTAAGTATCTACACCCATATTTGGTGATCAAAGAAATAAAATTTAAAAAAAGAGAAAACCTTGGTTCAAACACAATCTCATCTCGGAAAATTTTGCAAAAATCTATTTATTTTTTTTTCTTTTTAATTTTTACAAAAGTTTAGGGCTCCTCACAGTAAGGTTGTTCGGCAGCATAAAGGTTATCAGTATAGAAAGCTGAATCAGTCATCCGAGTTCAAATTACAAATAAGCCAACTTATATTTACTTAGAACTGATTGGAAAATGCATAATTTCTACACTGTCTCTTTACCAGATTTCTTGGGGTTGGGGAGATCCTGATTTTGGCAGATGAAGTGAGTGAGCACTTAGACAAACTACTCTATCAGAACTCTCAATAAAAAGTGAATAGTATTTGTGGATAATAAATTCATAGAATCATGTGGTTGTAAAATATCTGAACACATTTTTAATGGACTCTTTCTCCCAAATTTAAGAGAGCGTTTCTTTTTAAATATAACTTTGAAAATAGCTACTTTAATAGTGATGTAGCCTTTTTTTGTAAGATTTTATTCAAATATAACTCAATCGTGAAACTTACTGATCAAACCAGTCAAAACTGTTTGCAGCATCCATAAATGTTAAAGATTAAATCAAAATTTAACCTTTTTAAATCCATATTTCTCAAATATTATGAGCATTTTCAGTTTGTCCATTTTCCAACTATTGTCTTTACCTTTCAGCAGATCTTTATAAAAATAGATCTGCTATTCTTATTCATATAGCACAATTTACAGGCTTAACTAGTTCTGCTTGCATTGTGTAAGGCTTGAACATATTTCTAAATTATTTTTTTTAATTGTTGGCTGCCTAAGAATGAGATTTACTGGCAGAGAAACTGATGTCTTTTTTTTTTTTAAACTACTTATAAGAAAATGATTATTCCTATTTTCTTAAAAACTCTTATTTGGTGTGTGTTTTTTTTCTTTTTACTGATTAGGGGTAGAAGCTAACATTTTTTTTTTACTGATTAGGGGTAGAAGCTAACACTTTTAAAAAAATGACTTATTTGACTCTTGAGAAAAGGCTCCCAAGTACAAGACCTCATAATTGATATTTCAAGGTTTGTATTTGCCATTTGATTAGTAATAGCCATACTGCATGAAGAGAGTATCATCTCCCCTTTTTGGCAGTTGATTTTTTTTAAGGTGGCTTCCATGTAAAATGATTGAAATCAGAGTAGAATTTTATATTTCTTACCTTTTGAGTTTCTTGTTAAAAATTTTATTTATTCCTAATACTCTTCTCTTTAATTAGAAGAGAAAGAACAAATCAAAGATGAATGCTTTCTTCTTGTGAACTCTAAAAGAATCAACACTGTAAGTTTATACATTAATTCAGCCAATTCAGGGTAGTGTCATTTCATTTTTTTTTTTTTATAACTCATTTTATTTATACTGTCTGAACTTGAGAAATGATTCATTGTTACCATCGCATGATGCATCAAAAGTAATATTTGCGTGCTTGTTTGTTGCCACTGTTTCGGCCAGTGCATTCTCTCTTCTTCCTTAGATATATAATTCATTTCATTAAAGGTCTTTCTGATATTGATAGCTCTTGATCTGAGTATCATAGATTTCTGCAAGCAGCATCAATATTTTCAGTCTTTCAGAGAAAAAAAAATACTAATTTTATCACTAGGAATCTCTGACATTGAAATCTAAACTCCCAGCAGTAGCAACTATATAGGATGGCATGAATAAGACATTTGAATAAGACATATGAGGAAGGTTGAAGTATACATCAGCTTAAAAGTAGAAAATGAATAAAGATAATATTAATTTGAAAAATGTGGAAATAATGATTTTATTTTTGTTTTTGTTTATTTTGGAAAGAACATCGAATTATTTTGTAACGACTTTAGTACTATTTAGATGCTTGGTCAGTAAAGTGAAATAGTAATGTGTATAAATAACATGGATTTGAAAGAAGTTATAGTTGTTAGTGAATTTCAGTTCCAGTATCCATTACCCTGAGTTATATTTAATTTATCTATAAAGACATTCCAGAAGCTCCAATCATTGCACATAGTTCTATGCAGATATCATGAAACTTGAATATTTGATAATTGGTATTTCAATTTCGTTGGTTCAGAGATGATCTTTATATGTACTTTGGCTTCTTAGTTTTTTGTGTTTGCATGAAAATGTATAGCTTGTTATTTATTAGGCATAGTTTAGTTTTGGTACAAGGCTATAAGTATTCTGCACGCAAGATTAAGCTCTTTTCAAGGAAAATGATCTGCAAGACTAGTTTGTTGATCACTACAACAAGGTTTTCTATATAAATATGTAAAGTATATTTGGCAAGCATGGACATTTATACTTGTTAAAAAAAAAATGTCAAAATAACACTTTTTCCTATGACACTGCTTTTATTTTAACTACTCCTTAGCAATGTTTATTGTTTTAAAATGCAATTTGAATTGTAATAAAACCTAAATATATGAAAGTGAATTTATACATTTTCTTTGTTCTTCAGAATTTACAACAAAAATAATAAACACTATTTATTTATTAGATTGTTGATTTACACGGTTTATTATAGTGTTCATTGGAATTGTTGGTAAAAACTCAATCACCAATTGGTTTGAACTTTATAAAATGGTATGTAAGGATTTTGTTATGGTTGGTTCACATATATATTGCATTAGTCTTAATACAATTTTATTAATTTTTAGAATGTTGTAAATATAAAATTATTCTTGTAAATAAGCAATCTAATAAATAGTGTTTAATATTTTTGTTGTCAATTCTCAAGAACTAAAGAAATGTATAAATTCAGTTTCATATGTTTAGGTTTTATTACAATTCTAATCATCGCTTTTTTAAAAAAACATTGTCAAGGAGTGATTAAAATAAAAGTGGTATCATGGGAGGTAAAAACGTCCTTTTGACATTGGGGGTAGGCATGAAAGTTCACGCTTGCCATATATTTCTTGCAAATTGTGGGTATCTGGAAATATCTGAAATCTCCATTTATGATCGTTTTTATGCTTTATGTTATAGAAATTTCTGGAAGGAAAAACTTTCCACTTGTACTTTTCTATAAATGTATTCTTCCTGAGCATGGTATTAACAGACTGTTTCTTCATTTTAGAAAGAAAACATATGCATAATGCATTCATCCTGCTCAAACCAATAGTTGATAAAAGCTGAGTGCTAATACAATATTTGGTGGTTCTGTGTATTTACCCAAACTACAGTATTCCATATAAAATAGTTTAACTTTTGTACAAAATTTAGGTTTTTGTGTGGATGTCTGTGTCTACTATAGACTTAAATCAATTACAAAATCAAAAGTTGGAAGCAACAAGGAAAGATGATGCCACACATTTTGCAGCTGTTATCATCTTTGCTATTTTTGATATTACATTTCTGCTCATAGGTTCTTTTGACCCTCTGGTGTATATTGTTTCTGATGATATAGTATTTTTTGTGCTTTCATCTCCTCAGGTTTTAAGGGACACTGGATTGAGTGCTGTGTGTTTTCTAGTTTAGATGAAAAATAAGAAAAAGTATAAAGTAACTTCTACAGAATATTGGATACATCATCCACCTGAAGATCAAAGTCAGTTGTTGAAAAAATATATGGGATACTGAAAATTATTTAGCTGAAAACTTTATAAAAAACAAGCATAAAAAGATAGATGCTTAAAATACTGGTAATTATTCTTTATTTGCATATATCTTGGTGGTTGGCTTTCATATCATTATCAATGAATTATCATAGATCAAATGATAATTTTGTATGTGTTTGAATATTGTGATAGTTCTCTTTCCTTCTTTCTTCATTCTTTTGATTATTACTCTTATTTGATTAGTTGTTTTTCCTGCATTTTGTTATCAAAGAGTGTTTTGACCCAGAGTAATGTGATAAAAAGCAACATTAAGAGGGAGAAAAAGTAATAATAAAATAAGAGTAATAACTGCACTAATTTTATTTGTATATGTCTATTTTCAAATGGTAGCCATCACTAGTGATGGGAAAACTCATCTCACAGACTTAAGCTAAATTTAGTAGTAAATATGAATTGCTTCCACTCTTTCAGAAGTGTAGGTTGTCCAAATTATAAATAGAATACTTATCTATTATAATTTAAAAGGATATATTCTTATCATTGGTAAATTTATATTATACAATGAATATTTTAAGCCAATTTCCATATCTTTGTTTTTAGCAAGGAACTGAACCTTCTGTTTTTCTTCAAATAGCTGGAATTTGTGAATGGAACTTTCTATTGGATTCACAAGGATATGTTCTCATACTTGTCACATTTGGTGTCCTTCCTTGTGTATTTTGGAACTTGTAACTATCAATTCTTCATTGAAATACTGATTTGCATCTCCATTCTATTCAGTCTGATTTAAAGACTGAATCCATAACTTCCAGGAAACTTGATAAACTTTGCTAATGCTTTTATCCACTATTCTGTTGGAATATCAAACAACAAAAACCTGAGAAAGTTTAGTAGTCATGGAAAATAGTCTCATTTGAAAAAAATATCTATATTTACATTTTATACATGTTAAACAAAACTGAAGAAAATCAATTACTGTAGCTTGTCCTTTTGTGGTGGATGAATTTGTCTTGCAAGTATAAATATAAGTAGGTAATTTCATTTAGTTCTCTTTTAATATCTGTATTATTATTCTGCATGTTTGACCATCACCCTCTTTTATTGTGAATCTGTGGTATTTGCCTGATCTGGCATTAAAACCTTCATAAATATATTAAAATGGAAGGAATTGGAGGAAAGAGAAGAATCAAGGAAACAGTTTGTGAAGGAGTTAAGGTAAGAAGTGAGAGAAAAATGAAGAGAAAATCAAAGGAACTTAAAGAATCATATATGAGAGGGGAGAGGGTGATGTCAAGAAAAGAGAGAGGTAAAAGAAAGACATAGGCTTGCTAGTAGGTTACCAGGAGACAATGAGTGAAAGATGAAAAGGTGTAAAAATTGCAATAATTAACATTATTTATGAAGAAATAGAGCAAATGAAAGATAAAAGAGAGGATGTAGTAGAAAATATTTGTGCTTATTGCTTTTCCACATGTGAAATTAATCCATATTTGTATAACATGTAGATAAAAAACATGGATGGTCAACAAAGACTGGAAAAAGGAAAAGAATGAGAAGATACAGACAATGTGTCAAAAAAGAGCTGAAGTCTGAGATAATGAATAATCTTAGTTGACAACTCCCATAGAATTTCTACAAGTCCAGATAGTTAATAAATTAATGGGATAAGCTAGTGTGTGTGTGTGTGTGTGTGTGTGTGTGTGTGTAGAGAGAGATATGTAACTTTTGTATTATATAGATTGAATCAATAGAAATTTTGTCACGTCTGCTGATCTGAAGTCCGTTTCTCTAATTTGAGAAATACATAGAGGGGGAAAAATGCAAGTTGTGATGTTGGTATGGACAAGAAAAAAATTTCACATTGCAAACAAAAGATGTTATATTTTTTGCTATTTGCCTGTTTTATCGATTGTTATTCTTGTGAGACGAGGAACTGAGGATAAAATAAAAAATTGGAACTGAATTTGTAAAAGCCACATAGATATTTCTGGATTCACCTCATACATATTTCAGGTTCAGAAAGGCAATGATCTGCTTGTGATTCTAAGTCCCATAAGCCATTATTTTATTGACATTTTAGATAAATAGCTGTACTAAGTTGATAAGATTTTTTTGTGGTCATCTAGTTTGTGCCTAAAATAGTTTTATTCTTTTAAATGTTGACATTATTTTTATCAGGTCACAAGTTCTTTGCATAGTTTAATTATTGCAGAGCTAACGGGGTGTGTACTTTAATCCTGGTAAGGTTACTTGGAATTGTCCCAACAAGCTATCTCGAGTAATGTTTAATAAATTTGAGTTACTAATTTATTTTATTTTTATACATATTTGACATTGTGTTCATTAAGGCCTGTTATTTGATTAATGCTGTACAAAATCAAAAGCTTACGATCACTGAAGTTAAGCAATGATGATCTTGGTCAGTACATAGTTGGGTGATTGCTTGAGAACATCAGGTGCTGCATGCTTGGATTTAAATAAACTGCAAAGGGTTGGTAAGCTATAGAACAACAAATTATGTTTATATCACTATTTTCAATTCTAAATATTACATATTAAATGTCCAAATTGGAGAATTTTACTAGTTTTAAAAACTAGGCATTATTTGATATGCAAAATTTTATTAAACTATATGTGGTTTTGATGATAGCCTGCATAAACTGAGATACAAACCGCGTTATTTAAAATACCATCGATGTTTTAAAATAAATCATTTGTTTTCTTTTTGAGTTCAAAATCAATATGGGTAGTACTGAAAAGTACAATTCTTTTATTTACCAAATTTATCAAGAAAGTTGAAAAACGTTGGTTCTTAGTTTTAAGTGATGCCTCTCTAACATTTGATGTAACAGGTAGGATTAATTAAACAAATATATGAAAACCTGGATTCACTCATGATTACATCTTCTATATGGTCAAAATAAATACTATGTATAGTAAGTAAGCAGATGCCTACATTTCCAGTGTGCATATAAATATATTGTTCATTAAAAAAAAAAAATGATTACTTAATGCTTATTGATGTTTTGTTAGAGGGCAAGTTGTTAAATTCCATGTTGTATTTAGAGTAGAAAAGGTACATTTAAGCTCCCCTTAGAGAAGAATTTATAATAGCCTTCTCTTACTAAATGTAGAAGGCAATTGACAGGATGATGTGAATGAAAATTACTGTTGTAACATATGGGTCTTAATGATTAAATCAACAAATTTTGTTTTCAAGTATCTTTGTTTGGGAAGAAAAGGATTAATGCAAGCATTACTGACATGATTATTATATGCATAATTTAAGTTAGCTTTGAAATTGTGTTATTGTTTGTATCTTTAATGCAAAACATACTTTTCACTTCACTTTCTTTTCTTTCTTTTTTTTCTAGTGAAGAAAGTTTTCAGGCAGGACAGAATTGATTTCCATTATTCATAATTTATATTTTTAAAGATATTTTCTGTTTTCTTGTAAATAAATTTAAGTGAAACTAGATGATAGGAGCAAAGAGAAAATTGGTTACAAGGAAATGAGATGGAAATATATTGGAAATAAATGTATATTTTTTGCTATGTTAAAGGCTCCATTGGTTTCATGTGTCTTTATTTAGTTGTGAATATACCCTTTAAAATATGCAAAATATGTACAAATATACATTTAAAATAAAAATATCATTTTTGCTACATACTCATGTCTTTATTGATTTATTTATCTACCAAGTTTGAATTACTATTTCATTGTATATTACTATTATTATACAATTGATCTTTAAATGTGATTAAAGTGAGGACTTTACTCTAATTTATTGTGTGGTTTGTGAGGCTCGTGAGGCTCAACAAGAGAACTCAGTTGTTCACCAAGAAATCAAAATCAAACGTTTTTCTTTTCAGATAAATTTATCTTATTTTAAAAGTAGTAGTTTTTGGATTTCTTAGATGAACTGCTAATTATTATTGTTTTAGACTTGGATATTTTTTAAATTTAATTTCTCTTTTTTTATCTTAAGTTGTCTGAATTTCTTAGATAAAGCACTTTCAAGTATTAATTTTGACTAGTATTCATTTAATCTTAATTTCAGTTGTTTTAAGAAAATAAGATTAAAGAAATACTAATCAAAAAGTAATTTTTATTCTATAGTTCATGCTCTTTGACTTTTCATGCAAATAACATCTATTAACTGGAGCAGGAGGTCAAGTGACAGCCAGTTTCTTAACTGTCCTCAGTTTTCTTCCTGATTTAAATATTACTATTGTTTACATGTTTTTTAGTTATTGGGATTTAAATTCTTTCAATTGTGTCGCAAGTACTTCAGCAATGATAAGTGCAATTATCATCTTTTATATTACTTACTTAAAAAAAATTGTATGCTGATTACAGGTGGCTGGCCGTTATTTCTAACAATTTAATGCCTACAAGTTTTTCAAAATCTCTCGAAACCTCATCAGTATTTTTAGAAACCCCAGCATTGCTGTACTTTGGATAATTTTAGTTTTCTTTGAATTTCAAATTGTTTTTCTTTTCCTTTTTTTTCTTCAATATTGCTTAATATAAATTGATAAATAATTTAAACTCACCAAAAATAAATAAGCAATCATTTAAGAGGGACAGTTTCTACTGTAAATCAATCTTAAAGTATAGTGACTTGAAGAAATTAGTCTGTCAGTAACTTTTACCTTTGCATAAAATTAAAATAAGTTTTTTTTAATTTATTTATTACAAATATCAAAGATATATTTACAGCATAAGGCAAAAACTAGGAAAAAATACTATTTAAAATCTACTTTGTCAAAGGAGGGGAGAAGAAAAGAATTCAGCTTGTGTTCTTGCCAACTGCACATGGAGGTAGATAGATGGGCACACGTCAGAGAAACTAAATTCTCTAATATTACCTCTGATAAATAACAACACTCAGCACTAAATTCTTTGACAGCCTTAACTGCTCCCACTCAATGTTATCAAGAATGAACAGGATTTTATCTAAGAATTTTCTGATGCTTATTATGCATCAAGTGGGAGTAGAAACAGCCTGACAAATAGGGTGTCATAAAATTGGAAGCGACAGTACCATTTCAATCATCCATGCACTAAACATGAGTCTTATTTGGAACTAATGTCTGTGAAAAAATGCATGAATAAGAGTTGATAAACACATAAACCTGAAACTTTACTGGAATAGTCCAGATCCAAGTTTGTGTGCACATACACACACACACACATATATATATATATATATATATATATATATATATATATATATATATATATAATCTTGAGTGAAGTAGGGTCAGCCAAAAGATAAACACATTCCCCTGCCAATTGTTGAAGTGCTGTACAAGTCAAGTTTCAAACATGCCAAAAGAGGTAGTAATATTCAAATTTACTTCAGAGTAATCTAATTCTATGAAGGAGAATTGGTCTCCCAAAATGATTGAGACTACATTGGGAAAAGGATTAGATATTAAAAAAAGGAAACTATCAAGAAATTGATGCCTACAAAAGATAAATACTTCTGCCTTGGAAAGAAATTATGTATAAAATGAATTTCAAACTACTTACCATTACAGGTGAATGTTTTAAAAATATAAACAACTGGTACCAACAAAGCTGGCCATCTTTGTGATTTGAATATACAAAAAACAATAAGAATATTTATCCACAATTTCAGCCGATTTAGAATACAAGATCTTGAAAGGATTTTCCATTTAATACAAATTCAGAATTAGTCTTCCAAGATAAAGGAAGCTTTAAATCTTCAAAATACATTTCTTGAAAGCTTACATACTTATACCAGCACCCTTCCCACTTTTCTAAAAAAATCTGCAGTTTTCTTTGAGATTGTCATTAGCTGCTTTGTTTTGGTTTCTTTAACCTTGTTCAGAGTTTGAAATCTCCTCATTTGGCCTTATTCTGTTCCACGCTAATACCTATTACATACTGATTAGCAAACTAGTCTAACAGATCATTTACTTATATAATAAGTTTGAGCTTCTTTGGTTGACAAACTATTTGAGCAATTGCACTTTACGAGCCTTCATCTCTATTTCCTCCATGTTTCAAATACAAGGAGGAAGTTTCACTCAGACAGCTTGTTCCCAAAGAGATTCTACTTTGTGGAACAGACTCCTGTGTGTGTGCTTCTCTGATCACTTAGATCCTGACTGCTTAAAGTCAAGGGTCAGTTGTTATCTATTCTCCTTATCCTCAATCTCCACTTCCTACAATCTTCTCTATCTTGCAACTTATTTATCATTTCCATTCCAAGTGTACCCCTCTACTTTGAGTGGCACTCGAGTCTAGTATTGGATAAAATTTAGTAAACGCGCGCACACACACACACACACACACACACACACACACACACACACACAAACATATATATGAATGAGAAAATGATACACAGGTTCCACATTTGTAATATAAATTATTCTAATTTACATGTAGTTATGAAAAGACTCCCAGAAGGCTATAGAATGGAAGGGCCAAAACATGGTAACAACTCCAGTAACATCATAAATCTTGCAATATTAGTTTGCTGCTTTGAAATAGGAATAAGTCAATGAAAAACACAAATTAGGTACTGAAATATACTGAATATAAACAAAGCTCAAAGTTTATGGTTGCTGTAAATTATGAAAATTAAATGCATTAAGCTGATTGTGTGTGTGTGTGTGTGTGTGTGAGAGAGAGAAAGTAATATGTGAAATCGTGATATCAGATCAAAGCAGTTTTATCATTTATATCTCCCAGCTTATATCTTATCTCTTGAGTAGATTAACAGTTCTTGCTTAATGGAGGTAATTAATTTGCATATTCTGTTTTAAAGATCAATTTTTCAAGATAACTGTATTTCCAATTTGGTCTTTTGTAATTTTTACAAATAAGCAGTTGTTTTATGATAAGTTGTCTAATTATATTACTGGCTAATTGAACTAAAGCTATTGAAAATGTTAAACATCTTAGCATTTAAATCACAGCTTGTGAATAAAGGGAAATAAGGGTTCTCAACATTTTCAATTATATATTTTGAAATCCTAATAACTCCAAATTTTAATTTCTGAAGTATTTTGTTCAGAAAAAATAAAGTTAGTCGATTTGCTTCATTTGGGTGAAATGGATGACACAAAGGCGGAAATGCAAGTATGAACAGCTAAGACAAGCATACTTGTTCAAATAGATGGGCATAAAATATTGTTCTGTTTAATAATGAGTTTCTTTGTTTTATTTGAAGAAAAATAACTCCTCATCATTAAAAACAAATGAAATGCTTTTGGGGCATAACAAAACGAGTGAAAAATTAAATTTTCTGTGCTGTATTTAATACAAAAAGCATTGTATGCTAAGGTGCTTTGCAGTAATGTCTCTGTCTTGTTCATTTAATCCTTTACTAAGATTCAAACCGATGACTATTTAATTACTATGACATTGCTATCATTGTGTCATAATTCCTATATACCATAGATGAAATGAATGACTTTCAAATGTTTAAACTTATCAAACTACTTTGTGGTAATTTCTCAAAGGAATGATTTCATAGTACATAAGATCTAAGGAAAGGGATTGGCTCATGTCATAAAATTAAGGCTTTGCATCCTCATTAATCAGTTGGAAACTATTTTTACCTTGATTTCATTAAACTTTATAAAAAAAGAAAATTCTTCATTCTTCATCTGCTGAAAATAGTTCCTCTATTTTATGAAATGAGATTTCTATTCTTTAAGTTCCTTACGCATAATACAGTCGAACTTTGTCAATGCCTATTGCTAAACTATTAACATTTTGAATTGAAATACGTCTTCAGTTGCCTCAAGTTATATTCTGAGATTAAATATTTTTATTGATTCTTGAATAGTTTTCTCTGTTTCTTGAATAAAAATATTTAAAAATCAATCATGAAGTTGCTTTATTAGTGCATCAGTTTGAAAGAAACAGTTTATAGTTTTAGAGTTTTATGTGGAAATTGTGCAACAGTCCTTACCATAAAATCTTAAATTAGTTTCATGGCTTAAATAAGTATCAATATGCCAAAAGTTATCACCAAAAACTATAATTACCAGTTAGTATCTTATAATTCTGCTTAGTCTCTGCCTTTGTTCTTTAGTTAGCATATATGTATGTTACACACTGTCAATACCTCATAATTAATGAACTATTCTGTTTTGATCCATGTGGAAAGATGAAAATACATACAGAGACTCTACACACCTTTCAAAATGTGATTTTAAGAAAAATCTTAAGAATGACAAGAAAAAAGATGTATCTGTACCATAATAATAGTCAAATTTAGTGAGAATTGATTCACCTGAACAAGAGAATTAGCAAAAGTTTTCTCAGTAGATTTACAAAAAGAGTGTGGGGACCCCCCCCCCCCCCAAAAAAAAACATGAAAATAAAAAAAAGCAAATAAAACAAAATCAAACCCTGATATCATGAAACCCAGCAGTATCAAGTGCTGATGGGCCTTTTTCTTAAATTTCTGCTTGTTAACTGAATTTTCAACTAAGATGTTTCAGCGAGAAAACAAAACAAAGAGAAGATAGAGGCTATAAACACTCATTTGTTTAACAACTGTTTCAGTGAAATGGGAAAAAAATTGTCAGTTTTAAATCTTTTCATTTATACTCCCTTACTTCTTTAAATAATGATCAGCACTCACATTTCTGATTGTTTTTGCGATATTTTGTTAAAGTTAAGGTTAAATATTTAATGATGCAATAGAAGAATTTCTATGGATATTTGATTGTAGAACTCACCATGAGTTTACTCAGTCATTAACTTAATTAAGGTTCATCAGAAAATTCAAATAGGGAAACCATGAAATTTTCATGGGTATTTCTCATAAAAAGAAATAGTATTATGTCAATTGAATTTTGAGATGCAGCGTTTTTTAACAAGTTTTCATCTTATATTTGATTTTTAATATATTTGAAGTCTTTTTTTTGTTAACTTATTTTATGCTACTTGCTTTAATGATCGAGAACTATTGATATTGAACTTTAATGATCCAGAAATATATTAGAACTGTTCACCTAAACAAGTTTAGGTGAACAGTTCTAATATACCTGATGCCAGAAAATAAGCAGTCCTCATTGACAGAGTCCAAAGTTTTAATCATAGAACTAAGTCTATAGCATATTTTTATGGAATCCTAACCTTTTTTAGTGAAGTAAAGGCCACAAGCACAAAAGATAAGCACAACCTACCAATACAACTTCCACTGGAAGAATTCCATGTGTTTTTTTTATATGATAGGAAATACGTAATTTCTTGACCTTCTACTTGAATTCTGTTGCAAATATATATCAGCATTTAAACTCGCAAAGAACCAGAATTATAAACATTCAACTCTGCAGAATGGTTCTTTCCATAAAGCAATTTTCTCATGTCAATAATTAATATAATCATACAAACTGTTTATGTAATCTGTCATATCACAGGTGGGATTTATTAAATACATGAAAAATTTCATTCACTCCAATGATAATTTTTTTTTTCAGGAAAGGAAAAGAAACAATATGATGCTTGTATTTTAGCACCAACCATACTTTAGCCAAGTTTTTCTTCATATTTTAGTTTAATTACTGCTCACTGATTTTACTGCTACTCCAAGAAACTTGAACCTTTGCTTTGAATCATTTTCTGCATGAAGAAATTGAAATATTTCTGATGAAAAGAGAAGATTGATGAAACATGAATCTTTTCTGTGTGTCTTATGTGAAATTTGTCTTGGTAAATTCTTCAACTCAAAAGTGTATGTTGTGTATTACAAATCAGAAAAAAGTATGATTATTCATGGTCAGGAATTAAGGCAAGCATGTCTACGCTCTAATTGTATAAGTTGAAGATACTGGGAAAGATTTTGCTATAGGAATGAACTTTAGGGAGAAAAGCATCACCAGTGGTCAAGAATTAAAGCAACCATACTGACAGAATACAGCTATAATGTAAAAATGCATTGCTAATGATTTTATTATAGAAATGCATTGAAGATCAGTAAAGGGACTGCCAGTGATGTGCAGACTAATATCGATAGCTGGAGACATTGACTGTTTCACAATCAATGTCTCTTGGTTTATTTACTAGTATTAATAGTTGACAAAAGAATGGCCTTATTTATTCTTTATTAATATAGTATCAGTGCAGAAAGACTTGGAGGATACGACATGATTCATGTTAGAATTGTTACACCATAAACTCATTCATTTGTTTCAGGCTCATTATCTACATGTGTTGGTTTCTTCACTTTTCTTTTCATTTGCTATTTGATTTGTATTTCTCTACTGAGAAACAATAGGCAGAATGCAGAAAAGAAGAAGAAACATCTTAGTTGAAAATTCAGTTAACAAGCAGAAATTTAAGAAAAAGGACCATCAGCACTTGATGCTGCTGGGTTTCATGATATCAGGGTTTGATTTTGTTTTATTTGCTTTTTTTTATTTTTTTTCCCAACACTCTTTTTGTAAATCTACTGAGAAAACTTTTGCTAATTCTCTTGTTCAGGTGAATCAATTCTCACTAAATTTGACTATTATTATGGGACAGATACATCTTTTTTCTTGTCATTTTTAAGATTTTTCTTAAAATCACATTTTGAAAGGTGTGTTCTGCCATGGGGCTCTCTACGTCAAAACTATTTTAATGCTATCATCCTCTCAAAGACAGAATTTTGAAAAAAATATTTTTATATCTTAAAAAGAAATCCCATTCTTTCTTTCTCAGGAAGTAATATATATATATATATATATATATATATATATATATATATATATATATATATATATATATATATGCAATAATTTTGTGTTCAGGGACCAAAAATTTGCACTAAGGAGTTGAGGTTAATGTTGCCATTTATAGTAGGTAGAATGCTTTAATTCTTATCCTGTCACTAAAAAGTTATATTTGTTCAATAAAATCCCTTGTGACTTGGGATGGCTTCTGAAATGTAGATTTTTTTTTTTTTTTTCAATTCTAAAATTGTTAAAGATGTGTATTCATTATTCACTTTTGTCTATTTTTTCTTTGTGCACTATTTTTCGTCTTTCCTCTTATTTTAACTTTTAATCGCAAAGCTCAGGTCATATTCACATTATCTGATTGGAAAGCTGTATAGATTGGAAAGAATGAGCTTCTTACTATTTGTTTCTAATGGCATTATGCTTTTTGGATGTGGCTGCATGGAATTTACTGATGTCTACAGCATTTCACAGACATTCTGTTTAAATCTCGTGAGCATGACGACCAATGGAGTAGCTGGCTGTATGTTAAGTAATTCTGGAACCAGTTTTGTGTTACCTGTATACATTTGATGGTTGTGTTACCTGACTGGAACAAACTAACACCATCGGGGTGTGTGGAGGGAGAAACATGGCAAGCGTAAATGGATGCAAATGCTCTGCAATAAGATCTGTGTATGTCACAGCTGTCATGATAGACTCTTTTGAACTGCAGTTGAACACTCCCACCACTACCTTGTAGAACATCCTGCTGACAGGCTGCATCCATTGTCTCACGTAGTCTCCTCCACATACAAACTTGACTGTCTTCCTGAAGAGCTGGAAACATTGACTTTAATCAGTCAACACAGTGTCAGTCTTTTACAGTCTCAGGGCGATGTTCTCTGATTCAGGTGAAGCATAGTAATAAATGATATGCTGTCATTAACAGTAGTACCCATGTTAGTCAACAACTACAGTCTCTCTTGGGATGCAATGCAAGTCGTATGTTGGGCTGACTGATGGGTTGAGTGGTACAAGTGTTGCATTAGGATGCGATTTGATTCAGTGTTCCTCTTATTTGGATGGTGACTTAAGCAATTCTATTCTTACATCACTTGTAAACAGCTGCAATTTTTATAGACAGCTGATCTTTAGAATTCATATACTGAAGAAAACCCAGAGCAGTTGTCACCTTGAAGATAATGCCCAATCCTTCTGACCCCTAACAATTATTCTGTGAGCAAACATTGTTACATCCTGCCTGCATTATGTGGCTGCCATAGTTACACTACCTCTTCATCTATTATGTCACATATATGTCATCTAGCTAAGTTCATTTGTACAAGTGGGGAATTGTGAACCCATCCAGTGTACTGCTGTTTCTATTTTTTTGGCATTTCACTTTAATTACCCGATTCTGTGAAGTATATTTCTTGACTGCCAACTACTATTACTTGATTTGCAATGTAAAACCTACAAATGGAATGCTAAAATAAAATTTAGGCAAAATATTTTCAAAATTTACTGCTTTCTCATCAGTTTGCTTTCCTCCTCTTACTAGAAATATTTAGTTTATTAGTAAAGAAAATAACTAAAACAAAGATTATGGAGTGGTTCAACCATGATCAAAGCAGTGGACAGTAATAAGAAATAAACAAAACTGTGACTAATGTAGACCAGGTTCAGATTCAGTCAATGTTGAAATGCAGACATTATTATTTTTCTATCACTATTCAAATTTGATGTCAAAATTTATTCTGTAAATGAAAGTTTTGATTGTTTAAAAAATCCACCCACCATGATATTAGGAAGTGCTGTTATTGTAAAAGTTATCAGCATAGAAAATGAAATCTGTGAGTAGAGTTCAAATTCTGACTTAGTATCTGGGTAGACTGAGCTCTCCAGCCTTGAGTGGCAACCAGTCTAAGAGGACTACTCTGAATTCAAAACCATGGAAAGAAAATAAAAGGAAATCATTTCATTATCTTGTCCAAGAATTCACAGCAATTTATAGATAATAAATAGAAGCTATCTGTGGAGAACCATGATTACTTTTATCCTAAAAAGAGATGGCACTGAAAAAAATATTATGGATTACATGAACAACTAATTTTGTAAATAAACTTCTTCTAGAAGTTTTTAAATCAGTGGTCAGAGTATAGGCTGATGCCAATAATTTCAGAATCTGAAAGCTGGTGTTTAATGACAAGAATTCATTAATCTGTTAAGTTGATATTTGCATCTGATAATAAGAATCTTAAAATATCTAATTTTAGTAATGAAATATACATCAATATATAGGTTTAATATGCATTTGATATGCTAGAAACTCTTGATATTTACTCAGTTTAGTATGGCACAAGGCCACATTTTTAATGCACCTAGTAAAGATTTAATGTACTAGTAATAATCTGTGTGACTAATCTTGCTAACAATTGCTCCATGGCAATGTGATCGTGATCATGTGCTTATTGCATGTAATTGCCTAAGTAGAAAGAAAGCATATTTGAAGACTGGGGAAAATGTCCTTTCTTTCAAATCTCTCCCAGTATTGTAAAACTGGCCAAGTTGGCTTTTACCTATGGCCAAGAATATAAGCATTAGCTCTATATGCACATCATAAGTTATTGTGGTGACCTAATAACTATTTTATTGATGAACAATCAAACTTGTTAAGATTAGTGCATCTACTTGTTTGTGTGTATGACTGTCATGTTTTTTTTTGTTTTTGTTTTTTGTCTACGATCAGTGTCCTGAGCTTCAATCACTGACAATTTCTGACCAAGAAATGAGCATTATGTTAAGTGGCAAGAAATTTGAGGAGAAACAGGGAATGTAGGAGCCAAGAAAGTGAGATAAAAAAAAAAAAAGAAGCATTTGAAAAATACATACCTAGAGAAGGGAAATGGAGATAAAAGAGCGACATATAGAGGAAGGCATGTTGGCTGGATATCAAAAAGAAATAATGAGTGAAAGATTGAAAGGCAAGTAGCTATTGGAAGGTGTGAAACTTATGATAACATTAAAATTCTTCATAGAGAGATAGAGAAGAGAGGATGCAGTAAAAAATATTACTGCATTCCTTATTCCCATATGAAACTAATCTATGATCACATTTACTTAAAAACATAGATTGGCAGTGAAAATTTGATGGATAAGGGTGAGATTCAGAAGATACAGGCAACGGATACAGAAAGAGCAGAAGGACAAGATTATTAATCAGTGAAAATTCCACAGATCCAGCTAGTTGCTGATTAATAGGGAAAGAAACATTACCAGGAGCATGTCATGACCTTTTAAAAAAAAAAAAAAAAAAAAAAAAAATGTGGAGGAAGTGAATATCTGCTGGTAGTAATGAACATAAGTCAATTTTTTCATCCCAGTTAGATTTTATTAGAAATATTTTTTGGTTTTTCACTGAAACTTTATTTTTTTTTTAATCTAAAACATTATTATAAAATGGTTTTAATTGAAAGTAGCTTTGCAGCACACGGGGTAATTGTCTCTGACACTATTAATCAAAGTTTAGGTTGAAATCTACTCTGTAGGTTTGTCAGCCATGAAATTTAAATACAAACTCCACGATTTATATAATAGACCTGTTCAGTCAGCAGGCAAAAATCTAACAACAAAACGTTAGAAGATTTTAATAGGTTTTCATATCAGATGGAAATGTGATGAATTTTAATCTTGCTACAAAATGGGAAAGTGCTTTTGTTTCAATTCATTTTACAGAGATATACATTTGAAATGTTTTCATGTTAATATGAACAATAGAATCTTGCCTTTCACAAGATTGATGAAGTGCCTCTTTTCAGTTTAAAATAATCTACCTTCATCAGAATTCATGAATAATCATTATAGATCTAAACTAAGCTTTGAGAACACACACACACACACACACACACATACATATGAAAGAGATATGTATTTCAGCTTTATTTCAAGTTTTATAATGAAGTATTCCATGTCTTATTCAGGCAAGTATTTTGATTTTGAAATCTTTTATACAAAGCATTTTAACTACTGTATATACTTGAGCATAGTGCAAGTTTTATGATCAGTTTCTTATACAAAAAAATAGGGGTTTGCACTATACACAGGTAGTTTTTTGGAAGATGTTAAAAATCATGCATTTTCAGTGACTAGTTGGACTACAAACAGGTAAATTTTTTTTTCTGGAGGGGTTAAAATTCATGCATTTTCAGTGACCATAATCTACCTGGTAATCCTTACAAAAAGGTTGTCATTGAAAAGGCAATACTTCAGCAATGTAAACACTTTCAAAATGATGATGAATACAAATTTGAGATAGGAAAAAATCTATTCATTTATATAAGTTATTTGTTGATCTTAAGTGGTATACATAGTGGATTAGTTTTTGCTCTTCATGTGACAACAAAAAGGAGGAAATGTAGACTAGTGGCATCCCGCCTTGCTTGGGGTGAAATGCTTTAAAAAAAAATGTAGGAGGAAGGCCCAAATTTCGCAAAGATAATCCAGGAGTTGCACTATACATGCTTATACACGAGTGTATATGATATTAGCATTTTATTACTAGCTCTACTCAATATGCCTTTATTGCAACATCTTGGGTCAAATCATTCTTCATTAGTGTCATAGATCTATCAAAAATGACAAAACTGTTTGATTATAGACTTATGCATTTTACCTAGGATCCTAACATTGCTCTCTCATATTTCTGTCTTGGATCAGTGTAGCATGTGTATTTTGCTTAACTTTGCAGTTGCAATATAATTTCTGCTGTTCAACCAGTAGAACACTAGATGTGTCACTTGTAGTTTTCCCCCTCAGTCAGAAATTCAGAATTCATTTTTTTAATTTTATATAAATATCTGTGTTTGACAGAGAAACAAAGAAAGTTAGAAAAAAAAAGGTAATACTGCTCATTATTATTTATACAATATCGTTACCAGTTTTATTATATTTTCTTATTGTTGCTTTTCATTACAACATTCTGGTGTGATATACTTTTCACTCATGAGAGTAAACAGTATGAAATTAGAAGTAAGGAAATATCTTCCAGCAAGGTTAAAACTGACATCTCCCAATTTGGAAGCCCATTTTTTCATGAATAGTGTATCAACCTAGAATATTACAATAAAAAAAAAAACCATAATAAGATGGAATAAAACTTTACCTAAATAATAGTATCTTTATTACTTGTTCAGTGTTCTTATTTATTATACTTTCTGGTCATTCTGGTGTTTGTTGTCTTCAGTTCGCAGATAAACTATTGTTATTATTTTATGAATTATTTGAACTAGTATCTTAATTGTATTAGTTTTATCACCTTTTAGCTTGTGCAATCTCTGGTAATACTCAATGAGCTCCAATTAGTAGAAACAAAATACATCCCTCCCCACCTGCCTAAGTTAAAATATACAGAGATCATATTCTGTTCACATAACTTGAAATATCTCTGAATCCTGTGTACACATAAAGAAGGTCAAAAAATGGACCAACCACAACTTTGTAGAAATAATTCATAGAATGGCATTAGCATTTACCTGGTTTAGTTATATACATTTTTTTTTTTTTTTTTTTTTTTTTTACATTCTGACACCTCATCAATATATTACAAACTTCATTTGTTAACCTTGAATCTTACTTGTACCAAAATTAGTTAAGACCAATGCATACTTATTTCATCAATAAAGTTTATTTAAAAACAACTATGAGTTAGATTGATTGCATTGTAATGGTGAGTTACTTTGGTTTAAAATCACTTTATAACTGACAGCTTTGGATTTTTGTAATTTCGATGTCCATATTTCTGTCATTTGGATTTTGTTAGATTTTGTCATCTATACACACATTATTAAGCAGTAAGTCACTGATATAGTTCATTCTTCATGAATTAGTGTTATGTACCAATGTACACGTTTTTAAATCACCAAACTTTACATGAAAATATAGTTATGCGCACACACACACACACACACACACACACACACTCTTCCTCTCTCTTGTGTATAATCATGAATAATATTGATAGTATATAGTGAGAAACAAGCAAATGGTCAGTTGATTAAAAGATAATCTAGTCAAGAATAATGTTGAGCTGAATCTTGAAGCAGGTTACCAGTGTATATGGATTCTGATTTAATATAGACGCATTTGTAAATACAAAATCATCAGCAGTTATTTAAATACAGGTAAATGCAGAACCATAATTGGTAGCAGATTCATGTACATGCATTTAAACACACACACACACACACACACACACACACACACACACACACATTTCAATTTAACATGTTTTTTTACCTTGAGTGTGTGCATATTCACATCATTGTTACCAAACCTGCTGGTGCACTTGCTTTGTCTAGGTGTTTTAAAGTATCAATGACTTAATTTGTACAAGCCCTACCCTCTCTGTATTCCTTCCCTATCCTAGCACTACTCAGGAAGGCAAAATACCTGCTTGTCGAGTACACGGCAATTGTTAGTCTTTTTCCCTACCTGAGTGAAGTGGAAGGTATGAGTTGGGTCAATTGTTAACTGGACAGCAGGCTGGCTATTGATTCCTTGCCAGGCCTTTATGAAAAGCTTATTTGTAGATATGGACAATGGCCATAATTTATTTATTGGAGAAAAATGGGTAAAAATTGTTAAATGCTGTATGTTTTAAAATGAATTAAGATTTCCTAACTTTTACATTAAAGTTTGTAAAGCCCACTAATTGTTTAGATTAATACTCTGAGATTATCTTTGATTTTACAGATCCACTTTGGCTTCAGTTTTCTTGTGATGATTTTATAATCATCACCAAACTAGCTGTAGAAATAGAAGTGTTGACTTTTCTTAAATTTATCTGTTGCCTTAACCTCAATTAAAGATCCTCTTTGGAATATCTTGAGTACAATTTAAAAAAAAACATTTAAACAATTTCTTTATATTTTCTAATTTGTGAGTTACAATTTAATTAGTCATCACAAGTGTTACTATCTTGTCCGTAGCTTATTCTCTGCTAACAAATAAAAAACAAGCAGAAAAAGTCAAAGAAATGCTGCTAAAATTTTTATTGTAACTGCCATAAAACTAAATTATTTTCATTTTAAATTTGGAGTGAAGCATCTATTTTCATTACATGGTAGCTTTAGGGAAGAAAAACCAAGTTAAAAGAAAATAATATAAATTTCATTATCAAGAGCCCAGATCTGAACAAGAAAATTTTCCAAATACACTCAAGCAATCTGTTTCTTTTCTCACTATTAATCAAATCATATACAATATTTTGCTTAATCAGTTGCACATGTACTGACTATTAAATTTGACATCCTCAGAGATATGAAGAAATGTTATATAGGTTGTATCACATGAAATGGGGTTTGAAAACAAATGAGCATTCATTTCACTAAAAGAATAATTTGCAAATATTGTAGTAAATGATTCATTTTTCATCACAGTAACACTTTTTAGAAGTGGGTCTTTATTATTGCACAGAAACCGTAATAAATACACCTCAAAAGAGCATTGTTCTTGATTTTTCAGTCAATTCATGTGAAATCCATTTGTCCAGTTTTTCATGATTTGCTGCAAGACTGTCAATTGTTCTTCAGTTATCTTCCACAGTGTTTTGCAATTGGTCATCACTGATGACATGTGGAGGTTTTCCTGGGGATTTATTTTGAATATTTTTGTTTAATTATTGAAGTTTCTGAAAACCCAGTTGTATTTTTTGTTTATAAGAAACTTCTTCAAATGTTTGTTCTTACTTCAAATGAGCTGTGCTTGAATTTAAACTTTGTCAAAAAATAGCTCTCATGTTGGCTTTACAGAAATGTTTTTCAAACTGCAAAATAGTTTCTGATAAACACTTTCCCTAAAAATGATGCTTAACAGTAGAATAACCACATTTAAAATACCAAATAATACAGTGCACTGACTTTAAATCAAGTTTTGATATCACCCATCCATGACTCATTATGAATCTGACACTTTATGCGGTACAAGTTTATTTAATTTTGGTAGTTAAATTTATGATACAACACAACACAAACCTACTTAAATTTGTATGGTAATAGTAATATTAGCTACTTCCCTACAAGGAAATTCATTGCATTGAAATTCATTGGCATTCATTGACCAAGTAGCCATTACTGTTTTCGGTTGAAAATTATAAATATTTTCTCTTAAAATACTTTTTCAGGAAAACAGATTTCTCGAGTCCAGTAGCTTTTATCGCTCTTTCCAGTATTGGAGGTTTGAAGTAGTGTAGAATGTTAACATATTGCTTATGTCATTATTTTCTCTTTGAGTTACATGTGCTATACATGTTAGCTGTTGCTGCTGTTGGTAGTCCTCAAGTGTTGTAGTTTTTCTTATTTGTGATTCTGTATTGCCAGTCCACAATGTTCAAAGAAGAATGATCTTTGCCAAGACCCTCAGGCTTTACTCGGTCAAAGCCTTTTTTCACCATCTTTGGAAGCAGTTGTATACAGCTGACAGTTTAGATATTTCTGAATGGTTTTGGTGCCATGCATGACATTCATATTTAAGTCTTGATCTGACAAGGTTATTTCAAAACATGAGTCAAATTTTCAGGTTGATGTTTTGGTTTTGTCAAATTTGCAGTGTTGGGCAAAACTATCTCTGACACAGCCTATGTTCATTTTCTTTTTCTCCTATACTTAATGTTATAGCTGATCCATATGCCAAGATATCTGAAGTGTTTATTATTTACTAATTCCAAATCCTGAATTTTATGATGGATTCAGTGCAAGTGCCATCACTGCTTTCATTCCAATTCCAGATCAGTTTCTATTTTGAAAGGTTTACTATGAGTCCCATTTTTATTGCTGGTAATATCCTTTTTTTCAAAAAAGTGTTTCTGGTAATATTTTTTTTTTCCAAAATGTATTGCTAGTAATAATTTTTTTACAAAGTATTTCTGGTATTAAAACCCATTTTTACACTTTCATAGTTTTTTTACCCCAGTTTGGGAGTTAACCACCTGTCGACTGCTGGGACCCCAACAGCTGCTACCACCCCAGGCCAGGGTGGACCTGGGAACACCAGCAATTAAGAGGTGGTTCCACATTCCTCAAAACCTGTTGACCAGAGGCCTGGATGCAGTTTATTGTCCTACCCAGGACACAGATGTAGTTTATCGTCATACCCAGGACAGATCATTTTTGTCTCAACTATAAACACCAATGTCATCAGTATAGCCCTGATCATCATCAGTACATTGGCCTTGGGAGGGAAAGCAGGATCGTTGTTTTCTATTGGTAGACTCGTTTGGGATGTGGTATATAATGTTTAAATTGTTAGTGCCCATATCATCACATCTCTGTTTTTAAATGTGCAGGGTATAATGTAGGAAGAGATTAAATAGATTGGGGCTCTCATTTCCACCTTGTCATACACGTGATGAGATCTGACATGTTTCTGTATTGGGGTATTGCTAGACATGTAAGATTCTGTAGATTGATATAGTTCCTTTATTAATTCAATGTAATTAGTGGATTTGGAGCTTGAAAGGTGGTTTATAATAGGTGAGAAGAGGAAGTCTCTGTTGTGGTCATATATGTCAACCTCATAATAGCTGTGAGAGTGACAAAGTTGGTATACAGTTTCCTATTAGAGAAGTAAGTAATTTCTTGGAGTTGTTTGATGACGTACAGGATGCCATAGGTAAATTGTTGCCATTTTATATTTTTAATTTTGAGCATGCATGTTGCATTTATTTTTATTTTTTTGTTGATTGCACAATATAGTAAGGGCAGTTGGATACCATCAGTGAGAAAACGAGCACTATGATGCAATTCACTCAGCCAGAAATTTGGAAATGACCTGCTGTGCTGCTTGGCATTCACACTGGAAGCTCCAATATAAACATTTCAGAGTATTTGGGTGTTTGAGGATAGTGCAGAAGATTCAGAAACAACTGGCTGAGACTAATGGTGATTATGAAGGTATAGCAGCTTGGAAAACTCACTCTGATTGTTCTGATAATAAAAGAACTCCTGAATTTGTTTGTGAGGGCCTCAAACTCAACACAGAGGCCTACATCAAGTGTCTTGAGGAGGGAATGATACTCTGGGTCAAGAGGCTGGCTCCTGGAACACCCTATGGCTGGCAACAGGATTCTGCAACATGAGCAGGAGAACCCAGTTATGGCTGTCAGAAAATTTCTGCACCCACATTACCCCTTACATCTGACCACCTAACTCCCCAGACTGCAACCCTCTTGATTACTATGTGTTGGGTGCAGTTGAGTGAAAGACCAATAAAACTCCTTGTAATACCAAAGATGAACTGAAGGCAAGGATTATGGCAATATTCAACAACTTAAACAAGGAGAGATGCAGGAGATTGCAAAGTTGTCTGGAGGCCAATAGCAACTTTATTGAATAAATTTACTCTTTACTATTTGAAGATATTTTTGCATGATTTTGGTAAATATATCTGTTAAAATGAGATGTCAGTGTTATTTCCATTTTTGCGACATTTTAGATGACAATTTATCCATCGCACCCTGTATCATTGCATTCCTTCCCAGAATGAAAACCAAACTGGATTGTGAGGAGTTGACTTTCATAAAACAATGAGAGCTTAGTTAATATAATGTTCATTAATACTTTTACCACGATGGATCCAATTGATATACTTCTGTATGTATGAGGGTGTTGAGGGTTAACTTTCTGTTTCCATAATGCATTAATGCATGATAGATCCCATTTTTGGGGGGCGCATTTCTGATTCCAGACTTTCATAAAATAAAGGAACTTGTATTGAATTCTGAGAAAAAGTAAACTATTTTCAAAAGTTCAGCTTTAGTGTTGACTGAAAGTTTTATTATTACTTATTTTTTTTTAATAGCTTTCTTAATTTCCTCACCAGTAGGTTCATTATAGGTTATGTTTAGTGATGGGCTTTGTAATGGTTGGATCAATATTGGTATATGTTCTGTTTGTATGGACATTTTAAGTTTAGTCTGGTCAGGGTTGAAATGTGACTATTTTTTTGTTGTTTTTTTTTTTTTTAAACCTGGACCTTTTTTCTTGAGTGTGTTGGGGTGTATGATATTATCTTGATTTTCTGCTTTTCTCCATGTTTAAACAGATTCTGTGCTGTTTGGCTTCATTAATTTAATTTCCAGTTTTCCAAAGATAGATTCTCAAAGAATTAACTATTTTAAAAAATTTTTTTTAATTGTTTGGTATTTTCCTTTCATTCTCTCCTCTTCTCTTTGTTTCTTTCTTATATCAATTTTTCAACTCAAGGTTATCATCCCATGGATATATATTTTTCCTTCTAGGTCTTCTTGGTATGGTCTGTAGGAAGCTCCAAATTATAAATTATCATCAATCTGACATTTTGTGTGTGAAAACTTGTGAGGTGCAAGTGTAATTATTAATATCTAGTCAATTCACTCATTTTCATGTGTGCTTTACTCTTAAGTAACTTATAACACAAGCACCCTCTTATGATTCACTCACTTCGAAAATTCCCAACCGATGCAAGGAAGTGGAGTGGGCTTAGGGAAGTACTTTTATTCAATTCATTTCTCATGAGGACAATAGTTAACATGTCAATGAGAAAAATGAATCTTTAATGTTCTCTCAATGCATTTGTTTCCTTTTCTTTTCCTTTTCTTTTCCTTTTTTTTTTTTTTTAAAAAACATTTTGAAGGTAGGAAATATTACATTAAAATTTGTGAAGTTAACTGTATATACAAGGAGGTGCTGAAAAGTTTTTGGCTTAACCATGAAAATAAAAAAAAATGTTCGGTCAGATTTTTTAGAAGTTGGTCATATTGACAACTTACCCTCATGTTAATTATTGGAGAGTATCTTAAATTTTTAAGTCCTCTTTGAAATTAATTTTTCTACTATAAGATAATTTTACAGTTATCACCAGTTTTGTCCTGGAAATAGAAGTGTTGATGTATCTGAAATTTCTCTTTTACTTGAAGCAAAGGTAAACATTCAGTTAATGTTTCTCATAGATTCTCTTTGAAATATCAAATGTCAAATATTTAAATCAAATATATATATAATTAAATAATGTCTTTTTTGTGAATGAATAACTTCAGTTTAGTACAAATGTTCTCTATCAAACTTTAATGTCCTTTCTCAGCTGCCAAATATTATTTGCAAGTATTGAATGTCTGACTCAATTTCTCTTTAGTACTAAGCTTAGAGAATAAAAAATCAATTGCAAGACTTTTAACTTAGTAACTTTAGTAACTTTTTATTTGCTTATTTTTATTATAGATTGCCTTTCAGTTTCTAAAAAACAAAGTTTTCATGATTGATCACTTGTTGGATTATTATAATTTGTAAAGGAAAACTTCAGAATGTTTTCTCTGAGAATTTCAGTCTGTATCGTTCATCTTAAAAGATAATAAAGATGAAAATGTATACCTGCTTTTTATGTGAGAATTGAAATTTAGCACATTTCAGCTAAATTAGAGAAAAAAATCAAGATGATGTCTCTCTTGCAGAATTGAGACTATAGAAATTTCCAGTTTAATATTGAACTGAAAATGTTTAATTGTCTAGTATTTCAGGTGTGCTCAGTGGCATAGTGACTACCAGCAAAAAAAATAGAATCTGAATCAACTTTAAATTCAAACTTAGGATTATTATAATAACTAAGAAAAGTATAAACCATCTTTCATTCATTCTCTGTATACTTTGTATTGTTAGAATATTTCCTTGATTATCCAGACATCTTGAGAAAGGAGTTTTAAAAATATGTTTGGATAATTCAGAATTCCAGATAATTGAATACCAAAATTATCAAAAAAAAAAAAAAAAAAAAAAAAAAAAAAAAAAGTATAAAGAAAATGTCTGAAAGAAATTTAATATAAGTTTTTCTCCAGTTTATTTTTATGAAAAGTGCAAAATCCAGATTCTTTCTCAAGTGGAATTGGGACAATGACCAGAAATCCTTTCTCTTGTTGTCGAAACCATAAATATGAGACACCATCAACTTTATCAAGTATTCCACTTTTCATGGATTTAAATATTTCTTACATTGTTTAAAATTCTTCAAACTTACCTCACATTTCGAAATATTGGTGATTGTGGGTTTCTCTCTGTTATATTTTAGCATAATCTTGGTTTTTGTAATTTTCTTACATACCATGTCACAAATGTTCAATTTCTCCTCAATAGATAGCACTACCCTCTTAAATTTTGTTTCATTATTGGAATTGGAAGCCATTTAAATTTCACAATGTAAGCTCATGAAGTATAACAGAAGGAAAATCATGTTGAAAAATAAAAGAACAAAATGAAATGTCTCATCAGTCAGTAAATGTTATCATCTATATTCAATTGAGTGAATTGGTAAATCAAGGTACCAGGAAGTATTGTACTATTGGGAAACCAAGGTACCCAGATGTACTGTACAATTGTGTAATCAGGTTACCATGGGGGTACTGTACAAGCTATTTTGACAAAGTACCATTTTTACTGTCATTCTCCAAAGCTTGATTGAGTAGAAAGTGGATAAGTGAGCAGTTAAGCATAACTAGCCAACCTAGCCAGGTTTGCTTTTATGTGCTGTGTCCCTTCTGGACAGGCAATCATAGCTCTCCACAACTTTCTTTAGATTTTTGCTATCACTCTTGATCTGCTCTGCCAATCTTTCACACAAACTTGTTAGATAGGTTAGTAGCTGTTTCCCCTCTGCCTTCAATATGTCTTGTGAGTGTTAAATTCTACAACCCTCTTTCCTCTTTATGTGCCTCAGGAATTTTAACTCTCTTACTGATTTACGTTACATTACGTAATTTACGTATACATAACCTTTTAGTTCCTATTTTCCTTAGTTCCATACATGATATCCTCAGTATCTCTAAGAATGACATCTCCATCCTTTCTTCATCAATAAGGGAATTGTCCAACATTCACTGCTGTATAAGATAGATATAACAGCTGTCTTTTCTTTGTTTCTATGACATTTTCTTATCTCTTAATATTTTATTCATTTTCTGGAAAGTTTTTTTTTTTTTCACTCTTCCAATGCCCCTTTTGGTTTGTGTGCCACACTTTCTATTATCTGTTACTACACTACTCCGTTAAGTTCCTGTACCCATTTGATTCTGATATCTCAAATTCATGTAAATTGACAGGGACCATTCATATATGGTATTTTTTAAAATGGTGTATATAAATCATGAGGGTGCATCATTAAGTCTCAAGTTTGAAATATAGTTATGAGCTGAATTTTGGTGAGAAACTTTTACTGTGTAATGTTTAAGCTATGTAATTAATAGTTATCATTGAATAAGTTCATTGAAAAGAAAAGAGAAAACGAAATACCAATTGTATAAAATAAAAGCTTTTATCATTAAACTGCGCATTTATTGATATGTCTATGATAAAATAACTGATATGAAATATCTGAACCAAGAAAACAAGTTGGAATATGATGTTTAATTTTGTTACTTACATTTTGTTCAATAATGTCATCAGTACAACTGAGGAAAAAAAACATGTATATATGCAGATAACTTTTATACCTACATATATGTAGGTATAGGATGTTTTCTGAATTCTTTTTAACTAGTTATTATTCTCTTATCAGAATTCTTATTGGTTGAAATGCGCCACTAACATAGAAAAAATTGACTCTTAGGCTTTGTTATATCCATCCCAGTGCTTTTAACATTTAAACATTTCTTTAGTAATAAATATCAAGCATTATTGTTTTTATAATATATACAGTGTAACCCGGATATAAGACACACACAGATATAAGAGTGATTTTCTCTGGTCCCAAATTAGAGCCTGTGTTAATGTAGGCTAAACCCAGATATAAGATACTTCTTCTTCGGTCCCGACAACTCTCTTATATCCGGGTTACACTGTATAAGTTTTAAATCTGAAAGATAGAAGAATAAAAGAATTTTTGAACTTCAGTTGGTTAAATAGTAAAAAGTAGATCGTCAAGTTATTAGCCAGGTGTTGATTCTTTAAATAACAGGTTTATTAGAGTCAGTCCGTTGAGTAATTCATATTTTTGAAATTTCCTGGTACAATTTAGATTTAGAAAATGCATTTGGATAGGTAACATATTGAAGGTTTCATTATTACTGTAGACAAAGCAAGAAAATAATTACTATTTTACCTATCATGGCCCATTTAAATGTTGATGTTCTGGAAAATTAAATTTGACTTAACAATATGCAATCTTTGTCAATGTATCTTGGTATGTGTGCTTTTCTATTTTATATTATCTGAAGTGTTGACTCATGCCTGCTTCTTCAGTTGTTGTGAAGCGAGCTTATACATTTTCTTGGGTTAAACAAAGTTAATCTCGTTCCACCAGCAGACTCTGGTGCTAATGAAGTGGTTAACTAATGAGTTCTTTGTTATTTTGGAGGATGTGAATGGCTATCATTTATAAATTAATGTAGCAGAAGGTGAGAAAGAAAAGAAAAAAAAAAGAAGAAATATCTATTTATCTGTAAGGCCAAAAAGTAAATATGAACAAAATAACATTTGAACATGGACAGGTGAAAACTGAGAGGCTCAATGTCTCCCTCCCCACCATATAATACTCTCACATGCATACTCTTTATATATGCAAGTGTGCACACATCTTTCTCATCTAGTTATCTCGGCAGCAGATTTTTATTGATACATGCTCCATTAAAAACAGCAGGAAATAATTTTTTTTTTTTAATTTTTTTTTTTTAATTTTTTAGTTAACTTAGCTTGAAAATGACCAGAAACACAATTGGAAGAATTAAAATTCAAACATCTGTCCTATTGTGATACAAATATATATTGTAGATAAAAAACAAAACAAAACAAAAAAACAAGAAAATTACATTAAAGACCAAATGTTAATGTTAATTTTTTTTATCATTTCAACCCGAGCAAGGCAATAAAGCAGCTAAGATACAAGGAGTTAATGAATGTGAGAGATTGAGAAAAAAAAAGTATTTTTAAGGAGACAGAATAATAGAAGAATTTAGTAGACAAAAGATAACAATTGATATCGCATTTAAATTTTTGAAGATCAAAGTTGATTGGAAAGCAATTCATCCTTTTAAGTTTTCATATTTTCACATAAAACTCTTTACACACACACACACACACACACACACACACACACACATATATATATATATATATATATATATATATATATATACACACACACTATTGTTGTAATATGCTCTTTCACTGTCAGGTTTCTTTTTTTCTTTTCTTTTTTTGCATTATGTCTTTATAAACATCCTCAAACAGTCCAGCATAGCTAAAACAAAGACACTGCCATCTGACAGCATCAGCCTGAGAGAGATAACTAGTATAGCAAGAAATCACATATTAGAAACAATACTACAAGTACACATCTCGTAGACATGCACTCACACATACACGCACACAGCTGAAAAACACTGGAACCAACTCACTTTACAATTTATGTCTAAACACTAGAATTTAAAAAAAATCCCTTTGTTGAACTAACAACTTTTTAGCACCCTCTCAAGTACATACACACACTCATAAATACATACACACTCTTTTTATATACATGCACAAATAAGTTAATTTGTATGTTGTGTCATGTATAGGTGTCTATTTACATGTTTTTATAACATTAGCATTTTATGTGTGGAAATCTCTTTTGGCCTTTTGTCTTTTTTTTGTGTGTGTGCATATTGTATATTTTGTACATGCATACATCTGTTTAACATATGTTAATACACTGTCTGTATGGAATGTAAGAAGTTTGTGTTTAATATATGCCCACTAATAGGAAATGAGAACAGCCTCTCGGGTTTCAAACGAAAAGATATTTGGTTAGTTCAGATGCTTTTTTCCCTTGGTCTGCAAAACATTTTTGTCTTTGACTTTGGGCATACGGTTTTAATTTGCATTCCATAATTTCTGCTTTATCAATTGGCATCCAATGAAGCCTGTCTAAACCTGTATTTACAAGTAAACAAACTAACATGCAGCAGGTAAGAAGCAGTGGAAATCCACTGTAGGACTAACTGTACATTCATCTTAAGGTTATAGGTTTATTTGGCAATATCAGTCTTGATTAGATGGATATTATATAGAACTAAAGTCTAACATCAAAATTCAAATTAAGAGATTATATAAAAGTGATTATTCACAGTTGGAGTGAAAATTCAAACCAGGATTTAAAATGTAGAGAGAATTAAAGATTTCTTAGATTATGTCATAACTTTTCTGGAGAAATGTGGTTATTTTAACTTCTATTTGCTTGTTACGAGATTTTTGAACTTTAAATTAAAACTTGTATTGTTCTTTATATTTGTTATGTATAGCATGGCATGAAGGGAAAATGTGGAGCTATGATGGCGTTATGCCAACCTTCCATGCAGGATGTGCATGCCTAGACAATTAGCATTTAAAATTTTGTCATTTACCTGGACTTGAATATCAATATCAGATACAAATGAAAATATATAGTCACAAACTAGGCCATCATTATTTATGAAATTCAGCATGATCTAAGTTTATTTTATGAAGTTTAGCCTAATCTAGCACAATGTTACAGTTATGGGGTTTGAGGTGAGGATCAAATTCATTATCCTTGCAAAATGATTTTCAAGTCTAACCAGAAGGCTTCCCTCTACAAAGTTTAGTGTGGCATAAGGCTCCAAATGAATATTAAACTAACCACAGTAGTAATTGTTTACAAGACTTTCTTGCTAAGAACCATTTCCAAAGTTTTAATCTTTATTTAAACAGAATCTCTTATCTGTAAACTAGTTGTCAAAAGAAAGTTCAATTTTTCTTCACCTTAATTAGCGATTAAATATTACTATGAATTTCGTCTATTTGTTTAAGTATTTACATGGTGGAAGATAGATGATCCCTGAAGATAAGGAATCTCCGCCCCAGGAGGAACACAGCAAAATCTTTTGTCTGTAAATATAAAAACAATACAGAATTATAAATTATAAAATGAAAAGAATTTTACTAAAATTCCTCAATGATTTTTCTGTCTTATTTTTTGACCAGTTACAATGTTGCTTAACTTACCTGTTACTTTAAATTGATAAATTATCTTATTTACTTTAAATTTTTAAATCCTTGTATAGCTTTTGATTAAAGTGAAACCCACTTATTTTTTTCCTCACATCTTTCTAAATTGTGATACTTTTCAAAACTCACTAATACAAGTGATAATTGTGTAACTGATGAATGTTTAATTAAATTATAAAATGAAGTATTTGCATTATGAATTCTTGTACTAGTATTTTCTTCATCTTGTCTTATTTACTTTTTATCGCAGCTTTAAAGGTCACAGTATTTGATCTTTTTGAAATAATACCAAATAGGATTATAAAAAGAGAATAACTTTTCTTTTATATCGCAGGACTTTTTTTCATGGATAATGCTTTAACTGATTAAAAGTTGCTAATTATTAGAACACAAAGCTGCAGTCATATTACTAATTCTTCACAGTAAACATTGTTTTATTTTTACTTCCTCGTGATAGTTTTACTCTTATTTAAATTCTGAGATGAGGTACTTTCATGATTAATTCTTATACTATTTTCTTTTTATTATCTTATTGTTTTTTTTTTATAACAATTTACTACATTGAATGTGTGTATGTGAGGAATTTCAATATTGTTGTTTAAGATATTGCCTAAGCATTACCAAGGCTGAATGTGGAGATATTTTTTACCAGTGAAGATATTTTTTTTTACCAATCTTTCAAGTTGGGAAGGCAAGCCTGCCTTGAAAATACTGGTTTATACCTGAGCTTCATTGACTTCTGGAACTGCTGGAAAACATACAACTATTTTAGCCACTAGGTAGTCAAACAGTGTTAGTTTTCTTGCTTTAGTTTACCAATGCTCAGTCAGTACATTAAAATAAAACAAACCAGGTAAGCTTCTGCAATGACCTATAGTGTATTTTGTTCAAAAACAAAATTGTCAAAAATTGTTCTTATGTGTCCTATAACTTGTCTAATTAGATCCTTATAAGGTCACAGGTTAGAATAAATTCCACTGTTTCTCTTTGGTCATAACAGGATGATCTTGTTAATCATAAAAGGGTAATCTTTACACTGAAGATGTAGCTAAGAATAAATCACTGAGTATAATGGTATATGGATCATTTGTAGTGGTATAATGGTATATAGTTCATCTGAAGTGATTAAAGAAATAGATTCATTATTGTAACTAATCTCTAAAAATATTTTTGTTCATCTTCATTTTTGTTGTTTTAGCTGGTGTGCTCTGATGTGTGTTTTAGTAATTTATGTAATGGCAACCTTTATTTCATTCAGTGTTTTCAATAATAGTAATACTATTTAAGCAAGATATAGATATATATATATATATATATATATATATATATATATATATATATATATATATATATATATATTCTCTTCCAGATATGCCCTGGTCATCCTTTTTTAAATTTTTAAACGCAGTTTTTGTTATTTGTTTTTAATCTAATCTAGAATTTATTATTTTTGTGGGGGAAGAGTGCTCAATATAGTGCATTTATTAATGTATACAATGATTTCTTAGAAATTGCTTTGCTTGCTTTTTTGTCTTTGAAGATATATGCTTCAGAATTATTGTTGATATGATCAAAAGCAAAACTATACATAATAATAATTCTGAAGCAAGTACATATAAAATAAACTAACATAACTGTTCTTTATATATATATATATATATATATATATATATATATATATAAACAGAGAGTTTGGGAACCACACACACACATTTTTTTTTATTTATTGAAATTGGAGTAGATTTGAACAGCAAAATTAGATCAGAACAATTTTGTTTACTGATGGGAATCTAATCTAGCTCATTTGGAATTGGGTCATTAGGAAGACAATGGAAGATGATAGAGATAATTTTTATCGGTTAAAATTTGAAATAGAGCTTATTAAGGCTATGAGGAACTTTGAAATTCACATGATTTTGGGTTGAAGGCAGCACTTGTGATAATCGTGTGCGGACCAAGGGGCGATTTATGATCAGCCAGGTTTATCTATATAAACGCGCACAGAAATCTGTTGACAGTGGTTGGCTCGTTTGCTGTTGAGTGCAGTCGAGCTGGGTAGAGAGAGGTTGGAGACTGGAAGTGACATCAGAGATTGGAACCAAATGCCCGCTAACATATTTTGTTAATATAAGTACGAAGAAGCGAATTACTCCTCCAACAATCTAAGACTGCTACTGCTACTATTATTACTACCACTGGAAATGGAAACGTTGAACAAGCTACAATAATCAAAAGGTTGTTTTGGGGCTCATCTGTCATCGAGTGCAGTCGAGCTGGGTGGAGAGATACCGGAGACTGGAAGTGATGTCAGGGGTTGGAACAAAACCCCAAATAACAAGTACCGATGCTTCTGCTACCATGAAGATTACTACTACTGTTACTACTGCTGAGGTAGAATGCAACTATAAACTTTAAGCCACGCATAGAAATGTTTATCTCTCCATCGCAAGAGTCGTATATCGTTCTGAGATGATTTCACAATAAGCTAATTCTCTCTCCCTGTCTAGAATTCAGTGTATGAGTTTTTACATCAATTACTTTTCTTTTCTGTAACCCGTTTCTTTTGTATACTTCTTTTCTGCTATATAAAAGACATTAGCAATTCAAACATTGAATATTTGTTTGTCCAGCTTTCTGCAGATATATATTTTTTTTGGTGCATTCTAAATTTCTTAGCACAGACTCTCCAGCCATATCTGCATCTTCAGTCGACTGTGAATGGATGAGCATCACTTCTGCTTTCTGGATCAAACACAACGTGGGCAAGAAGCAGGATTAAACCAGTGGATCAGCCGAATAATCTACGGATGCTCAGGGGACCTACGGCCACTCCCTTAAGTTCGGTTAAGACCGAGTAGACACCTCAACCCAGAGAGTAAGACGTTGGGGATTGAGGTGCCGAAAGTGTTATATATATATATATATATATATATATATATATATATATATATATTTTGCTTTGTGATGATTTTGGTAGTTTTGTTTTGAATTTTGTCATATATCACAAAGTTATCAAAGACAATTTAAGACATAATTTTAATATTTCCACAAATTAGATGTGTGTGTGTGTGTGTGTGTGTGTGTGTAGAAATATCAAAAATGTAATAACTGAAATAATTCCCATGTAAAAGATTCAGAGGCATGTCAGAAAAACATACAAAGAGTAGAGGATTAACAGCAGGTTCAATGAAAACTCTCAACAAAGTAAAATCTAAAATAAGAGAAATTTTCCAACATAGCTTGAAGAAAACAAAACAAAACCGATCAAATTGTGTAAAAAGAGAATTTTCAGCTAATCACTGTTGGTTTGAATTTATTCAAGAACCTTGACCGTTATTCTATCCCTTGAAAATACATAAGTAAACTTTGCAACAGGTTGTAGTCAGTTTACTCAAAAATGCCACATCGGCTGTACAAATCTATGCCAAACAACTTTTTCCCAAAAAAAGAGAAATGGCAAAAAATCAAAAACTCACTAACAACTGAAACTCTATGGCAGCTTCTCTAAATCAATGCACTTATACTTCCTGTAAACTGAGTAATGACATTTACTAAAATGTATTAACTTTCTCTATATCACAAATATATATATATATATATATATATATATACACACACACATATATATATATATTTCTATAAACATTTCTGGTATTGTGACTTTTGGCTATGAAAACATACTTCTACAAAGATGTACATTTTACATACACACACTTTTTATCTGCAAACTGTAAATAAATTGTAGTTTCAAATTTTACCAATGCTATATTAATTATTATGACAAATACCTATATATAAATATTTTAATAATTTTGTTCAAAACTCTTTTGAAATTTATCAAATGACTGTAACATACTTTTGGGGGAAGGTTTGAAAATGAACAGTGCGAGATAATCCTTCAGACAGATGCTGATCTTATTTTCACTATTGTTACGTGTTGATAATTGTAACAAAGGAAAAAAGAATGATTTGCCAAAAGACAGAGCGAAATCACAAAACATTTAATTTACTGAAAAAACATAAAATAAAATATATACAATTGGCTATACAAAACTGAAAACACAGAGTACTAGCGAAGTGTTACGAGGGATAAAGGGAGGCGGGTCAAGTGTCTTTACTACGTTAAAGCTAGCGAAGTAATTTAGTTGCTATTACTGGAAATCCACAATTGTGTGTAAATAAAGATAAATTTTTAGTTTGGTCAATGAAAATTAGTCCAAAGTCTATTTACCAGATTTGTTCCATGAAATTCTCTTTTGGGTTTTTGTTGGTCGGCAACTTTTTATAGAGATTCTTTCGGCTGGATATAACAATCCTCGAATCAAAAGCCGGAGTTGATACTAGCAGCAATTCCTTTTACAACTGACTTTTCAACTGACAACCCTTTGCCCCAAAACCTATTTTATAGGGGCTAACACCTAATTTGCATATTTCTAGATGTTTATCGAATCATCTAGATTCTTCTTGAATATACTGGAATGATCTAGAATCTTCCAAATGTTCTATTTCAAATTTATCTATTTTGCCACTACTTCTTCATGACAGAAAACTTTTTGGTATTAACAGGTAGGACTCAGTAGAATCCCTTACTATAAATTTTAACCTTATTGAGAATTTCTTTTTATAGAAATACATCCTCGTAACACTATATTAAAATTTTCAGCATGTTTTTTCTAAGTTTAAAATTGTATTAATCCCTCATATTCAGATACTTATCTATACATTGATCAATTGAATATTGTGAGTTAAATATAAATTTTATGCGAGAACTTGTATAACCCTCACATTGTCTATAAAACTCTCGTATGTATATTCCAAAGTATACATTTCTGAAAAGACTATTTCTCCTCTTTAGGTTTTATCAGTTCAGTTGCTGAAACAAATCTAAATCTCACGCCTAAGGCACATTATTATCTTTGTTTATTTTCTCCTGTCACTTATAATGATTAATATTTTATTCTTTCTTCTCATAATATAAACTTTATTTTTGTATCTATGATCCCATGAAATTAAAGCCAATCTGACCTTTCTATCAAATTTTAAATGTGTGATTTTATTTAAAAAGTGGTTGAATATACTCTCATTATTTTTAATTATGGCAAGAGAGACAGAGGAAAACAATGCATAACCTACCTAGCAAGCTTGTGTAAATAGATGACAGAATGGTTTGGGAGATAACAAAAAGACAAATTTTATTAAGATCTCAAAAGGACAGTAAATTGTGAAGAGCTGTGATCATCAATGTCCCAAAGGGACATGGCACATAGGAGAAAAAATAGTTGTAAATTCAGAATTGGAATTTTGCTCCATTTGACAAAATAGGACCTGATATTATAATATATAAATATTGTCTTTAATTGAGAAGAGGGAATGATGGGAAGAATATACTGAATATCTTAGCCAATCACTGTTAGTTACATGGCGGACATCAAGGTTTATTATTTCATTATTAAATGTGTTAAATCACTCTCTCCATAAAAAACAACTATTATTTACTTTTGTATGTCTAATTACTATATTAAAAGGTGAATAAGTATTAATATTGATGTTAGAAATATTTACATTGCTAGATGACTATACGCACACTGGTTTTTATCCATTAAAGCTGCTAATGTATAGAATGACTACTGCCAATGTTGGCTAAGTAATTATTGAAGAATGGATTGCTGCTACTTATCTTTTTTTTTTCTTTTCATGATATTTCAATGATAAGTTCATGTTCAAGATGATATAGTGATAAAACAGCAGATCAGGGTGGAATCATACCTTTCCTCTGAGTATTAAAAGTGATTAAAGCACTCTTGACCGGAATCTGTATTCTGTTTGCTGATTCTGTTCTCTGAGTTGTGCTGCTTTAAGATTTCAGTGAACTTAGTAATCTGCAATAAAATACCAAACAGAAATGTCTGTCTTGTTAATTCTTTCCATCCTCTGAAGCTAATCAAAATGCCACAGGGATACATTGTAAAATTTACGTGGCTGTTTCTTTCTATTCAGTCAAAGATTCTGTCGAATTAAATTTAGTCCATAATTCCTAGCTTTAGATTCTGTGGAAAGCATAAGAATTTCTACTAAAGACTTGTATTGGTAATAAATATTTTTGATAGGGAATCTCTCACCTGACTGAATATAATTAAGGATACCAAATTATTTAAACTCTAACTTTTTCTCTTTTAGAAAACAAGGAAAAAAATAATGAAAAACAATGCCTACTTATTAGGTTACCCTGTAGTTCCTGTGTTCTTTTGAAAGAACTTTTATTTTATTTGGTCTTTTGATTTGTCTCATGTATTTTATGCATAAAAACAGTCTAGAAAATGAAAGAAAGATAACATTGTTTTTAATGTTGAAAAAGTCAATGACCTTCCAAATTTTTATGATATGTGGTTGGTTTAGATGAATTTCCTCAACTATTTGTTTTTGGATACTGTTTTTTGCTGTGTAGCCTCTGACCTGAAGTGTTCTGAGATGTCATCAGATCTTGTTCTAAGGGTGTATATATCTCTACACATGCATGTCATGTTTGGTGTCAGCATCTGTGTAGTTTTGGGATTGTTTTTATTTTTTTATTATTGAAATAATAACCTCTCATTGAATTTTACACGTGCCCTGGATTATTAGTCTGAACTGACCATGTCCATTGATGAAAACACCTCATCTAACAGTATTCAAACTAAAATTCCAAATTTTGTTCAGACAACAACATTTCAGTTGATCCACTCAACTTTGTCAGCTATAAAATTGATAAGTCAATGGCAATGAATAAATAGCTCATATAAATAGTTGTGAGGCAAAGCAACTATAATTTACACTGGCTTTAGATTTTTGTATTGGAATAGTTCAGCCAAATAATTTCTATACAGTGTGGGGAAACAAAACTTGTAGTTTAACTTAAAAACTAAAATTTGCACCAACCACACACCAAACAATGTGAAACCAGATACAGTATGAGTATATGTAATACACATATTTTTCAGGAATATTGGGTAAAATAGCTTCACAAAATGGTAAATGGCAAAGAGTGTTGAACTTGGTTTGTATAAAAATCAATATTAAAAACATAGTACTTGATGTGGACTGTGTATTGTAGACAACGGCATCCAGTAGGAGCAAGGTAGTGGCAAGGTTGGCAAGAAGTGAAATCAGGACTTCATTAATTCTCTCAAGATGAAAATCACAAAAGACCTAACAAAATGCAAAAATAGCTGCCGAGCTAAAAGTGAACCACAAAACAGAACCATGCATGTTGACTTGGACCTTAAATCAAAAACCAGATCACCTCTTCACAAAGTTCATGAAAGCCAGGAAGCTGAAAAGATACAAGGAAGTGGTACCTCTGAAGAATCAGGAGTTCATTGTTAAAATATTATTTGAGAAAATCTTTAGAGAATGTTGTTTGGAATTTCTGAAATGACCAGTAACCCACTAAATCAACAGCTGATGTCAGGACCTGGTCATGATCTTGGGTGTTAGGGTTTCTCACGAGGAAAAGATGACTCTGATGCCTCTTGGAAGATTCTGAGGTATTATGTTTTGCCATAACTCAAGACCAATGAGCTAATATTAGAATAACTATGTATGAACCCAGGATAGTGATTCCTGTCACAAAATCAAGAAGTTGCAAAAGCTCTGCAAAGTTAATCTTGATTATTTCTGGCCAATGAATTTCTTGCTTTCTTTCAGCCTGGATCCACGCCTGTTAGATTGTGTGGTGCTTTTTGGCACAGGCTACCAACAGGACTTCTTGCCTTAATATCAATATCCTGAAAACTGCCATCAAAGAGCAGTGGACTAGGATGTTCATGGACGTTATGATTAAGAGCTGCATAGTTTTTTAAGGCTGTGTTGAGGCTGTAATGGAAAATGTTAGAAACCACATTGAATCAAATGGGAATTTTTTATACTATCTGTGGGTTTTAATAATATTGTTTTGGGCTGTTCATGTATAAGTGAGTTTTAAAGGCTACAGAAATTTTACAAGTTTTCTTTCTCCACTCTGTGATTGCAAATGATAACAAATTTATGAGAATTTAAATTCCCTAATTTCAAAAGAAAAAATTCATGAATTATTTGTCTGAATAAAATCATTTTTCACACTTAATTAAGCCATACTAATTAGCTATACAGGAAGTTCTTCAAGCTGAAGATGTAAAATAATTGCACAACCTCATTGTTTTGTTAGGACAACAGTATCGTTAAATGACACTCACTAAGAAATATTTCTTGACAAAAGTTAAAACTTTTCACAGAGACAATATTAACTTCATAATAATATAAAAAATATAACTGGGAAATCTCTTTTCTGTGATGCTCATTTATTTTTTATAGTAACGTGTACTGTTTGTAACTGTCCAGATATAACTGCTGTTAATATCGGGACAAGAATAAAAAAAATACATATGCACACAATAGAATAAAATTCTCAGCCCAGTTCACTTTCCAAAATGTGAGCAAAGATCTGTTTATTTTGGAATATCTTCATAGTCAGACTCAAAAATGTTCACCACTACTTCTCACTCACACACGCACGCACACACGCACACACAATATATGAAACTTACTGTAAAGATAATGAAAAATGAGAAAAACAGCAGTCCATTCCTGAAACTTCCTGAAGAATGGACTAAACAATTACAGAAATGAGAGAGAGAGAGAATCATTTATAAATAGGTATACTCATGCCACTTTAAAGTTACTTTTTATTTCTTTAAACAAAACATACCAATATTTTATTAGCAGTACTTTATCCAATCAAAACGTATTAGGTGTCATTGCCAAACACTACAACATTGAAACTTTGCAACCAAAAATATGAATATAAAGCAATCCAAAACACTTACTTGTACACTCCAATATGACACTGCCAAACTCATCAAGCACTATCTGACCACAGTAAGTTTGTTTTTTTCTTTATTTTTAAACAACAGTTGTTACAAAACTTAAAATTTTTATTTTCTATTCTCTAGTGGAAATTTTAAACATTTGTATTTGTATCTTGAATTTTGTTGCAGTTTGTTACAATCATCAGCTTTTTTGGCAATGTTTGATTGCTATTTTTTTTTCTTTATTTTGAAACAACATTCGCAGTTGATTATAAGTGTCTTCATCCACCAATCTCCTGAACATGGGGTCATTTTACATGGTCAGATTGGTTACCTTTGTATGCTTTTGATTTTGTAATTTTCTTGCAATCTTGCACAATTTTGGTAATAGTATTGTTGCAAATATGTTCCTTAAAAATCAGAAATGTTTTTTTTCTTTATTTTTTAAATAAATGTCTATAAACTGTCTTTATAAGAAAGATTTATTTTTAAAAATTTTGCTCTGTTTATATTCAAATTTACTTCAAGTGGAAAGATTATATTGAATCAGTTGCTATGTCTGCTGATAGGAAAGTTGGTTCCTTTTGTCATGGTTGACAATTTTTATCACCAGAATCTATCTTAGGCATTTATGAGTCTAACATTCATCCTTGCTTTGAATATTGCTGCCACATCTGGTTTTGTGCTTCTGCCTTATATTTAGATTCTTGATAAAAGTCAAAGAATCTGCAATGTTATTTGTCCTGACTTGGCATCTTGGCTTCAGTCACTTTCCCACCACCACAACGTACTTTCTATGTATTATTTCTATAAGTACTTTCATGGTAATTGTCCTGATGAACTTTGCTCTATGCTACCTGGACTTTATGAATCTAAGCACAGTAGGAGATTGGTGGGAAGGTCTCATCACTTTACAGTTGAAATTGCTTGATGTAACCATAAGTTCTATGCTAAGAGCTTTTTCTCTTGTACTTCTAGCTTGTGGAACACTTTTCTGGTTTCTTGCTTCCCAGTTAACTTTGATCTTCAAAAACTTATATGCAATGTTAATCATTATCTTTCGTCTTCTTAATTCCCATTCTTTTATTGTTCTCTCTCCTTAATAGTGTTGTTTTTTTTTTTTTTTGTTTTTTTATATTCTCTCACACTCAGCAATCCCTTACATCTTAGTGGCTTTATTGCCTTTCTTTATTGGTTGCGCACAAGACTATTTGACCAGAGGATTAAATGAGGGTGGAAAGATTATAGTGTCTGTCAACCCACTGGAAAACACTTGCATGTCTTTTTAATTGCTGCTTCTATCTTGGGTAATTTTTGTAGTAGTTTTTTTTTTTTTTTTTTTTTTTTTTTTTTTTTTAAGCAGTGATGAAGAAATTGTAATTCTTCAATAAGGGTGAATATTATTTTATTCAACTTGATGATATAAATATACTTTTTTCAGAATTTTGACAGCTATTTTTATTTTTTCTTTAGATATTCAAGATTTAATATTCTACATTTTGAAGAGTAAACTTCATAATAGTAAAAAAAACTTCTAAATCATAAAACTTGATTTTTCTTTTCTTTTACTTTACAGTTTACATTGTGGGAGACATGGCATAATAGTGATAAATAAGATTTCTTCTTATATTGATTTGAATTTTGCTAAATGACGTTTTTCTGGCTGTTACTTGCAAAACATTTTTTTCTGTGTCATCTCAATGAATATGTTATGTTGTCTGGGGTTAGGGGAGTTTCTTCACAATATGATTCCATTGAATAATTGTAGAGTTACTAAATATTTAATTTACTTGTAACATAGATGAAGAAAGATTAATCATGGTGTGTGTGTGTGTGTGTGTGTGTATTGCATTATGAAAAATAATGAAAGATCATAGTTTTTTTTTTTTTTTTATAATAATAAAAAAATAACCAAGACCATGTTGGAGAAGTAGATGTGATGCAGAAGTCAAACTGGAATATTGAATAATTGAAGACTGAAAAAGAATCTGTAGAATTTTCAGAATCAATAACATTGGGTGTTAGGTAAGAGGTTGATGAATAGATAAGTAAATTTATTAATATTATTATTGTTTCTTTGCTTCTTTCAATTATTTTTCCCCACTGAAAAAATGTCTGCAATTTTTGAAAATGAATTAGCAAAAGACAAGCCTGTGTTAAGTGTAGTTAAGTCAAAAATGATATGACATTGTGATAATTAGGAGTGATTCTTGAAATGACTTTTATTAATATTGATTTGATGTGGTTTCTATGTAAATGCATTGAAAGTATCTGTAAAGATGGGCATATGATGATATTCTTAATAACAAGAGTTAGGAAAGAATAAGTAGGTCCTCTTTATACTTCTCTCTCACAACATATTTTTTTTAATATCAGTGTAAAACAGCATATTTCATTGCAGGGTTTAATCTTGGTTTGTGTGTAGATGAGGTAGGAAGTGCTTATCTAAGATGAGCACTGAGATATTGGAACAGGTTCAGATAAGTAAGAAGAGGCTGTGAACGAACCAACACTGAAACCTGCACTATGGATTAGAGGGGAAAATATCTCTTTTAAAGAAGTTGATGATGATGATGATGAGTGGATGGATGGGGGAAGGGTGTATGCTGTAAATTTGGCAGCATTTTTGCTGCTTCCATCTCCTGGATTTTGGAATTGTCTCCAGTATGATGCCAAATGATACTCTTTTGGATCAATGCTGTTCTAAGATTAAGAAGGTGAGAAACTGGTGCTTCTTCCTAGCTCCCACTCACCTTCCCATATATTTCTCTTCCCACTACATGTGCGTTCTGCATTGGAGAAATGAAATAATAATAATAATAATAATAATCTATGTGACAAGATTAGGTGCTGCATTTTATTCTGGCTTGTTTTTTGCAATGAATGATTAGTTATTCCTGACAAAAATTAGCATTAACATTTCAAAGTCATCATCTTGGATTGGGAGGCTTGTAAACATACAGGGCCTGCAAAAGTAGGTAAACATTTAGTATTATACTAGTATTATTATAACAATCGTTGTAGGATTCATTTAATGCTAGAATTCATTAAAATCAGTTTTAATATATTTATTTTCTTAATTTTTATTATACGTTTATTATAATTTTTGTTTTTAATAAATAATAATATTTTGTTGGTAAAGAGTAATGTGTGAATGACAGGGGGCAAACAGTTTGAACATCTGAGGGATTGATATGTTTATATCATCAATACATGTTTTGTGTGCACGTTTTGTTTTTCATTACTGTTTACCTACTTTTGCATCCCCTTGTATTTTCTTGCATCTTTAGTATTTTGATTTTATGAAGGATCACAAAGTAAAATGGCATTGGAATTCATTTATTAAAAGAAATAAAGAAAAAAATTCAGTCAGTTAAATATTATCATACTGCAACAAGATCTAAGAATTAAATGATTATATATTGGAAAAATAGTTTGAGATTTTTCATGCAACCACACTGCTGAAAGCTTGTTTGCATTTTTTGTGATTTTTCCTAAATTCTTTCGTGATTAGAGAAATGAAATGCAAGCAATAAAAGCAAGAAAGGGTACTAAAAGAAGCTTACACCTGACCTGCTTTTTAATTTTAATTTTTATTATTTTAGGACTATAATGATTAGTAAGTGCTTACTGTGATGCATAATTATTAATTGAATTTTGATTTGGGGGATTAATGGGGATTGATAGATTTGTTTTTTATGGCTTATCAACCCTTTGTGGATTATTTAAAGCTGAAGCATGTCCCAGATCATAAAAATTATATTATTTGAGGTGGGGACAGATATTGCAATAACAATGATTTTTACTTATGCTATTTAACCCTTAACTGGAGGGAAGGAGGTAGATTCATTTCTTTCCCAAATGTATTTGAAAATAAGTGCATGTAACTAACCCAGCTGAAACTTGAACTCAGCTCTCCAGTTTCTTATTCCAAGCTGCTATCCATTATACCATCTGCACATGCGATTAATGGGGAAGTCTTGGATTGGCTGGGGTTCATTGACAAGGAAGAAGGTTAAAAAATAAATGCATTAAATGCTTTTTTCATCTTTTGACCATGGACTAATTAATTAATGTGTGTGTGTGTGTGTGTATATATATATATATATATATATATATATATATATATATATATATATATAAAAGTGAACATAGAAGTCAACACTTAGAGGCGACAGTCTGTTTCATGCTAGATGCAATCGTCAGGCCACGATTGCATCTAGCATGAAACAGACTGTCGCTTCTAAGTTGACTTCAATGTTCATTTTTATATTTACACACACTCTATCTCTGATATTGAGCACTTTACCCCATAAATATAGCACACTTTAAGACTATATTTCTTCATATATATATATATATATAGTCTTAAGGTGTGCTATATTTATGGGATAAAGTGCTCAATATCAGAGATAGAGCATGTGTAAATATAAAAGTGAACATTGAAGTCAACACCAACACTTAGAGCCTCTAAGTGTTGACTTCAATGTTCACTTATATATATATATATATATATATATATATATATATATATATATATGAATGTGAGTAGCAAATGTTCAGTCAACATGTTTTGTTGAAGATCATCAGTAAAAATATTTATCAGAAAATTATATAATTTGTTACCTTCAATGAAACTTGTTAGAACACACAACACATACATGAGAGGTTCTGAAATTAATATTGCTTTATTTACAGATACAGGAACCACAGTACCACTGCTCACATCCACTGTTTAGTTTTCATAAATGTTTAGCAAATATCTACAAATGTAAATAGGTACAATTTTTTTTTTTTTCATATGGAGTAATTCAATCACACACTTCTACTTTGTATGCACTTTCGTATTTGACGTCATTTTGTGAAACTGCTGGCATTACTTTCAAAACAACTCTGTGTATGCATGTGTGTATAATGTCTATACATAGCTAAATATGCAGACTGACATAAACAAGAAATATCTGAGTTGCCTTTTGAGAATTAGTTGTGGTGTGTTATAACAAATTCCTTAGGGAAAATAAAAATCAAGTGAAAGTACTCGGCTTTTTATAGTTTCTTGAGGGATTCATGTAATAAATCCCAAACAACAATCTTGTTTGCAGATTTTTAAAAATAAACTGTTTTAATTATACTGCAGTCATTTTTCTTTTTACTCCTTTAAAGTAATGTTTGGCATTACAAAAACTCATGTCATGGTTTCTGTACCTGGTGAGGTATTCCTTGTTCATGTAATTTGTACACAATTGGAGATCAACTTGTTCTACAAATATTAACGCATCATCCTGAAAACAAGTGATTAATTCTTAATTTAAACCAGCAAATTTTTCATCTTCCTTAGCTAAAGGTCAGATATAACTAATATCTACTAATAAAGCAGCAACAGACATTTAGTTATTTTTTAGGTAGGTAGCCTCCTTCACTTGAAATGATTCTTTCTTTACTCTTCACTCAAGTTATTTGCTGATCTAAGTCTCAAAATAGACCAAACCATAATTACAAAGTCAAAATGTCAGCATCTTTTTGGTGTAGTTTATTTCACACAAAAGAAATTATGCCTAGTGATGTATGTATTTGATAGAATCCTATTAACATGCATATGAGGTAAATGATGTTCAGAATAATGTGTTGTAAAAGTATGTGTGAAGATTCAGCATCAAACAGTTAAGCTTTTTATGCACATTGACAATTATATGGATCAAATGACACACACACACACACACACACACACACACACATGTAAGCAAATATGTGGATGTAGATCCGACGGTATGATGAAAAATATGGAAAAGACAAAACAAAATCCGAATATGCAAGTTTACTGTTTTAATGTTGTTTTACTGTCGACGTCAGATGTTTCAGTCTAGTAGACCATCTTCAGGACATGGTTATCCTAAGTATGTTTCTAATAACCATGTCCTGAAGATGGTCTACTAGACCGAAACGTCTGACGTCGACAGTAAAAAAAACATTAAAACAGTAAACTTGTATATTCGGATTTTGTTTTGTCTTTTCCATATTTTTCATCATATATATATATATATATATATATATATATATATATATATATATATAGTTTTTAATTATCCCAAATTGTAATGGTACTAGTTTTATGAGGAAAGGAGGTATGTTGTATATTCCTGGTTGTAAATTTACCATAGAGGATTCCAAAATTAGAGCATGTTCAATTCATTTTCACCTCAATGAATTATTTTTCCTTTGATTAAAACTGTATTTTTTTAAGTTAGAATTATGGTCAGACCTCTTACAATTAACAATGCATTGAGTTTATAGTTTTGTCAAAGATCCCTTGTGTGTTCATACAATCTTTTATTTAATTTCTTAGATGTTTTACCTTTATTTTGGGGGAAATTTGTGCAGCCTGTTTTGTAAATTCCTGCTTCAGGTTTAATGTTGTTAGATTGTTTTGTGTTAATTAAATCTCTTATCATTCCTGAAATGGTTGTAGTAAGTTTTAATATGAAAGTTTCGATAAATTCAATTCAATTGTCATGATTGTTGAGTTAGTAGGTAGTATAATATGCCTAGTTTTACCAATTTCTGAAAATCAAACCAAATGACAAAAGATTTCTTAACACACACACACACACACACACACACACACACACACACACGCACACGGCCCAATGAAGAAGAGCTTCATTGGGCCGTGTGTTTGTTGTGTCCTCTGTGATATGGTTTTATCATAAATACTTACTAGTTTGAACTGCTTTGGATACTGGACTACAATTTCGAGAGCAACCACCTTCATATTTAGTTGCTAAATACACTAAACAGGAGACACCTATCTCACAACCTTCTGTTATAAGGAACTGACGTACTCTTCTTAAATATATAGTGTCAATCGCTTTTAATGGTTACGTTCTCCATCTTATTTTTAACTTCGTATATAGAAAAACTATAGTTGCATTCCTGTCAAGGATGACAATGAAAGTGATAGCTTTCTGCTGAGATTGCATGAGCAGGTAATTAGTTTTAGTAGTATGTTCATTCTTTCATTTACAGTCATTGTGGAATACTAGTGAAGAGGTATTTTGTCAAGATATTTGGTGAAAGAACAAATCACAAAAAAGAAATGGATTCATGCCTCATCTTACAGACATTGGGATGTCATAAACAGGAAAAAAATTGAACTCTGTTCAGTTAAAAAATTGAACTCTGTTCAATGATGTCATTTTCCTTACAGGTAAATCTTCACACCAATTGAATTTGGTGGGCAGGTTAGGGAGTAAACTTGCTGAATGTGAACTATCAATGCATAGAAGACAAAGCCTCAGTGTAATAATTTGGGTTTTCCTCTTGGATGTCTTCTTTTTTTATTTTCCCTCTTAATAATACTTGGACAATGTTGAGATGGTGTCTAAATTTTACAGATTTTTTTTTTTTTACATTTTCATCAATATGCAAATTTTAAAGCAAATACATTAATGTTTTGAATACTAGGGATGAATAAGAAGATTGTTGCAATGAAGATAGCTTGTGTGCCTTCAGAATCCTAGTTTTTATGTGGGCTCAAACCTTGTTGCATGTTTGCCTGCAATCTGTCTCGAGCATCGTGTAAAGTAAGTTTAAACTGAGAGGCTATGTTTGATGATATATACAGTGTAACCCGGATATAAGAGAAACCCGGATATAAGAGAAACCCGGATATAAGAGAGATTGTCTCTGGTCCCAAATTAGAGCCTGTGTTAATGTATATATAATAGACCAAACCCGGATATAAGATAAACCCGGATATAAGAGACCCCTTCTCCAGTCCTGACAACTCTCTTATATCCGGGTTACACTGTATGAGGTCACTCCCACAAATGGTTGAAAAAATATCTGCTTAGTCTTAAATGTAATATGGAGGTATCTTGTATGTTCATGTTCACTCAAATGCAATAGATTATATAAGTATTTGTACCTAATCAAATTCCATAATACCATAATATTACATTTCAGGGAGTGTGGACTTTCGTCATCAAATGTAGTAATTATTGTATTTTCTTTTATAAATTATTGTTTATTCTCTTTTGTATTTGTTTGTTTTAATAAATAAAGATTTGTAAACCATTTTCCCTAAAATTTGTTAGTCAAGGCAACATGAACAAATGAAATTGCCAGTTTGTATTGTGGAGTAATTGGCAATGGTTAAGTGTAATTGGCGAAATGCTCAACAAATGAAATTGACAAAGTTCTCAAACAATAAGAAAAGGAAGAAAAAGAATGGGGCAAGTAATAATCAGCAAACAATATATATGTGAGTCAAATCGAGGCAAAGCAGCAGTAATAAGGCAAAAAGTTCACAAAGTAAGAATTATCTTCACATGCAAAAGGGATACAGTCAAGTGACTATAGTGTTCTGACTTCAAGACAAGAAAGAACAAAAAATATGGGAGATGAGACTGAGAATTAGTCCTTTTTTTTTTCTTTGGTTAGGAAGAAATCCCAGCATGCATCTGTAGGATTTTATCTATAAATTTGGGGAGGTGGATAATTTTAAGTCATTCCTATTAGAACTAACATGTATCAAGAAAACTATAAGAGTATACACAGACATTACTTACTAGATAAAAATCAACAGATACTCATGCCCCCACTCCCCAACTGTTAATTGATTTAGGTATTAAAAAGTCCCCTCCTAAACTTGACCTTCACAATCTGTGCTTAAACCAGAGCATAAATTATGAGCAGGAATAATGATGCTCATGCAGTGAATTACTAAGTTGATTAGTTCACAATTAAGTGATGTGTTGTTAGCTTTGTGCTAAATAATTGACACATTTCCTAATGAAGAAGAAATTGGATCCCAGCATTAATTACTAATTTGCTTGATTGTTTTCCAAATGTGATTTCAATCTTGTATTCAAATATAAAAGAAACCAATTTACCAAAATACAAAAAAAAACAAAACTTCTGATTTGTCACCCTCTCACCTCCTCATACTGATACTTAAGCACACTTGCTCATCATTTTTGTTATTGCCTCAAGCAATATGTACTTGTTGAAAACTTTGACAATAAATCAACCATAATCAATACAGTCAGGTGAAATTTAAGTAGACAATGAGCAAAGGGGGAAAAATTAGATGGCTTACTAGAAAACAAATGATATTAATTACAGATAACTAAACTTCTTCAGTGAATAATTGAGCACAAAAATATCCATTGAAAGTGTGTATGTAATAAATATATATGTATAGTTTTGTGAGGGAGAATGGGGAGATAAGATATATTCTACATAAGATTCAAACATAATCTAGATGGATTTCAAGGAAAGGAAAAATTAAATTGGGATTTTTCTTTTGTGTTTTCAAGAATGAATGAAATTGTTTTATTTATGAGAATATTTTGTTTTTTTTGTCATGGAAATTTGATTATGAAAGGTGTACAACTTTCAAAAAAATTTTACAGAATTTTGCTGAATCTTCAAATTGATTGAAACTAAAAAAAGGAATATTTTGTACATTTTAAATTAATTTTTCTTTCCAATTCACATTTTTTAACAAACATAAACAAAATGATTGATAACAAGATAGGCTGAGAGAATTTAGATGTTTTAAGGATGTTTGTCGTCATTATTCTATCTATCTGTTTATGTAACTTGTGATATCAGGCATGAGATTTATTAAATAAATACATCAAAACTTCTATTCACTATAATGAAACAACAAATACTGAAATCATTTCAAAGTATTTTGCAGTAGAAATGCATTGCAAATTATTTTCATCAAAGATTAGTGGTATCATAGCTAAGATTTATTAACCAAATATATCAGTACTTTCATTCATTGTAAACATTACATACATTGTAACAAATTGTGGTGGTGGTTGTATTTCAATGCTGACTAAATTTGAATCAGGTATGCAGAGACAAAATTTTGGTTATTCTTATCCATTGTCTATTGACTCGAACACAACTCTGTCATTCACTCACGTTTAATTTGCATTTTCTGCACTGAATACTTATGGTGTTAAGAAAGGAAATATTGGCTTATGAATTGAATTTTGTCATTTTTTACCTTAAAAGGTAAAAATGTGTGCATGCATACATATATAAGCTTAAACATGCATACACAGATAAAAAAAACATTGATATTTGGTCAAATTCTGAAAGGCTGTGCTTAAGTTTTATGCATCTTTTTTTTTGTTTTTTGTTTTTTTCATATATATATATATATACACACACACACAAGTTCACAAATATATCTGTATATAATACTTAATACAATGAAGTTGAAATATTAAAATAAACTCTATCATTTCTCTTGAAAATTGTGCAACAATTCTCTTCAATTAAGACCCATACATGGGTTGATGTTTCAAAACCTCTAAAGCATGGATTATTGAGAAAATGTCTCAATGCAAACAGTAGATGTTTCAGGTAATAACCATAACTGCTATTAATAAGCAGCCTGTGTACAGATATTTAGTTTTACTCGAAAACCATGTAATGCAAAAATACTTAATCACTGACTGTTATGTTCTGGATTTGAAAACTTGTTTTCATTTTCAAAAATAAGATGTAGTTGATAAACCTCTGCTTAAAAATGGATCTTAAACTCTTAGCTTTAAATCCAATATTCCTGATCAGCCATGTGTTAAATCATAACTATTCTAACAAGTTTTCCTCATTTGGCTAGTGAATCAAAAGATCAAACCCTGCTCATAGTTCTAAATACTTTACCACTTAACTTTTCATTCACTTATCTCAGATGATCATGATTCCATAAGAGTTGAACCAGAAATCTCATGGCTTTTAATCCAATTCTCAACCACTAAGCACTAATCGTCAAGTGCAGTGATGTGATCTAACATACTTAAATGTGTACATATGTGTAAGAGCTGATAAAAACACATGCAAAGATCATTCTGTATCAATAGAATGATCATAAACCTATCCAGCAACAATTACTTTGAATTACAGTCTGTATACTTGATGTTTGCAACTTGGTCTCTTGCTAATGTTTAATCTATCTTAATGTGGTTGTTTGACCTTTTTGTCACTTCATAAATGCATTGTTGGAACAAACATTTAATATTTGTGTAAACTTTAAAATATTTTTATTTTTTGTGAAAATATTTTAATTTTCAGGTAATTAGCTGGATTGTTATTGTGTTTAGGTTGGAAAGACAAAGGACACCCTGTATGGAAATATCTTTGTTCACTGACTATAATGTTCTTATTTCATTTTATTTTTTGAAATGTGTTGTCATTGCAATACTTAAATAAAAATGAAACTTAAATTCCATTTCAATTCTCTACACTTGAACAATAAATTACTTCATTATAATTGTTTATAAATCCCACAAGATTTTTTTTAACTTATCTGGGATAAAGTTTCCTTTTCTTGGCATTCAGCTTTGAATTAGTTACGTTATATATATAGTGGAACTTTTTACAATTAGTAGTGCACATGAACATTCATCATATCACAAACAACCAAAATACAACTGTTAGAATGAGACAGGAGTAAATATCAAAATACTATACAATATAGGCTGTAAAGAAACTCTTTGAATACTTGAAATTATTATTATACGAAAGAAACCACCTACATTAGATAAAATACGTTTTAACATAGGAGATGCTATTTTAAATATATGTGAAATGTTTAAAATGGAAATAAAATAATTACAATAACTGATTTTATGGTGTTTTCAAGCTCTGTAAAACCTTATACATATCATAACACTTATGATACACCATATAGATTTGAACTTGAAATGTAGCATTCCAAAAAATGCAGGATATAGTTAACAAATTCTGGTACTGACAACTTTTTGTTTCTGAGGAAGACTGAGGCAGTTGAAAGTATTCAAAGAAAAATAGATCAAAAACATGAAGTTTTGGATAGTTTATCCACAATTTTGATCTGGTTGTTTATCAACTTATTGGGAGAGAAAAAATATAATAAAAGATTAAACAGACAGACCCTGTCACTTGAATCTAATACAACTTGTTTACTCTTATACATTTTCATAATGCATAGGAAAACCTGTATGTTGTATAAGGTTGATAAAAAAATTTTGCAGTGCCATCAGCTAATGTTTGTGATGTCACCATGTACTACCAGTATTTGTAGCCCAGCATAACACCATCATAATATTGTAATATTAATTGTAAGTATGTGGAGATCTTGTACACCAAGTTATTTGGCAGGGAAATCATAGCTGAATGTGATACTGAGGTGGTGAGGGGGTTAAACATTAATTCTCAGCATGAAAACAAAAGGGTTAACCCAAAATGAAATATACACTGGAAGATACAGAGAGTGGAGACATTTTCCTTGGTGAGAATGGGACATCTGGATTTCTTCTCTCCTAAAAGTTTATTTTACTTATCTATTGAGAGTCTGGTATACAGAAAAAGATTTGGAGAAATGGCTTTGTCTTTTTCTTGATAAATTAGGGAAGCGCATATATTTTTCATGATGAAAGCAAAAACAGAGAATGAACCCTTTTTCTTAGGGTTGAAGTTATGAAGATCAATTATGTCATGCCAAGGTGATCTGGTTTGAGTTTTCGCTGAGACGACAAGCGGCCCAGGGATGGAAAAACAGAATCTCTTTGAAAATTTAGGTAAACAAATATTTTCAACGAAAACCAGTTTGGGAAATAAGTTTCTCTCTTCCTGGAAAAATTAGAAAAACATTATTAACAGAAAGAAAAGCAGATAAAAATTTTATTTTTTGTTGATGAAAATGAAAACAAGGAACAAACCCTTTTTCTTAGGGTTGAGGTTATGAAGATCAATCATGTTGTGCCAAGAAGCTGTTCTGGTTTGTGTGAAAAGAGTCAGAGAATTGAAATTAATGAGGAGAATAAACCACTCCCTTGCATTTTAAAAATTAGACTTGTCAGAAAGATAGTTGTGAGCACTAAGAATTGGGCAGAGTTAGAATACTGAAAAGGAAGGAGGAAGGGACAGAGTTTAGCCCTGCCTGTGCAAAGTAGTGGTGAGAGATGTGAAGTGATGCAGGTGGGAGTTAAGGGAAGAACAATCCCTGTGACTACTCCCAGGGGAGGTGAATAATTTTCAAAATTTGGAAAGTTGATTAAGAAAGCAGAAATAGGAAACAGAAAAAAACAAACCCCTATCTGAATTAGAGAAAATTAAAGAATCAACGAACCTCCTGCCCAAAACCCTTTATCCCCATGTCAGTTTTGGGCCAAAGTGCATATAAGCAGATGACTTTGGGGATCTTGAAGGCTTTGGGATTTGGGCTTTTGTCATGAAGATATTTTTTCCTTAATATAACACCCACCACAGCTTTACCAGCACTGTGAGACTACAACCTTTTAATCTTCTACTGCTCTGAGATCAATAACACAACATGGGAAGAGACTGTGGATCAAAGTGGCCTGTGACCAACAACCAACTTGGACCAGCATCAGTATTGACCAACACAGAGTTAGCCTGTTTTTAAAACATTGTCCTAAGACCCTGAGGACCAGACTACTAAACGTGGTTACACCACTGGGTGTAGGAGACAGTGAAAGGTGTTATACACATTTGACACTGTTTAGTCTTTGTGTTTAATCTGGGTGTAAAAGTGCAGCAGGGTTAGGGTGTCAATGGTTTATGGTCATTATGTAGTAGATGCAAGGCAATAGTGCAAATAGTTTTGCAAGATTATAGGAGCAGATTTTGATTTCAAGAAAAAAAGGAAAACAGTTTAAAAAATTTAGAATTGAAAAACTGATGAAGGATCATTTGAATTTAATATGTTGTTTATGAAAAATTGTATTTATGTTTTAAATATGTTTTATGAAAAATTCAAAGACAAGGAGAATGGTTTCATCTCACTTATAAAAAGGAACAGTGATCAACATTTGAACACTGTCATTTTCTTCTTTTTTGTAATTTGTGGTCGAGATAACTACTGCTGTTGAAAAATCCTAAACAAAGAAAACTTATTTTTTTATCATTTCACACCAAGCAAGGTGATAAAGCCACTAAGATTCGATGGGTTATTGTGAGAAAATCATTAAAGTGAGTGATGGTTAAAAGAATAGAGTTCAAAGAGATGATTGACATTGTATTTAAATTTTTGAAGATTAATGTTGACTGAAAAGCAAGAAGCCATAAGAGTTCCACAAGTGAGAATTGTGAGAGAAGAAAACTATTAGCATAAAACTTACATTTGCATCTAGCAATATTAATTGTAAAATGATGAGACCTTGCCACCACTAGTACTGTGCTTGAATTCATAAAGCCGAGGTACCAAAGAAGAAAGCTCATCAGAACAATTACCATGCAAGTATTTATTAAAAAGACATAGGTTAGCTATGTTACAACTGTGGGAAAGTAACTGAATCCAAGATGCCAGGTTAGGACCAATAGCATTGCAGATTCTTCTTTGGATTCTGTCAAGAGTCTCTAGATATATAACAAAAGTACCAGACCAGACTAGGCAGACTTATAAAGGTGGAAGATAGATTCTTGTGAGAACAATTGTCAAGAATGAGATAGAGAACAGCAGCAGACCTAGCAATTGATTCAATATAATCTTTCCACTTCATGTCAGCAGAAAATATTAGCCTGAGAAGGCACAGTGAGTCACTCTTCTGAAGGTTAGCATCAGCCATGCTGATGAAAGGCAAAATCTTACTCTAAGATGATTAAAAGAAAGCAGTTTTATTTTGGAGGCATTAGCAACAGATTGAAGGTCTTTTTTTAAAATGAACTGCCTTATCAAACCTATCAGGCTTTCTATTAAGATAGGAGTAAATAGTTGTCATCAACATAGATATTGAATGGAGAACTGATGACATTGGGAAGATCATTGATGGAAATTAAGAACAAAATAGGTCCATGGAAAGAAACCTGAGGAACACCTGCATTACTCTAAACAGATCTTGAAGAGTGGCTGTTCAACACACCTTTCATTTTACGATTTGATAAGATTGAATGAAAGTGAACATTTGTCCAGAAATACCTTAACCCTTGAACTTGTGAAGAAGACAAACACCTTTGATATATCCAAAGCAACAGCCCGAGCTTTGCCATTCTTATCTAAATCTTGACAGACTCTTTCAGCAGTAACTGTTAACACATCAACAGTTTACTTAGTGAAAGTTATATTGTTTTTCTGAAAGATTCTTCAAGATGTTTAACCAATTTGGAGTTGATTAGGGTTTGTAGGACTTAGCCAAAAAGCGATAGAAAACTAACAGGTCAATTGTTAAAAAGATCACACGGTTTGCCTGGGTTTTTCAAAATAAGAATTACAGAAGAGGATTTTCAGCAAACTGGAAAGCAAGAAGCATTTATTGTAATGTTTAGGGAACAGTTCAGGAGCACATTTCTTTGGAACTATTGCATGAATACCATATATAGCTATGATATAGCTCCATCCAGGATAGCCTTCTACATCTGAATAAAATCGACTGAGAAAAAAAATGGATTTTCTCTGTTTGGTAGGATTCAAAGTGAATTTTTAATTCAACAAACTGCTTCTGTGCAATACTACAGAGAGCAGGTGGCTTGTTTGAACAATTCCTTTCAGTCAGAAAAAAACAGTTTTCTGGGCATGAAAGTCAGTTGGTGATTGTGTTGCAAGTTCTTCCACATGTGGCATATTTTCTAGATTTGTTTGTTTTTGTTTCATGGAACCGGAACCCTCCTTGTCTGATCAACAATTCCAGTGAGTTCAAGAGATTAAAAAATTCTCAAAGAATATATCAAAGCCAAATCAGGAACATTATTTCATAGAATACATAATTCAGCTGAAAGGTGATGTGATTCAAGGCAACTAAATACTTTGATGACTGAATAATGATGCCATGAATTAGAATTCATATGAATAAAAGATTTTGTCTAAAAAAAAAAAGAAATAAAAAAAAATGCTGAATAGCTAGCTATTTATCATATTAGCAAAAAATTCAGCTGAATATTTTATGGCTTCTCTAATATTATTTAGAATCAAAACTTTTATGGTTGAAATATCCTCAGCAGAGGAGGAAATTGTTCTACCATATTTCACCAATAAGTTTTAACTTGTTTGGGAAAAACAAAGAAACAATCTTATTCTTTATTTACAAATATGAAAAATCTTTAATTCAAAAGAATGTACTTCAATGACCTGCAAAGATTTATCCCTGAGTAATCATATTCAAATATTAACTAAATTTTTGACTATTCTCTGTAGAAATTCCACATGTCATTAATATTCACTTTTGAGTTAAGTGACAAAAAGAGTCTGGTAATAAATGTTAGTTGTCAAAAAAATGCTTTTTTAATCATTAGTTCCTGGGCTTATTGATGTACCTACATATGTTGGAATTGCTTAGAAAATAGTATTCATCAATGGAAATTTATCATTTTAGGCCATATAATTTCTAATTTCTGTTATGTGCTTGTAACTTTTATGTGCCATATTCTTTTAGGACATAGGGGATCATGTCTCTCCACAACTACTTCATATGTATGAGCAATGTCGGTTCCTTTACTATCCCTTCCTGTTCTGCAGTTTGTTAACTCAGGCTTGTTAGGTAGGTTTTTTGCAATTTTACTTTGCCTCTCATGTCTTCAGTATATCCTATGGTTATCAAATTCTCCAAGCTCTCTTTGCTCATTGTCCCAAAATTTCAACTTATCTCTAAGTACAAGTATCCTTTTTGTTCTCATTTTCCTTAAAGCATTGCTCAGATATTGCATCCACACTATTCTCAGCATCCTTCTATAGAATTATATCTCTGTTGCCTCAAGTCTTCTCTTCATCTGAGGAAATTGTCCAGTATTCATTGCTATCTGAAAGGATTGATATTACATGAGAGTTCAGCACACTTTCCTTTGTTTATAATGAATTTTTCCTGTTTAATACCTGGCTGGAAAACAGTGCACCTTTGGATTTCTGTCTCATATTTTCTGTCACAGTTAAATTTTTATTCTTGTTTGATTCTGACATCTCTAATTTATACCTCATATCTTCCCTCCTGCTAACAACCATACATTTTGTCTTCTCAAATTGATGATTAGTCCATTCTTCTTGCTTTCCTTTACAACCAAGTGAAAGAGTTCCATCAGCATTCTTTCTGTGTCTGCCATCATTTAAGTATGAAAATCCTAAAAGAACTAGAAGTCCTACCTGGATTTATTGTTGGTTCTAATGACAAAATGTTGGTCTTGATTGAATACTCCAAAGGGTAACTGTTTCATGATTGGTAAATAGATAGATTTTTATGTACTGGTCAACCGATTTTCAGTAAAATATCTGACAAATGTCAGAGTACTAAAACAACAAGTTTGGTGCCATATAAACAGTATCTAAATCTGGCAAAAGAACCACAAATGTTTGGAACCCAGTGAGGATCAAACTCACTAAAGTTATATTTCAACTTGCTTGATTATCATTACTTATAGCCTTGCTGCACAACTCCTACAAATATACAAGAAAGTTTTATATCAGCAATTTCAAATTTGTGCACCTTGTTCATCTTTTCCTGAGTTTATTCCCGCAAGTTATTAAAAAAAAAAAGACAAGGAAAGAAAAATCTGAAATCATTAGTTTTTTAAAAAGTTCTTGAAACTGGTATCATTTGTAATATTGTTTTTACAAATGCTATCATTTTCTTGGAATTAGCTCCTTTGAAGATTGATCGTTCAGATGATCATAAATAAACTGATGCCTTAATTTTGCTCATGTCACATGAAGTCTTCAGAAAAGCAGTCCCATTTATTCTATATCATTTTCTACTTCATGTAGCATGATCTCTGTGAATATCTTTACCTTGATCCCTAATTTTCAGCTAGATGAAGTCAAGATATGCGGAAATAGTGCTGCATTCCCAATTGGTGCTAGAGGTTGGAGTTCAAGTTCAGCTAAAAGCTGAAGTGATAAAAACAAAAATCTTGATCTTCTTGACTTTCAAAGCAAGCAGGTTCTTCTAACTTAAAAGTAGGGTGTGTCTATGAAACTGTTTCCTACCCTGTTGAGGCAGTGAGGAATGAAAGGTAAAATTTAAAGGGGAATAAAATCTGAAAGGAAAGACAAGAAAGAAAGGGAAAAGTCTGTACTAGGTTTAGTGTAAGTTGGTTAAAGTTAGGATGCCTACGTTTAGCAGATTGGAGCTATTGATTTGGGGGAAGAAACTTCACCCTACTTCTTCAAGGGATATAATTTTGTGGGAGCAATTTTGGGAGTGAACCTTGAGGCTCAAATTTGGTACATTGATAAAAGATTAATTAGCAGTTACAATGGGAGTATTTCCAAGCCCCTATCAAGGGTGCCAAATATAGATGTTCAACACGACTTTGTGGTGGGCAAGGGTAAACATGATTGGTAGGGGAGAATTTTTTTTTTTTTTACATTAGGGTAGGGAGAAACAAAAAAGTGAAGGTGAAGACTCTGTTTAATATACACACCTCTGTTTGAAAGATTTGCACAATACGATCTTCCTAATCTTTTTTTGGTTACAGTTTGTGCTATAATAAACTTTGTAAAATATTGATACCATGCCAACATATGCTGAGCCACTGATTGTTTCATGCACCATTATAAATGATAACAAAAGTGAATAAGGGTTTATTTTATTGTATCTGTTATTGTAGAGTCTGAATCTGAAGTTAAAAACTTCAGATTCAGAAATCAGGGCTTTGATAACTCTTTTTTTTTTTTTTTTTTTTTTTTTTTTTTGACTATCCTCATATTTATTAGTAATTTTGAATTATAATAGTTTTGTGCAGCTCATGCTGTAGAATATATCAACTTTGAATGTTGCGATAAAAAGCAACAAAATGATGGAAATTAATTTGTCAAAAATCCTAATGGGAATACTTCATCTCAGCATTTTTATATTCTTTTTAAAAATTCACCTGAAGACTACCAGAGAATCTAAAATATAAGAATGGATTATTGAATTTAAGAAATTTTTTTACACACACACACACACACACACACACAACATTATTTTCATTTTTCTTGATTTCAGCTCAAATAAAAAAAAAAATTATCGACTATCATGAATGAATATAATGCCTCTACATCCTCAGTCAATATCCAGATATTTGTTATTATATATACCTTATGTCTTAAAATATAGTGCAGGGTTTTGTGATAAATTTTTACACGAAAATGTACAGGGTCATGCTATACACAGGTAATGTTTTTTTTTTTGAAGAGGTTAAGAATCATGCATTTTTGGTGATTGGTTGCACTATACATGAGTAAATTTTTTTTTCTGGAGGGGTTAAATTCATGCAAGATTATTCAGTGCTCACTTTATACATTTTCCCTCCGAGTCATAAGTAAAATTTAAATATATTAAAGAATTTTGCTCTAACTGAGGGAAAAATAAAGTTAAGAAAAAAATAGTCATGAGAAATAGTTTGTCACTTGAGATTATTCAGTCATGTTACCCACATCTTTCTGTTGGTATATTTTTTCCAAACAAATTTCCTGGACTTTAAAATAACAAATGAACAATGAGACATTCTGTGAGTTGTTTGAACTAATTTTCCAATTTGATTACTACTTATCACTACACTTGAACTGATGAATTCTTCAGCCTTCTTCATTTAGGAAGAATAGAAACATAGCTAAATGCATACATACAACATTGTTTTCAAGATAAAAAAAAAAGCTGATTCCCATATCTGAATTGCCTGCAAATCATCTAAACATAGTGAAAAAACATTCATTAGACAAACATAGTAATTGAACAAACAAAAAAAAAATCACTTTCTCTTATGTTATCTGAAGAGAATAAGACTCAGGTCAGGTAGGAAGTTCGGTATGAATAAAATGTGACTATTGCATGTCTTTGTTTGGATCCTGAATTTGTTTTTTTTTTTTGTTTTTTTCTATCCAGATCTTGCATGTCTGTTCTCCAGCAAGTGAGCTCAGTGAATATTTCTGTTATTTTGATGTAATCTTCTTTGTCTCCAGAGACCTTAACTCACAGAGGGATTTAATCATTGATATCCAAGTGGGACAATTGGCTGCACTGAATTTGCAGATAGAGCCATGTGTTGTGTCTCTTTGATTTTCCTGGTCTTTCTGCTGGATCTATATTACAAAAGAATGGTCTTTATGTGCTTTATCTGCCCTTACACATGTGTACACATTTAAGTATGTTTGATCACACCACTGCACTTGGCAATTATTGCTTAGTGGTTGAGAATTGAATTAAAAGCCATTAGATCTCTGGTTCAACTCTTATGAAATAGTATTATGATCATCTGAGATAAGTGAATGGAAGTTAAATAGTAAAGTATTTTAGAAGAAATATATGAGAGTTTGAGTTTTTGATTTATAAGTGAGGAAACCTTGTTAGAATGGTAATGATCTAACACTTGGAGAATCAATAATATTAAATTGAAAGCTTAGAGTTTGTCTATTTGAAAGCGGAAGTTTATTGACTGAAACTCATTTAGGAAATTTCCAATGAGGCTCAACTCCTCCAGATTATCAACAAGACACAAGAACAGTTTCTCAAGGTCACTGATTTCAACATGACTTCTCTATGCTTTCCCATAGTCTTTTCAATGTTGATTGTTCTAAAGTTGAATCCCCGGGAAACTTTTCCATATTGGCACCCAGAAGAAACATTAATGTTGTCTATCCAGGAGCCATGCAAACTAAGGGACTACATTAGTTGTTTTGTGCATCTGTATATATTTTAATAACATACTTTTTTTTATCTGTAAATAATCTTTCTTTCTTTCTTTATTTGCTTTATGGAAGTAGAAATATATAAATGAACATATTTTTTACTTGTGTTTGAAGTTAAATTTCCTAGGGCAGTGCTAGTTAGCATATTAACTTACTAACAGGGTTATGTAGATATGAATAATATAATTATTTTATAATTACATTACAGATATGTTCAAATCTGTATGAAGTGTCCCCCACATATATATATATACACACACACAGACACACACATACATATGCAGACACACAAACATGTAATTTAGTAAGAAATATTTAGGAGGAAAAATTCAACTGATCCATATTTATATATTGTTTTAATATTTTAAGTTATTCACATTTGGAAAAATGTTCATGAAACTATGTTTCAAAATAATATCCGATAATGCATTTTGCCTCTAATCGCTTCTTCAGGTGGATAACGAAAAATGTGTTGTGTGTATGCATTTGTGTTTGTTTATAATAATTAAATCTTATATTATTTACTCCAAGCTGGCATTGCTCAAGACTAAAAAGAGAAAAAAAAAGAGTGACTTTTTTAAAAAATTGTTTAACGTTTTATATTCTCCGCTGAGTTTTGAGATGGAAAATCCTTCAGAATGGGTAAAAAATAGATGAAAGAATTGTTTTTATCCATGCATTCTCCATGTTAACTGTATGTTATATATTTGGGCATGTAATCCATCTGATGAAGCCATTATATGCAAAATGCGTTATCGGATATTATTTTCAAAACATACTTTCATGAACATTTTTCCAAATCTCAGTAACTTATAACTCTGTCGAGATTACACGCCCAAATTTATTGCATATTTTGTTTTGTAATTATAATTTGATAATTTCTAATCATGTATATTTTATTCTAGGGTCATTCAAGGATGAATTGAACAGTTGCTTAGGAGTTAGTTTTGTGCAGGTAACTCAACCATCAATATATGGGAAAGTTTTTTTTGGTGGTGGGGGGGTTACTGCACTTTACATTTCAGAGAATTTACTTTTTGTAATATTAGCTACAATTATATTATTACACAAAAATTGGTTGTATCAAGACAGAAAATATTCATTCAAACAAGTTTTGTTGAAGACAATGTCATGTCAGTTATATTTTTTAACAAGTGTTTCTTGTTGTCACATGAGAAACCTTTAATAATTCAGAATAAATATTGCAATAAACATCAGGTATCATATTTTATGCAATTGTTGTAATTCTCTTAATCAATTTTTATCTTCTTTTGAACACTTAGTCATTTAAGCATAGATATCAAAAGAGTCTAATATTTAAACTTCATTCTAACATTTATTTGCGATGAAAGTTTAATTAGCTTTCATACCAATATTGATAATTAGTACTAATGGAAGAAGTACACATCTTTTTGAAGATATTTGTTGTTGACTAAGCTTCTGTGAGTAAGCTCCAAAGTTGGATAACACTGTGTAACATAATTTTTGTCCTTGGGTAGCAACTGTTATTTCCTATTTGCTTATACTTAGAAAGTATGAAAAATAACTAATATTACCTTTGTTTTCATGACCAGGATAATGGTATTTCTGAAATTTACCTCTTCCCATTGGAAAAACTGGCAAATGTGAGCATTCTTGTTCACACAGTAGGAACAAAATCACATTCAAAAGTAGTATTTATTTATTCTAGGATTATACAAAAGAGACCACAAAATATTTAGAAGCAAGTAATTTTTATACTGCAAATAACTTTCAGGAATCAGCCCCAAATATAGACTCCCATCACATTTCGTTACAATCTTTGGTAGAAGAGTTCAAAGTTCAGTATATACTGGTGAAAACACTCAACTTGCTCTTCTGAGTACACCCAAATGTTTGTGAATTCATGAAGACTAGCATCAAAGATATGAGCTTGAGGGACATCCTGCAGCCCATTTTGCTGTAGTTCTTCACCAGGGGCTCAACAAGCTCCACATAGTTTTTGGCCTTGTAATTCTCCAGGAAGTTCCAAACCACTGTGACAAAGCTGTTCCTCGCTGCTTTCTCCATCCTAGTGAGCTTCATCCTCTTTCTTTTCTGGTCCAACAAAGACACCAGCTTTGACTTTTGTCACAGACAGCTTAGGGAAGATGTTTTAATATTTGAAGGCTGCAGACTCCTTATCTAGAGCTGTTACAAATTATTTCATAAGGCCCTGTTTTAAGTGCATTGGTGAAGGCAATACTTTCTGTGAGTCCCAAATAGGCTTCCATTTGATATTGTTCCTCTGCACACTGAGCTCGATCTGCTGTGGTCATGTGCTGCTGTGTCCCTGCTGATCCAAGGGCAAAGGTAACACAAAATTTTGATAAAGCTTCCTTTGAAGACCTGTCAGGGAGGCCACCATTTTGAAGTCCTCCAAACCATATTCCAAGGCATCTAACAAAATCTTGACATTGCTGTATTCCACTTTGGGCTGCCCCAAGTGAGACAGGGGACGGGATGAATACATGTTCCCATTATGAAGCAGCTTAGCTTTGAGGCTGCTGGATGAGCTGTTGATGAAGAAGTTTTTCACTGGGGTTACAGGCAACTCCAATTGCCTCAAACAGATGAATCACATTGTGGCAGAAGCAAAGCCCATCTTGATGGTGAAACCACTTGAAAAACACTGATGATTTCTCTGACCTGTGACTTGCACATTTTCATCTAATAAATTCCACTGCTTGAGTCAGTCATTGGACATTGTGAAGCAAGATTTCTGATAGTCATTGGTTGGTTGGTTGGGGTAGATTCTCTCCTCAGTTACACCTAAGTAATCAGGATCAATGACTTCATACTCTTCTGAATTGCTGTTCTCTTCTGAAGACAGATGCTCTCTCTCTTTGGAGGAGTGGGTATGGGGAGCTCTGGGCAGTTTGGCACTGGGGGTGGGGGTGAATAAGAGAAGGTTTGAATATATAATAGCAGGTGCATTCTTGCCAGCTTGATATTTGGAAAGGTCCATCATGCATAAAGAGCAATTGAGTGGTCAGTTGGTTCCTTCCAAATTTGTGGGGTTGCTCTATTTTCCCCTCCATCCAGGTCATAAAAGAAATGTTTTGAAGGGAATAACGGTCATTTCCTTTGCTTTCTAAACAGAAACAATTAGAAAATAACAGTTACTTATCAAAGACAAAAAGTCAATATTTTGTTACATAGTGAATGAAAGGAAATGAGGATAAGATTTTATTGTGTCAGTTTTATAAATTGGAAAGCCTGACTTTTTTTTCTTTTTTTAAATCATTTCACCTCAAGCAAAGCAATAACGCCACTAGGATGCAGGGAATGAAAGAAAATGAGAAGATTTCAGTGAGGAGAAAGGACAATAAAAGAACAGAAATCAGGAAGACAGAAGATGGCAATTAGCATTACATTTATATTTTTGAAGATTGTAGGTAGTAGGAATGCAGGAAATCTGAATGGAATTCCACAGGTAAAATGTGAAAGAAAAGAAACTATTAAAATAGAAATGACAGTTGCTTTTAGATAGTTCTCAGTTTTACTGTTGAACTATTTGCCAATCTAGTAGCAAGCTTAAATTAATGCAGTCAAGCTTGAAATCTATTTGAAATCTCGGATTCAGGCATTCCGCATTTAGGAGTGCAACTGTCTCAACCACCAAACAGATCAACCCTATGTTTGGAGAAAACACTGATAAAGATGACTTGTGTTAAAGACAGTAGTTAAGTCTGGCATGAAGGCAGAAATAAGATTGCATGACCATAACTGGAAGTAAAAGAGAATGATGAAGCAAATTTCTGAAATGGTTAGTAGAAGCAGAAAGATTTCCAGTTGATTTTCAGATATGACATAAAAACTAACTCACCTTGGAATATAGTAATGATCAATTAAAAAGCATTTGCAAACTATGAGTGAAGATGGTATGTTCAAATATGCAATTTACTTGTTTCTATTAAGACATTTATTTTCTTCCTTAGAGAATATAGTAGTAAAGATATAAAGAAATAAAATGTATAAGTATGATTTGTATTTTCATTGTTATTACATATTTAAAAATAATTAAAGACAATGTTTGAAATTGTAAAATGAAATAAGTCATTAGCATTATTTCATAGTCTTAAAGCCATGTCACTTTGAAATCCTGATTCTCTTATCATCACCAAAATTAAGTAACATTGAACCTGGTCAATCCTTAGAAGGATGACCACTTAGGAATACTAGGTTGTGTAAACTTGGATGTGAGGGTGGTGTAATGGACTCTGAATTTGAAATTGGAGAGCTGAGCTCCAATTCCAGTTGGTTTTTTTATATGTACTTACGTCTAAATACCCTTGTGAAAGATATTGATCCATCCAGATATGGATTAATTAGTAGAATTTGTATCAGTAAATCATTGTCTTTGAAAGATTCTTAAAATCTAAAGATATTTTCTGGCTTTAAATAGCCTGTAAACAGTTGATAAGCCATAAAAAAAAAAAATCTATCAATCATTATTCCATGATTTGTCTAGACTAATATTCTCAGACTTGTTGGTTTGATCATGATGCTTTCACAAGTTGTCTACTTTTATCTCAAGGCTCTGAAGAACAGTGATTTCCATTAAAAAAATCATTGAAGGAATTACTAATAATTTTTACCAGGTGGTAACTATAAGACTTTGAAACTACAACTTCATTTGGAAACAATGTAGGAGGCTTAGGTTAGATATTACAAAATTTATAGTTCAATATTCATTGCTGTATTGTCCAAATGTGTTTCCTTGTAACTCACCAAAGGCAAAGTTATTTTCAACCATATCAAAAAAGAAAAAAAAAACAGTAAAAATGAGAAGCAATTTAAAATGACTTACCTGAAATGCTTCAGATTGAAACATCAAATCAAAATTGGAATTTTAATCTTTTAGTATTTTAGTTGACAAATTTAATCTTTATCTTTAATCATTTAATCAAACATTTTCATCAATGCTCAGTAACAGTTGATAATTATCACTAATTACATTTTTTTTAATTCTTAATTAAAAAAAATGAACTGACAAGAAGTTCTACAAGATTATGAGATATCCTTCAGACAGTATTTTCAGAAATATGTTTTGAATGGTGGGTGGAGATTATGCTGAAAATATACTTTTTTCTCATATCTGTCACATTTCCAATCTCCTCTTTAATATGAATCGTGTATTGCCATTAAAAGAAGTAAACAGATATTTTTATAAGTAACTTCTTCGTTTTGTTTGTATCATATAATGCTGAAAACCAATTGTGTTTTTTAAATAGCAGAGATATAAAAAAATTTATAAGTGTGTCTTTCTTTACTTTCAATAAAAATAAACAAAGTGACAAATAATGTTTGAATTCTAAAATGAGTCATCATCATTATTCAATGAGTTGTTTGGACTAATATTGTCATCCTTTTTAATTTTATCATTGTTTTGGTTGATGCATTCTTTGCCCTTCATTAATGTCTAAAAACAATCATTACTTTATTAACTGACAGATATTGGTGAAGGTTTTAATTTAAAAACTAAATATATAAAATTTGCCAAAAGTATTTAATTAAAAAAATTTGGTAGTAATTACTTTCAAGAATGTTCTTTTTATCAATGTTGTGCAAAAAGTTGGAAATATTTAGTTTAATAAGCTTTCAATTCAATTAATTTTCCTCTTTTATTTTAATTTTACCCAAAGCAAAATAGTATTTTTAAAAAAAATCTTTTCTTGGTCTGGGAATTTTACAACACCCACACACACACACACACACACACATATAAGCATAAATTAAAAATAACATAGTAATCCTAAATTAACCCTAAACATATCAAACTACTATGTAGCAATCAAATACATCCTAATGACAAACAAGATGAAAAAAATCAAAAAAAAAGAAAAGAAAAGAAACTTATAAGTACTAATATATCCCCCAATGATCCCACTAAAAAAAACAAACAAACTAATTATATACTACACTAAATTTAATACAACCAACTTAATCATCCACAAGAACTCTTCTCCATCAAATAGCATTTTGCAAAAAAAACAACATTGGACATCAATTTAAATGTCCTTTGGGAGACTGACATACATGTAAATATATATGTTGGTTTTATGGCTATGACTTTGTCAAGATGAAACATACATTCCATATGAATGATTATAGTTCAATCTCCCAATATTTAAATATATTGTCCATATTCAGTTTAGAGAAATATTAATTGTCAATACAACTATACTCCACTGCAGAAATAAAAAACAAAAACTTAAAATTTTGGAAGCCCTTTATATAAAAAAATTACAGCCAAAAAATAAATAAAATCAATTATGAATATAGCAACAGATTCTAAAATGCTTATAACAGCAAGGTTTTAAAATATGTAGATTTTAATTGTTAAAAACTAAAATTAAACAATTTTAAAACATGTAATTACAAATTTTAAGAAGAATTTACATAAGTTACCTCCCTTACATAATGGTAAATTTTTTGAATTTTACAGTGTTCATGCTCACACACATTCATAACTTACATTAATTTTTTGTCTTAGCCATTCACCCCTGAAGATGATCTTGGCTGAGTTTGAAAGTACTTGGGGGAAAATAAAGACCCTGTGGATAATTATGACATTTTTCTTGATCAGTTTTGTACTAATACTAAGAAATTAATCCATAAATTTGAGAGGATTAAAATAAAAATAGGTGTAATATGTCTAGATTATTCAACCAAAATGTTTGAAGACATGCTGCCTAAAGAGAAGAGTGTATTTGTTCACTTTTTTTTTTTAAGTAATGTTCACCCTATACAGGGGTCAAGAGTCACTCGAGGTAGAGGGTTACTGAAGGAGTTTTTTGTGTGAGTAGTAAGAGGTACAGTTTATGAATATATGAAGGAAAGATAATATTTAACCCTAAACTTGAATAAGTTAAGATTGTAGTGGTTGGGAAAGCAACCTCTTGCTAGTTGATTCCATAATGGGAAGAAACGATTCAAGTTGAACTTACTTCTCATTAATGGAATACGAAGGGAATGAGGCTGAAACTAAGGAACGTAGCTTGCTTGAACATTTTTCCATTGAAAAAGTGACATAGCAGTGCAAGACTTCTGTGGGAAAGGGATTGCAGGGTGGAAAATAATTTATTACCTACAAGATTACATGGACATCTTTGGACTGGAAATTGAAGACTGGGCAGCTCCAGCCCATATATGACAGCAATACTTCATTTCCAGCCTGATCTGGTTCTTGTAAATGTAGAAGATAACAGGAGTTGTCAGGCTCTTACTAGAATGGTACAGGAAACCAACCATTTTTTCAGTATCATTAGCAATGAATTGTATATACAAGTTCCACTTGAAATCTAGATTGAATTCAAATCCTAATAGGCATTCAAGGCAAGTGGCTTCCTTGAGAGAACACCTGTTCCACATGATAAGCAAAAATTCAGCGTTTTCTCAGTGATGATGGAACATTACTAGTTTGGTTTTTGAAGTATTGAATATGATCAGCCAGTCTCCCCCCCCCCATTGAGTTTTTAGAGTGAGGTGCTAAGGCATAAAGCAAGGATATGTCTTCTCACCAGATTTATTCAACCTATACAGCAAGGCAATTCTGAGGGAACTGGAGATCCTACTAGGATTCATCATTGGCGGCCACGACCTTACCAACATAAGATACACATATGACATGGTACTGATAGCAGACCTGGAAAAGGAACTACAAAACCTCCTACAGAAAGTAGCGAGGGAGAGTGAGAAGAAAAGACTAACCATAAACTACACAGAATGCATGGTCATCAATAATAGGATGAGCCCAAAATGTGATTTGCAGATTGGGGACACTAAATCAAACATGTGTGAAAGTTTAATTATCTGGGAAGTGTTCTGACGGAGGATGGTAGATGCAATGCTGAGATCCAAAGACAGATTGGGATGGCCAAGGATGCATTCCAGAAGCTGGGCAGAGTACTGCGAAACAGGAGGATTTCTATGGTGACAAAGAAAAGAGTACTGAGCTGCTGTACAGCAGTAAATGTTGGACGGTATCCTTGAGGATGAAGAAGAGACTCAAGGTGGTAGAGATGTGGTTCTACAGAAGGATGCTGAGGATATCATGGACCAAGCATGTGAGAAACGATGAGGTCTTGGAGAGGATGTAAATAAGGAGGAAGCTTATGCTTAACATAAGGAAGAGGCAAATGAAATTTCTGGGACATGTGATGAAAAAGGAGGGCCTGGAGAATCTGATACTCACAGGTTGAATCGAGGGAAAAAGAGACAAGAGAAAGCAACGCATGACATACCTGGTGGGTTTGGGCAGGTGGATGGCGGAGCATGGTCTGGGGGAGTTGGTAGAAACACAAAAGCTCTTGAAAGCCACAAAGGATAAGGGGAAGTGGAGAGCCATGATGTCCTACATCCTGAAAGGACACAGCACATAAAAAGAAGAAAGAACCTCAAAGAATTTACTGATTACATTAAGGAGGCTGGTGGGTCGATACTGAGACAAAGATTAGTGCTCACCAACATTCTTGAAATGGGACATACACTCGACACCTTGGCAAGTCTTGCCACAGACTTAGGAAGTGCAAATAAAAAAAAACTTTTGTTTCCTTATACACCTTTTTGGTTACATGGATTTTTTTTTAACATCATTTGGCTTTAGATTTTATTTTATTATTAATATCTAAAAATAAATATCTGCATTTTGGAAAGATAATTTCACAAAACCACTTTCCACCAATAATATATATTCTTCTTTTCATTGAAAATTTGCAAAGGGAACTTTTTTTTTTTGTAGTCCATCCTCATGACCAGAGTGATTGAAAATTAACCTTGATGCATGTAAATAAAAATAACAAAATTTTAATTGACAACACTGAATGCAGAAGTTCTAATCATATCCAGCAATTTAGCATAACTTAACTCAGACAGAACCAATATGTACCAGCTCACCATCAGTATGAAAAATTTGTTTAACTTGTAATTATAACCAATTGTGCAATCAGTCTTGACATATTAAACAAAATTGGCAGGTACATTAGCATGCATATATTATACACATAGACATGTGTTTGTGTGTACATGAATATATACATGGGTGGATGGTTAGAATGTCAGTGTTCCAAGCAAGAATCCCAATTTTGGATCTCACCAGTATATGACTTGATAATATTGGCCTGGGGAGATTATTCCAACATGTGGCACCATTGGGAAATGACTGAAATCCAGATCATGGGAAGCCTTATGAGTGAAACTGGGCAGGAGAAACTGTTCAGAAGCTGTCAATGGTTGTGCAAGCTGAAAGTCACAACTCATTATGACTGAGTGTTTGAACATACTGGCTTTGTTCAGTTGGTGATATGCCAAATTAAATATGGAAAATAGTATTCATAAAAATAAAAATGCCTCAAGTATTAAACATATCAATTTATGCTTTAGTAATTACAATTGTTTTTA